>CM076570.1:764410865-764473427 GCA_034641835.2 Pinus albicaulis | reverse complement strand
TGACTAGCAGATACTGCATTTCATGGAAAACATTGATGTGTTCAAAGATGCAACCATTGTCGAAGACGAGAACGATAAAGAGTTGCAAGATGTAGTTCGGGCAAGCAAGGAGAACCCCATGCCGCAGGAAGTGGTATCACTAGAAAATATGTATGAGTTACATAATCATTTTAGAGGACTATTTAATACCAAAACCCACAGTTAAATGTTTTCATATGATCATATTAATCTTGGAACAGAGAAAGATCCAAAGTTTATTAATATCGATACTTGTTGCACACCACAAGAGAAGAAAACCTTTATCCGCTTATTAAAACAATACAAATATTTTTTCGTGTAGACATATGATGAGCTCAAAATTTATGACATGTGAATAATCCAACATGTTATCCCAAGTAAGTAAGGGTCCAAGCCTTTTCAGCAGAATTTATGGAAGGGTCATCTGATGCTTGAGCCCCTGATTTAGAACCAGTTAATTTGTTGGATGCTTGGATCATTTACAAAGTGTGAAATTCAATATGGGTTTCTAATATGCTCCCTATAAGGAATAATTGTGGGGAAATACACTTGTGCGTGGATTTTTGAAATATCAACCATGCCTTAGACAAAGACAATTACCCTGTGTCATTAATGAAAAAAATATTACAAATAGTATCAAGGTCAAAAAAATTTTCTTTACTTGAAAATTTTTCTAGCTATAACTAGGTTCTGGTCTCACAGCCTAAAAGACTCAAAACTACATTTCGAATGAAGTGGGGCACACTCACATTCAAAATAATGCCTTTTGAGCTATTTAATTCTAGTGAAACCTTTCAATGTGTGATGGACATCACATTTCGTGGTCTGATTAGTTAGAGTGTGGTGGTGTATCTTCACTATGTCACATTTTTTTCAAAGAAAAGGTCCAACCACCTACGCCACCTAAAGAAAATATTTGAGCGATGTCGAAAATATGGCATATCTCTTAATATCAAGAAGAGAATTTTTGTAGTGTCCGAGGGAAACCTCTTGAGCCATATCATAGTGAAGAGTTGGATTAAATTAGACCCTAAAAGGGTAAGGGCTATTACGCAGATTCCCTTCCCAGTGAATAATAAATCCATTGAGTCCTTCCCGGGGAAGATAAACTTAATTCTCTGCAAGTTCATCTCTGATTACACTCAAATTGTGAAACCTATGTAGGAGATGGTGAGGAAGGATGTAATTTACAAGTGGGACAAAAGGGAAAATTATGAATTATCCTGTATTAAGCAATAAATCCTAGAAGCACCATCCTTGTACAACTCAGATTTCAACAAGAATTTTCTACTCTACACCTTTTCTTTTGATACTTCTCTTGTCGTCGTGCTTATCCAAAAGGATGATCGAAATAATGAGTAGTCAATATCTTTATGAGTGCTAGCCTAGAAGGACATGAAATTAACTATCCCTCCATCTATAAACATGCATATGTAGTCTATAAGGAGGTGAAGCACTTCTAGACCTATATTTTGAAAATAAGTGTATTATCTTTGTTCCACACCCAAAAATCCGATAATTGTTTCTCCAACAAGAGTTGGGTGAGAGAAGAGAAAACTGGATGACTAGTTTACAAGACTATGATCTAAAATTAAAACTATTTCATACTATGAAGGGCCATGGTCTATGTTATCACAGCACAAGTGGTGAATTCAGTAGAATATGATCCATTTTGGTGGGAGTAGGAAATCGAGATGTACAATGTTGAGCGATCCACCCCCAATACTATCTCAGACTCTTGGTGTGCATATGTGCACCAATATCTTGAGCATGGAAATTTTCCCTCTCACTTATCCACACAGGAGAAGTGGGTAGTAGGTTGAAATCATTATCTTACCAATTAGTGCATGGAGTGATTTTAAGAAAGCACCATAATGGAGTATTTCTTAGATGCTTGGAAGCATATGATTTAGAGAAAATGTTGTGTGACCTCCATGATGGACCAGCCAGAGGACACTTCATGGGTGGCACTACAACACACAAAGTCATGTGGGTCAGTTTTTATTGGCCAACATTATTCAAACATGCTCACACCTATGCCCACAAGTTCCCAGTCTATTAGAAGTGTGTCAGCCGAGGAAATAATTCAATGTCCCTGTTGTAGCCTATCAGTGTGGAAGAACCATTTCAACAATGGGGTCTAGATGTCATTAGTGATATTTTTTCGCACTCATCGAAGCAACACCACTATATTCTTAGTGCTACAAATTATTCACATGGTGTACAGAAGTGGTTCCACTCAAGAAACTAAACGATCAGGAATTCATCAACTTACTTAAGCAGAATATCACTCCAATTTTGGCATTTTGACTTCACTTTTTTTTACAATGAAATGTGATTTTCATTTTTAAGATTATATGATTTTTCATTGGAAAATGGTATTTTATTGAAACATTCAGCTAATTAATATCTGTAGGGAAATGGTATTGTTGAGTCTACCAATAATAACCTTATCTCCATTACCAAGAAGATCATTTTCTCTTAATAGAGGAACTGACGCTCTGCTTTGGTGAATTCCTTATGGGCTGACTGAGTCACACCTAAACCTTCTCTGAATACATCTCCCTACTTCCTGGTGTATGGAAAAGAAGCTATCCTAACCCCGAACATATATTTTCCTACCCTTCAAATTTCACAATAATCCCAAGGAAAGCCATGCTTATTGGTTCATAATAGGATAGAAACCCTTCACAAGCTGCAGGAAGAAATAAAAAAATCTAAAGAGAAATTTTCTCTTCACCAGAGTCATATCAAGAGTTGGTTTGACAAGAAGTTTACAGGGAAAAATGAGTTCAATGTGGGTGAGCTAGTCTTGAAGTGGGATAAAGCCCACAAATACAAAGGAAAACATACTAAGGTTCAATCCGTGTGGATCAGGCCATTCAAAATGCACGAGAAGCTTGGCCAACACACATATCATCATCAATATTTAGACAAGATTATTGACTCTCTTCCTGTTAATGGCCAATAGTTAAACAAAATTTTCAATGATGATATAGGGCTGTTCCCTACCCTATGTACATAGTTTTTTTTCTTGTTTCTATGTTTTTTTGGGTCTTGCATTTTATTTTCATTTTTGTAAATAAGCATCATATGTGAATGTGTTTTTTGGCTTCTTTGTGTGTGGCCGAGGTTTAAAAATCGTGTGATATTACAACATTTGGCTCACCCTCGATTCTCCTTCTTTGTTTTGGTTACATCTTTTGGTCAATGATGTTCTAACGGAAAATATGATCCTTCCGTAAAGAGAGTTTTGTGTTGAACCATGACACCTACGTGTACTCAGGAAACCTTATGCTTGTACTCAGTTCTTTATGTTTCAGTGTTTTCCATGCTTATCCAATCAAGTAGAGAAAGATAAGGGGAAGATCTAAACGAGAAAACAAAATCAGAGGTATTTATATGCTTCTGTGAAGGAAAAAACTCCTTTTCTCTCAATATGTTAGTATCCCTCTTTCACCCATAAAATGAATAAGTTCCTATGCACAATCCCATATAAAATATATAAATAAGAGGTGAAACAAGCGTCATGATTCCTACGTAGGGAGGTGAAGCAAGCAACTTCTCCGAGGTATTTTCCAAGCTCACTAGCAGTGAAGCAATGTTTGTTTCTTGAATGGAATCCATCGGGGTACTGTCCAAGCATGCTGGCATTGGGGCAATGCTAGAGATGAAAAATTATACTCTGAAAAACAAAATCTCTTGAACTAAACTACCCTCCCTTGATTCAAAACATTGTGATATTATTGGTCCCATATTAGTGTGTATCTAATAAAGGACAAAGGGGAATAAGTTTGTGCATGGAGAAAGTGGGGAAACCAAAGTGATTTGAATGATGAATCAATACCCCCTAAGAACTAGACCCTGCAAAAAAGAATCAACCAAGGTAGAGAAGCTGGATTTCTCTTAGCGTGTCGCCAAGTGTTGTTGCTGCTACAACATCCTCCAAAATTTTTACATTCAAATTTCGGAGCCTAATTTTAACTTTCATGCTATCACCGCAAGAATTAAGGGATATTGCATGTGTTTTCTCTACGTATATTTGTCCCATTTTCAAGAAAATAAAAGTGTTGTCTTTTAGCATGTCAAGTGTTGCATATTGCACAAAAGCTAGTTTTGGTAGTTTCAAGGGGTAATGTTTTTGTATATGAGTTGTTCTTACCATTTAAACATGTGTCGCACTCGTTTCCAAATTTTTAGGCATTGTCACACAAGTTTTGTCACTTTCATCGAAAAGTGTATCTTTGGTGTCGCACTTGGTGCAAGTAGGTTGCAAATTTGTTGCACTAAGGAGAGTATGTTTTTCATATGTTACGGATGATCTATGTTGTGTCATTAGTTTTTCTAAGTGTGTGTTCACAATAAATTCTTGTCACTATTCACATTAGTTGCACGGATCCCACACTGATTCATATTTGGAAAACTTCACGACCAGGCAACCTAGCCTCATCTATCCTTCTTGAATTGCAGATTGTGTAGCATCAGCCCACAAGCAACCACTATTCCTCTTGGAATTGTGCAATGTGCAGTTCCTTCCTCCTAGAAATGCACATTGTGCAGTCTCAATGCTAAAGCTCGACCTCTGAGCTCCAAATCTATGCAATCCTTCCCTCCATCCAAGCCTAAAATGTGCATTGTTCAGTCTCAATCCTCAAGCCTATCCCTTGAGCTCTTGAACTGTGTAATTACGCAATCACCTGGCCTCCATGTCCTTCCAGCACTTCATAATGGGAAGCTTCAGTCATCAAATCCCCAGTTTGGCTCCTTGAGCTCCCCAATTACACAATATTCAAGCCCAATTTATCCTAAACTGCGCATTGCGTAGTTTCAAGGCTCAGTCCTAACCCTTGAATATATAAGATACAAAATTATGTAGTCACTGAGTCTCTCCCTCAGCCTACTACCTGGTTCTAGCTCAGTGAGTGGATGATCATGCAACATCTTAGACTAGGGGTTTATTGGACTGATGTCATCTTGTCATGATTGAATTGCAGATGGAGGTACTCTATCATGTTAAACACGATGATGAAGAAGGATATGGGGAAGGAGACCATGCTATAAGACACCTATGAATTTTCTTGATCAATTAAGAGGAAGCAAGTGAACATTGGTTTGCGACAACAACTCAAGAATTAACAACACTGAAGACTCCTCATCCATATGGAGGTGGAAGAAGATATCATGTTCTACATTTTACAAGTCACAAAGAAAGAAGCAACAAAGAATGGCTTGATATTTCCATGTCATCATGTAGTCCATGTCATCAAATTCATAGCATGTCATTTCATGATTCATCATATGCCACATTTTTGACTTGGCGGGTCCTGACCCAAGTTTTGGGTTTATGGATAAACCAACAAGCCCTCCAACTACTAGCCCTTTCGGCAATTATTTTCTTGCGCAGACCAAAGTATCACCCGAAGCAGTATGGGGGGGTGTTGGAACTAGGTTTCTACACCTTGAGAGAGAATTTAAAGAAGTGGTCCTCAGAAAAACCCTAAGTGATCTTCTACAGATGTGTGCAGTCAATTTATAGCAGAATTATAGTTCATGCACAAATCTTCAACATAATAAAATACTTGTCTTTACGTAGCACAGATAGAAAATCATAACCAGATCTCGATCTTAACCAATGTAATACTTAACGGATATCAATACACACGCATGAACATATCAATTAGCTATGCGCATTCATCAATAATTAATAGACAATGAAATCTCATTAAAGCATAAACAATAACATAAACACATAACACAGAGAGTTCGCCAAAATTGTTCTTTCTATTAGTCTTTTACATCTATTAATACATCAACTTTCCTTCTTGCAAAAACCCTTACAATCCCTTACAATCCCTTACAAACCCTTCCACGCACATAGCCAGTGGAGTCTACACATAGCCAGGACTAGGTCTCCATACACATAGCTAGAAGGAGCCTTTCACCCAACCCAAAACCCTTACAGACACAAAATTCTATCAAAATATCATAACATTCATCAACTTATATATGAATTACTTCACCGATTACTTAGCTTAGACAAATTCTATCTATTTATAATACACCTACCACGTAGATACTATGGTATCAAACCATGGTTTAAGGCCCATAGTTTACATTTAAGCTTAATTACATCCAAAATTGGGGCAAAAATCCCTTTGACTACATCTGTGAAATGCACACATACAAATACAAAAAAAACCATTAGGAAATTATGCCTCAGGGGACCCCACTCCAATAGTCCCCCAACACAAACATGTGACTCTTCCCGAGTCACTAAGGTGTGATTTTTGTCTCCTTGGTTTTATCCTTGAGCATCTTGACAGAATTCTAGAGAGGGAGCACTAACGCGAGGCTTTGCGCTGCTGCACCTTATGCTTGCTGAACCATTTTGTCTGTCGTAGGCCCTTCAGCGGCCATCTCCACACTGTTTTGGGTCTGCTGAATAATATTGAGGGTGTTGTATAGTGTCTAAGAGAGTTGTAGTGCTTCCTCTGCCCATGGTTGCATACATTCTTTGAGCAATTGTTCCTTGTAGTGCAAGTCTGTAATTTCTGCTAGAGTTTGCGACCTTCTTACAGACGAGAAAGTCTCTATGTGATCACCAATGTAGGTGCTACTGTGTAGATTTCTTCAAACTATTTCTCCTCTGTACCGAGTGTGTCATGCAGAGGCTTCAAAACCAGATCATTCTAGATAGAGGCCCAAATGTCCATGGCCTCATTCAGGGATTGGTCACACTGAGTGACTGCGGCAACATTACTTTCCTATGCTTGTTTGACTTCGACTGCTTTCTTCACGCGAACCTAGAGAAGTGTCTTTATCTGTAATTTATTTTGGAGGTCTGCGATATACTGCTCATACGTCATTCGAGCTATTTGAAATTTAGTGTGTGCTGCTTTGACTATTGCATCCAATCCTTCTAATTTATCCCCAGGTGTAGCTGTGGCCAAGACAGTTGGAATGTCTTGGCACACCCGAATAATCTTTGCCTTCAGCACAACGCACCGGGTTTATGCTTCTCTACATGCTTCTTCTTCCTATTTTTGTTGATGGTGGGCTTGGGTAGCCTACTAATACGCATATTGAGTCTTTTTCTGTGTAGTTTCTTCACTGAATTGCAGTTCATCCACAATTACTTAATGTAGCAAGTGAAGTTTTCCTGCAAGAAACACTGAAAGGTTAACATGTACATCACCTATTCCTGTAAACTAAATGCGCTGAGTAGCATCCATCTGTATGGCTAGCAGAGGGATGTGAACATAGCGTGCATCCCATGATGGTGGCAAGGAAACATTTAATGGTTGCGCAGTGGTAACCTGCGCACTGGTCCAGCTCGCTTGGATCACGCTCACCTGGACCTAGCTCACTTGCACTTTTAATTCTTGTATTCCAACCTACACAATATCCAAGGCTGATTTATACTGGATATCCATGTTTGTCCATCGATCTTATTACGCCGAGGTGACTGTATTTTTGATCTCATTGAGATCGTTCGCTATAAGTGTCAGGACCTCCCGTATTGTTTTCTTAAAACCATTTTGTTTCTTTCGTGACCCACCTATGACCTCCACACCGCACTTTGTGGCTTTTTATGTTTCTGCTAATTCAATATCCTTAGATGCAGAACCATTTTTCTTTGGCATTGTGGTGATATCAATATTTTTTCCTGTTATCATTGTTGTGGGTTCTTTCTCACCAGGTTTTTCTGTGACTGTTGGTGACACTGTTTTGGCAAGATTTTCAGTAGCCTTCTCTGTTGATTTTCCTGTTGTAGTGTGTAGTTGTGTTGGTGGAGTCAACCAAGCTGAAATCCACTCTATTATTACTCTGATCAAATCGTCTTCAGTTACCAAGTAAGGCAACTCATACCATATGCGTTCCAAAGTGCCCTTCGCACGGATGTAGATATTGTGAAACGTAGCCTTAAAGTTAGCCACCATATTCTATTGATCGTATAGATTGGGAGACAGTTGTGGCCTCGAATGTACTAATTGATATAAGCTTTCATCATATAACACCCAGAATATATTGTTCTCCTTTGCACGCACCGGGTTAGATGAGTTCCAGAGTGTTGCGTAGCGCGTAGCTTCGTACATCGGCTCTTCAAGTTCAAGGAATTGGGTATCTTTGGGGGTTTTCCACCCAATTAGTGTGATTAGTAACAAGAGACAAGAATATTGGAAGATCTTTCCCTCGTCCTGGACTTCACGCACATTTTCAAGAAATTCTTTGCAGAGATACCCACACCAGTTGTAGATAACTCATTTTTCACACCTTCCAGATAGGGAAATTGTGTGCACAGGCACTTCCTTTGGCCTACTTTTGTGCGTCATCTTTCAAGCCAAAATGAGCATGCCAAATCAGACTATAGTGTTGTTAATCTCCTCCACCACGAATCCCCATGATTTGCGTGTGAAATTATACTTCTTCTTTATTTGATCGGCCAGGGCATTTTCCTATGCTTTCCCTCAGAAATCTGCCATAAGGTTGCCCCCTTGTTTGGAATACCTCTGATTCGGTCAATTAGTTCTTCATCAATTGGGATGCGCTCTCCCGGCCAGAGCGTATCATCATGCACCAACGCCAATAACTTCCTGACACATATATCATTAATGGGGCTACGCCTAAAATGAGGGATCTGTAATAGATTGAGTAGGCCTGCTTATGCAGACTGAGCATTTATCTCTTTTTTTTGAGGTGCACCAGACCTCCTGCATAGGGAATTGGATCAAGATAGAGCTCTGGCATGAACTCGGTAAAATTTTCAATGTCTGTGATGTCCCAGTCATCAAATCGCGATTGAGGGATTTTTGCGAGCATATCCCCTTCCATTGGGATGTTATTTGGGATCAAAGGCACTTGGATACTTGTGCACACCTTATCCAAATCCTTTGGTGCTTTAACAGTAGGTTTTCATGGCACAGTATAACTGGCCAACCACGAGAAGGGGGCTACTTCTACCATTTCATCAGCCCTTCCTCGATATTCTCTAGGAGTTGGGTCATAGATTTCTTCATTTTCTCGCTTGTAGAATAACACGGTCTAGGGTTCTTTTCTCTCAGGAACTTGCATGTGCTAGATGTTTTACCCTTCTTCGTTTTAGATGGCAGAGTGTTCTCTATAATGAGTACTTATGGCGCAGCCGGGTCTTCACCTGGTCTGGTGGCTATCATCTTATTCTGGATTACATACCCTAGACCAGCTCGGCGCAATGAGTCCTCAAACACGAGATCTAATCCTGACATAGCCGCAGCAAAGGGAATGACGAATAAAGAGCTGAGAGCATAAAAATCGCTTAGAATACAAAGGGAACTATTGCGACCCCCTAGGTCATATTTATACTTGTGGCGCATCTACAACGGCTCCTTGGGCATTAATGAGGTTCCATTACTGACAAAATGATCCAAAATATAGAAAAATCCCTTCATTAAATGCATCTTGGACACGCCTAAAAATGGTAATAAATATGTGTTATCCAATTTTACTATTCCAATGGCTAGTTTTTGACACTTCTATGCACTAGTCAATCTCCTGGCGCAGATAGCGCATATGTGCTGCACCTTACTGTGCGTATAATCCATAGATAAGGATAACCATCTACATACCGTCCCCTCTAACACAGGTTTGTTGACCAAGTAATTCAAATCATATCGAGTAGTATCTATCATATCCCTTAATAACTGCAAAATTCTCTGGCATTCATAATCCCACTTGAGTGTCGCACCTATTCTTAGTAATCTGGTCATGGGCGCTATTCTCGATTCATATTAGGGAATGCACTTTCTGTAATAACTCATAAGGCTCATCATGGAGTGCATTTATTTGATATTCGATGGGACAGAGGGTCCTATGAGCTTGCGTGGTTCCCTAACTTCCACTAGTGCCCATTTTCGGCAATGTACAGTTGCCCTTATTGGTGCATTAATGGTTTCTGGGATCAAAGCTTCACCAACTGTGTCAAGCCTAATTTCAAAGATAAAGGTAAGAATAAAACTATATATCAGTGTAGACCACTTACTAGTGCCTCTGCGTAGCTCTATTTCCAACTACCATTTAGTTGGTACCTTTCCCAATGTATGAATAAACATATGAACCAATTCAAGTCTTGGTTATACACCCCATACCTGATTCCACTTGGTGAGATTTTTGTGCATATCTTCTTTGCCATAATATAAATCCTTCTCTTTAATTACCAGGCTTTCGAATTGTAGCCACATCATCTACGCACATTCATCCCAACATCCCATATTATCCTTATGTGTTTCCCACCATTTTTCTAGAGTAGCGCCCAAGCCAAGATCCAAAGCATGGAACCTTTGTTCTTCCAGCGAAGACCTTTCTATTCTTTTAGGAACATGTTTACATCAGTTGAGGCATCATAGTGTGGGAAATAACTTACCTCATAGGTTATGCAATGCAAAGCGTGGGTCACATGATGACAACACAACCCTGACACCTCATACAGGTGCTTCTGCCAATTCTCTAGTTCTTCATCAGATTTTGAAAAGTAGGAAATATCCTTCTCCCATTTAAGATTCCCATCTGCAGTTGGATTAATACAATATTCTTCATGCAAAGTTAGCTTTTAAATTTGATCAATCTCGTCCTCAGTGCACACTGGTTCAGTATACCTTTGAAATTTTTCATGATCCAGAGGAATGATGACCCTAATTCCATTTTTCTCAAATTCCATTCTCCTTTTATTCAGATTAATAACACCATCCATGTTAATGGACCAATCCAATCCTAGTAGTGCCGGATAGGGATCAATATCATCTACAATCGGTATGACTTCAAAGAGTACCAACACCTTAACACCTTCTATATTGACCACAATTTTTGACAATCTCCCCAAGGGAATGAGCTTCTGTTGGTTAGCCATGTGTAGTTGGATAGCATAACATTCCAGCTTCGGTTCTCCCATGCACTCCTAGGTTTTCTTAGGTAGAACATTATCATCTGATCCCAACTCTAGAATGAATTGGTCCATCTCTTAAGCACCAATATGCGCGGTCAGACGCATCTCTCTACACGTTATTTTCTTGTTCTTATAGATTTTATTGATTGCTCTTTGTTCTACCAGGGGCTATTCTTTTTCCACGTAATTATCTATAAATTCCTAAAAATTTTCAATAGCCTTCTTATTGTGCAAAAAATTTATGCATGATTTTAAAAATGGCTTAATCTCTTCTTCTCCTCCGGCTTCCTTCAGTGTTATACCACTTGTTGAAGTATCTCCTTCTATGAATTCTTTCCTTGCTTCAATAAGAGTTTCTTTTGTGCACTGAAGATTAAGTCCTTATTTGTCTTCAGGTGATTTTCTTATCCATACATCAGTGGCAAGTTGCTTCCCCTTATCCTCATTGGTAGCTACACCACTCCTAGTAACTACATTCACATAAGGATATTCGGCACGAGTCTCTACGTGAACCATCTGAAGATTTTGTGTTGGAGTCTTCTTTTCCTGCATTTTAGCAATCAAGACAGGACAATCTTCCATAACATGATCAAATTTTCTGCAATACCTGCAGTACTGTCGTGCTGGATTCATACAGTCGCTCGCATAATGACCAACATCACCACAATTACGCAAATCACTTATCCTATTCCTTGACTAGTTGATCCACCTCCTCAGCCTCTTCCTCAGCCTTGGAATCCTCTTTTCCTAGAAGGGGATGCTAGTGATGTAGGCTCAACCTTCATCCTATAGATCTCAGCTTTATCCAACATCATGTCATAGGTACAAAAATTCTTGTCATCATGCCCTAATGACAAACAAAACTTAAAAAATGGTTGTTGTAAGTCAGGCTGATATTTTCCAATTATTGGGCAAGAATCTGTGTCATGTAATCCAAAAATCTGACTTATATTACACCACACAGGGTTCTTCAGTGGACTAGGACCTCCAACATTCAGATAGTTGTTGAAAAAAGTACATTGGTCTTTACGGTGCCCAGAGGCTTTGCATTTGATACAACAGACCTCTGTGCAGATGTCCTTGCATTGATTTTGAATTTCCAAATGCATAGCTTCCAGCTGACTTTGAATCTGTTGAGTTCCCAATGCTATAGGTGTTGGGGTAGCTTGTAGTTTCATTGCAACTTCTACAACTTCAAATTTTGTAGCAATATTTTTCTAACCCAATGGCTGGTGCAGATGTGGAAGCAACATAGAAATGAACCACTCTTTATGATGAGTATCATCAATCACAAATCCACCATCTTTGATGGTGCGCTTAAACCTTTGATCAACCTCCCATACATATTCATTAGGTTCTTGATGATATCCTTCATTTATGTCACTAGCCACACGTATGACTTAGGTTTCTTAAACTGCTCTTTTAGGGTTGCTTTAATTTCTTCCAGGGTAGCATTAAGGTTTTCTTGCACATACCTAATGCACCAGTCTAGAGTGCGGTCTTGGAATGAAGTAGCCAGTTGCACTTTTATAATATCAATATTGTTTACTTGTTGAGCTTGCCATACGATCTCAGTTACAAACAAAAAAATATCAGTGTCCTCAGTTCCAATGCCTCTGAAATTAGGTAACTTCATGGATGCAACCATATATACTTTAGGAGGCGGTGGAGGTGAAGGTGGAGATGGACTGTGCGGTGGGGGCGGTGATCTATGATGTGAGCTCAGAAGTGGAGTGGATGGAGTGGGAAACAGATTCAAGGGATTTTGATATGTCGATATTTCTTCTTCAGATTCAGTGTCTGGTTCAGGTTCACTATCATATTTAGGCTTCAAAGGGTTATAAAGGACTTTTTCAGAGTCTTCTCGATAAATTATTCCACTATGCATAGCTGAACTTCTCCGATGCATTCAAGTAGTATGTTCGCACAGACAACCCTGTTCACACAATAACATTTTTAGTAATAATTTCAATGAGCATCGAAATGTACCTATAGGGCCTTTGAATAACCTTCTTTCTACTTAAGAATATGACACAAATTGGTCTACAACAAATTTAGTCACAAATCTTCCCAGAAGGCGTTCGATCTAATGATCTACCACGCAAGCAATATTATTATAAAATTTCTCTACTTTTTGGATCAATTCAGGAGTCCATTCATTAAATACATCATCTTTTATGTAGTGATGGAACTCAGCCAAGCACGATAACCAATCCTATATTTTTTGCACAAAGGAACATAAGAAAATCTCATGCACTTTGGTATAAATATACTTTTGTACCCATTGTTCGTCAGATAATTTAGAGATTTTATTCTCTTGTAGTGAAAATTCAAGGATCTTTCTATCCAACCATTACTGTAATTCGTTGCGCAACGAATGCCACAACATCAAATATCCCTTAAAATGATGATCTCGGCCCTGGAAACGAAACCATTTGTTGGCTTGAGGGGTCCTGACCCAGGTTCAGAGTTTAGGGATAAACCAACAAACCATCCAACTACTGGCCCTTTCGGCAATGATCTTTTTGTGCAGACCAAAGTCTCACCTGAGGCAGTATTGGGAGGTGTTGGAACTAGGTTTATGCACCTTGAGAGAGAATTTAATGAACTGGTTCTTGGAAAAACCCTAAGTGATATTCTATAGATGTGCGTAGTTAGTTTATAGCAGAATTACAATTCATGCACAATCTTCAATAGAATAATATAGAAATAATTGTCTTTACTTAGCGTAGAGAAATAATCAAAACCAGATCTTGATCTTAACCAATGTAATACTTAACATATATCAATACTCATGCATGAGCATATCAATTAGCTATGCGCATTCATCAATAAGTAGCAGACAATGAAATCTCATTAAAGCATAAACAATAACATAGATGCATAACACAGATAGTTTTCCAGAACTGTTCTTTCTATTAGTCTTTCAGGTCTATCAATACATCAACTTTCCTTCTTGCAAAAACCCTTACAATCCCTTACAAACCCTTCTGCGCACACAACTAGCAGAGTCCGCACATAGCTAGTACTAGGTCTCTATGCACACAGCCAGCAAGAGCTTTTCACCCAACCTAAAACCCTTACAGACACAAAATGCTATCAAAATCTCATAACGTTCATCAACTTATATATGGCTTACTTCACCGAATAATTAGCTTAGAAAAACATTATCTATTTATAATATGCCTAGCACGCAGATACTATGGTCTCAAACCATGGTTTGAGGCCCATAGTTTTCATTTAAGCTTAATTAAATCCAAAATTGAGGCAAAATTCCATTTGAATACATCTGTGTAGTGCACACATACAAACATACAAAAAAAAACCTTTCGAACTTGTGCCTTAGGGGACCCTGCTCCAACACACATAATTTTTTGGATTATGTAAATACTTATTTAAAAATATATTGTAATGTGGAAGTCCAAAGGACATGCACAAAATATGAAGTCGTGTGAAAGTCGAAAAGTCATAGGGAATTCAAACAGTCATGAGGGTAGTGATCACCACATTGGCTATATATACACCCTTATTCTACAAGAAAAGGAATTTTCACCTTAGCTCCTCCCATAATGCATCAAAGAGACAAGCTAGTTCTTTTGGGGAGTAATTAGTGTCTCTAACGCTCCACTATTGGAGCTAGTGGTGTTTGTTGTATACATGTGTCCTGAGACTTTTACTTAATATATGAAGCCTGATGGCTAGCACGTATTCATGCATGGATTATGAATATTTGTAATATTTTTCTTTGAATGTTTATGATTCATGTTTCTTTTCACCTATACTAAAGCAGTTGAACTATTTCAATTATTTTAGTGCTTATCATATTCAGAATGTGTTGTAATGGTTGCAATGACTATCAAATATTTGTGGAATATTTCGCTAGATGTTAGATGGATCTCTCTTGTTTGTGTGTGTCTCTAATAGGGTGGTACTACTACCTATTTCTTAGAGTCTCACTTTATTTCCCCTCCACACACCTAGAACCGAACCTCGACACACCTACAACCGAACACTCACCAGGCACACTCACTTTATTTTCGAAGGCACATGTGCATTCTTCTATCTTGCTGACAGTAAGAGCCAAGGGAAACCTTTAATAAAATGATAATCAGGTCATATTACAGATGGGGATCATATCGCAAATGGTGTGAATTCTAATTGGGACCACATATCAGGGAGAATCCTTTGAATTTTGGTAATTCCAACACTATCAACACTGCCCTAGCACCACCCTACTGCCCTAAAGTGTTATCATTCTCCAACTTGAAGGAGAATCCACTCTCCTTCATTGCACCACCCCTCCACCCTATTCAACAAGCACACCACATTTAATATATTTTCATACTGGATCCCCTTGTGCTCAATATCAAAACATTTGTCTAGAATTTTTAATTTGCAATAAAAGGTTGTCAACAACAATAAAGATCAATCCCTAATAGCATAAAGTATTTCAAATCCATAATGAAATTTTTTTATGATTATCATTAATATTTCATTAACCATCCATCCATATAAATTCCGACATAACCCTTGCACACATCATCTACCCACATTACTCAACAATCAATCATCAATAACTCTGCTCTAATATGAAAATTCCAAACCCTAGACGATCAGAATTTGCATTCATTGTTTTTCTTGAAACCTTGTATCAACCAATAAATATATAAACTTATAAATTTATTACTACATTAATATTTAGCTCCCTAGTAACAATTCCAACAATGTCAATGATCAAATTTTTCTTACAATGATAATATTTGGTACTTTCCTCATAGATATCACACCAACACCAGACATTGGATGGTCAATCACCATGTGGTAATATCACTATTTTATATGAGCATATTAGACATCTTATGGAAGTAACAAGTAGGGTACACACCATACATATTTAGTGTTATGTCATCAAAAGAAGCTCCAAACCCTAATAAATAAGACCACTACCACAATAACACCTTCAACAACAATGAAGCCCTTTGACGATTCAAACCCTGTTTAGCAACCTTTTACTACTTGTTGTCCATTCAGGTCAACATCATTTCAAATTTTTTCAACTTATCACTACAAATTCTCTACATCAAAATATCAAACCCTAGGAGCAATGTCCTCAATATTATTCTTATCAATGACCAATGGCTTACACTTAAAATACCAGCAATATATTACTCCCTTAGAAATGCTTCAATAAGATAACTAACATAAGCATATCAGTCTATATACATGAAACCTTATCAGACTATGGTAGAAGCTCAAGGTATTCCCAAATCATCATCCAGTCAAACTCATACAAGTTTATCGTCAAGACAATTTGCTCATCAATAGTATCAACTAGCACAAACTGTCAATCGTAGTAGCAATTGAATCGATATGTCAACTCAGATTTTAACCACAATTTAGCATACAAGAACTCCTCATGGGCACAATTCCATTCAATATTGTAACATATATCAAAGTTATTGTATTTTCTTAGTTTCCAAACATGCAACGCCCATGCTATTTTCGATCAAAATAAACGTATGTAATATTTGTTGTTGGGAAGTTTCAATATATAACACAAAGGAGGATCTGACCTCATATAGTATTTTGGTCAACGAGTCACGGGATATTGATGGGAACAATTGGAATTTGATTGGAGTTCGATAAATACATATATTTTCACCTTCGCATGTTCATTGTTACTATCACTTGGAAATCACTTCACATTATATATGATCCAACATGAATTACGAGTCAAACCAGAGCTTGATTTATGCCAACAGAGCTTTTGTTCCAAGTTTCTTAGATGTGTGTTAAGGCACCAAATGCATTAACTAAATATGCACATACCCATATGACCATGGACGTATACAACTTGCTCAGATATAATTTGTATCATATGATCACATTTCATCTATACCTCATCAAATCTCTGTATTTTCTTAATTGCATCACATAGAAGAAATTTAGATCACAAGTCATACATCTATAAGTCACATGCTACATGGAAGATAATCATTTATTCCGTAGAGAAAAAAATCATGCCAAATTGTTTAGTTTTCAGATTGAAATAGATCATAATTAATATGATGCTCAAGAAATAGAGACACAATGCCATAAAATGAAGTGTTCCCCAGTTAAACGATCTATATATTCAATTTTGTGCCAGGTAAATTTTCAAGTTCGCATTGGATATATTTCTAGAATACATCATGTCTACAAAGAATAATATGTGTTATATTCCCCATATGTGCTTATAAAAGGATTCATAATTGGCCTTGATTTTCTTCTTAAATACATGTTATAGATATGCCTCAAAGGAGGTTGAAGATGCTACAAAGTTTCAATTTGATGATCAACACCTAGACTTCATCAAAAACACCTGCAAGAATGGAATCAAGGCCTAGAAAAACCAATACACAAATATATAGAAATTTAAACCCTGAAAAACCTTCAAACTTCAACCTCTACTCAGATATGCTTGAATGTAATATGTTGAAATCTTAGAGGAAAATTTTAGAAGATATAAAATTTTTTCATACCATTTGGAGGAGAGATCGATCACTATTTGTAGTGGATAGAAGGGAAAAATAGAACTTGTTTGTAATATTCCAAAAATTTAGCCTTCAAGCTAAATGGAATATTATAGTTGTTTTATCACTAGGTAGCTAAATAAGTGGGTAAGGAGGCCCATAAGTCTCTTGAGCAGCAATAAAAACACTTTAAGTGTGAAAAGGGACCTCTGTAACAGCTAAATAAATCTCCTCCATGTAAGAATAGGGTTTGGATCATGTTGATTTAGTAAACTTTGACCAAGTCAACAACGCTGTTGAGGAGGAGTGGAGATTAATTAGAGAATAACGCAGTTTTGGAGGGAGGTGAACCTCTTGAAGGAAATTACCTAATTGAGTGGGGCCAAGGACATGCAAGCCCACATTATACTTAAGAAAGAGGATGGAAGCCATTTGAGGGCATGTTTTAGATTATTATTTTGATATTGGTCTGCTTAGACTATTTGCTTCCTCTTGCTGTTTAGCAGGGTTGCAGTGTTGTTTAGCACTGGGTGTTCCCGAGTGGGAATCCCACCTCTTTCCTTGAGAGGCCTCTGGAAGCATATGGTATTCATTTCCACATTCAGGTTTTTAGGCCAAGCTACAGCTTCTTGATCAGCATAGTTTCTGCATGTTATTGTGCTGTGTTGTAGGGTGTAGCAGTGGAGGGGTTAGAATCCCACTTTCGGAGCTAGTTTCTCAGAGGAAGGTTTCCTTCTCTTGGGATATATTTTTGGAGAGTTCTTGAGCACATTTCAGATCCTTGGCATCAGGCCATACATTTCCCATCATTTTAGCATTTTTCCAGCTAGGGAATGCGTTATTTTTGAAGGCAGCTTCAATGTCAGATCTTGTGGTTTCTTTGCAGTGTTTCCTTGTGATTGAGGGGTTCATCCTTTCATGGGAGGATACCTTTGAGGGAATAAACATCAGATATATTATACTTCAACCTTATTCACTCTTTTTCTTTCGTTTTGTAGTGTATCTTCAGCCATTGGGCTTTAGATCCCATCTTGTATAGAGTGTATCTCTGAAAACCCTTTTCTGGGTTCTTGTAGGAGTTTGTATTGAGCTTATATCTGTATTGAGAATATATTTTGAGGCTTATAACAGCCCTACATATTTTGTACATAATTTTTTTGTAGCAGTGTGTTTTTAACTGCGCTGTAGCAGTCTCTGACATTTTTGTATTGTGATAGCAGTTCAATTGTGAAGTGATTTCTTATGGGAGGCTTGTTCCTTCATTGTATATAACTCATGCCTCACTGTTATGTATGGATTTGCTAATATAATACATGGTTTAATGTATCCATATTGGTATCCCATGTTTATGAGTTGATTTACATTGTTATTTCCAGTTTTGTGTTCATGTATTGCTGCATTCCCATTTTGGGATACTACAGTGATATTATAGCATAATATTGGCTCAGCCTGTGGATCTCAGCCATTATGCTATCAAGAGAAGAAGGAGAAGAGAAGATGTATAGAAAAGATAAGACTCCATTATGTGGAGGAAGGAAGGAGGAGAGGCTCTCAAAGCTTCTTCCTAAATCTAAGCAGAGCATTAAAGAAGATCTCAAGAAAATGAGAAGGGAGATGGAATCTCCAGAAGAGTTTGGATCTAGAGCCAAATCTAGATTTACACATGATAGGTGTGAGCATGCAGCTACACCCTATTATGCACAACGTAGTCAAATGTCCAGATCTATCATGAGAGAGATGGAAGAAGGAGGAATGCCTAGGAGGGAAACTCTTAGCAATTTTCTACAAGAATATGAGTCTCAAACTAAGAAGTTTAGAGATCATATCACTTTCCAAGAATTTTTCAAGATAAAAGTAGAGAGGAGTAAGCAACATGACATGGGTATATTTTCTCTATCTAATTTTGATGGATCACCAACATGTTCAACCAAATCTTGGGTGTAGGAGCTACACACCTATTTGCAGCAGCACCAAGTTTCTGAAGATGAAGCCATCAGTGTTGCAACACTGCACTTTGAAGGTAAGGCCTATGCTTGGTGGATCTTTGAGTCATTTTCATTAAAAAATGCCAATATTTCTTCTTATGAAAATTTCACTAAGAGATTAGTGGAGAGGTTTGATGGAAGACATTCTAAAACGCACTTGGTAGAGCTAAATAAACCAAAACTTGTGCATGGGTTGGAAGTACCTAAAAACTCAAATCCACTTCAGAAAACTGTTGGAAAAGCTCACATCTTACATAACACCTTGCTAGAGGCAAGATCTTTGTCTCATATATTTGGACAAGAGGGCATGCAGGTTCCTTTTTCAAAAGAGGATCCTCTTATTGAGCAGGTGACTCCCATTCATATTGAAGAGGAAGAGAAGGATGGGGGCAACAATGCTGTCACATCTAGAGAAAATCTAGTCCCTCATGCAGAGGAAGGAGGAGCACATGCTCCAATAGGAGGAATTATTGTGTCATTGCAAGAGATTCCCCAGGATCTCACATATGGAAGACAAAGCACAATCAAGGAGCAACATGATTGTGAGATACTACAGATGAAAGGAGAAGGTAGGGAGGAAGGTCAACGTCATTTGATGAGGAGCACACACCCCTATCTATTTCAGAGAGCCAGTACAAAGAAGAGGCAGATTGATTTGCACTGTGAGGGCAAGGGCAAGGTTTCCCAACCATATGTACAGTCTACTCTTGACATTGATGTGTCACTACATGGAGGCATTCCACCTGGGAGGCCACCTGATATGGAGTTGGTAAGAGACATCTTGCCATTTGGTTCACCCCTCTTAGATTCCAGAGTGGTGAAGACTTTGGAGGAGTCTAGCACAGCGCAGAGAGTTTTGGATAGACTCAAGGAGGAGGGAGGCATTCTCCCATTTTTAGCATCACCCACTCTCACTACATATACTGCGCTGACAAGAGTTGTTGCAGTGATGGAAGATGGCACCTTCATGGTGCAAGAGAGCTACTTCCTGGATTTGGAGAAACAGAGGGTGCTTCCTTTAAGGAAGGAATCCTCCATACATTGGAGTAGATGGAGGCCACTCATGCTTACATTGGCCAAGATTGTGAGATTATTCTTGGATGGGAGCTTCTCATGGGAGGCCGACTTCCGAAGATCACTACTTCTTTTTCAGCATGAGAAATTGCATGATGGGCATGGCAAAAATTTAGAGGATTAATTTGGCATGAGGGATGTCAAAGGAGATGACAAAAACATGTGGATAGCTTCACATTGCAGATCATCAGCGCTGTCTCTTGGGAGGATTGATCCATATTGGAGGTCTCAACTCTTGGTAGAGTACTGCAAGGATCTTGGTGCTCACATGATTCTTGATGACATGGATGGAGATGATAGATATATGGTGGATGATGTGGTCATCTATTCTTATGGCAGATTCTTCTTGACTAGAGATTCTGAGCTCAAGGAGAAGTTTCTACATGTAGCACATAAGGACTTCCTTTCCATGCACTTTGATGCATATCTTTCCTTGGCAAAGGAGTTCATTTGGGAGGGCATACAACATGATACATTTCAGCATATGGATAGAGCATATCCCAGGTGGTGATAAAGAGGATGTCACATCCACTTCCCTACTCTTTGGAGGTGAGGGAGAATTTCCGGTTGAGCCATTTCAGCTCAAGGTCCCAAGTACATGGTGGAGAAGGTACAATTTCACATTATGTTTTGTACTTCTTTACTTTATATGAGCAGCATGTTGTACCAAGGAGGATTATTCCTTCTTGCATATTATATGATGATGTACTTGAATCCACTTACAGCACTGAGATTGGCTATTTCATTGGTGGTTTGTGGGGGAAGCCACATAATTTTTGGTGTGCACCATTGACACCACATTGTACTTTCATGTTTCTATCTTATAGAATGATTGTGGTAGAAAAAAAGTGGCTAGGAGAGCACTTGTTATTACTTTTTTTGATGTAGGCAAGGGATGCACTACGCTGGTTCCATGTGTGGAACTATGATCCACTCTCCGGTTGTCATATGGAAGCTTGTTTTCATTGGGTTTTGCTTCCATATTTTGCTGATATTCTTATGTTCATGAGGAGCTTTGTTTGGAGAGTGCTTGATGAGTTGGAGATGCCCATTGGGAGTATGATTCTCCCTAATTTACATGATTCATGTTTTAGCGAAAGCAATGGGCAGCTAATGATTTCCAAACTACATCTCTTTTCTCCATGTGGGAAGAGCCATCTAGGGAGTTTGATTTTTTGGAGGAGGCACTTCATGGCTTATTTGTTTGATGGGGTAGCTTGGGCCTTTCTTGGAGGCCATGAAATTTCATCCCAAGATCAGAAACAACCCCATACTTACCATAAATGGAGAGATAAACCACTTGGGTGGGAGGATCCAATCTCTCCATGCAGCCCCAACACATTGTATGAACCGGGGGTTGAGGATCTCTTTGATGAGCTACCTAGAATGGCTCATTTCATTTGGATGATAGCATGGGTGTGGGAGTCACTCATTGGGAATGAGATTCCCCATGTTTTTCATCTCTCCTACCTTGAGGAGGCCATCGGAAAGCAAGAAGGTTTCCACTTACACCTTCCACCTTTCTATGATGTGAGCCATGTGGTTTTGCATACTTGGGAGGAAACATTGGAGGGTAGATTTGTTGCAGATTATTTTGAGCAGTGGTGAGGAATATTGATGAGGAGGCCACAAGAGGAGGAGGGGAGGAATTTTTCTCTCCCTATATAGTTTCTTGTGGACAAGCAACATTTTGGAGGGGAGGACTGTAATATTCCAAAAATTTATCCTTCAAGCTAAATAAAAATATTATAGTTGTTTTATCACTAGGTAGGTGATTAAGTGGGTAAGGAGGCCCATAAGTCTCTTGAGCAGAAATAAAAACACTTTAAGTGTGAAAAGAGACTTTTTTAGCAGCTAAATAAATCTCCTCCATGTATGAACAGGGTTTGGATCATGTTGATTTAGTAAACTTTGACCAAGTCAATAGCGATGTTGAGGAGGAGTGGAGATTAATTAGAGAATAACGCAGTTTTGGAGGGAGGTGAACCTCATAAAGGAAATGACCTAATTGAGTGGGGCCAAGGACATGCAAGCTCACATTCTACTTAAGAAAGAGGATGGCAGCCATTTGAGGGCATGTTTTAGATTATTATTTTGATATTGGTCTGCTTAGACTATTTGCTTCCTCTTGTTGTTTAGTAGGGTTGCAGTGATGTTTAGCACCGGGTGTTCCCGAGCGGGAATCCCACCTCTTTCCTTGAGAGGCCTGTTGGAAGAGTATGGTATTAATTTCCATATTAAAGTTTTCATGCCAAGCTACAACTCCTTCATCAGTGCAGTTTCTGCAGGTTATTGTACTGTGTTACAGGGTGCAGCGGTGGAGGGGTTAGAATCCCAATTTCTGAGCTAGTTTCTCAAAGGAGGAAGGTTTCCTTCTCTTGGGAGATCTGTTTGGAGAGTTCTTGAGCACATTTCAGATCCTTGGCATTAGGCCATACATTTCCCATCATTTCCAGCGCTGTTCGAGCTAGGGAATGCGTTATTTTTTAAGGCAACTTCAATGGCAGATCTTGTGGTTTCTTCGCAATGTTTTCTTGTGATTGAGGGGTTCATCCTTTCATGGGAGGAGACATTTGAGGGGATAAACATCAGATCTATTATACTTCAACCTTCTACACTCTTTTTCTTAAGTTTTGCAGTGTATCTTCAACCATTTGGCTTTAGATCCCATCTTGTATAGAGTGTATTTATGAAAACCCTTTTCCGGGTTCTTGTAGGAGTTTGTGTTGAGCTTAGATATGTATTGAGCATATCTTTTGAGGCTTATAACAACGCTACATATTTTTTACATCATTTTGCTGTAGCAGTGTGTTTTTAACTGCGCTATAGCAGTCTCCGACATTTTTGTATTGTGACAGCAGTTCAATTGTGAAGTGATTTCTTATGGGAGGCTTGTTATGTATGGATTTGCTGATATAATACATGGTTTAATGTCTCCATCTTTGTCTCCCATGTTTATGAGTTTATTTACACTGATATTTCCAATTTTTTGTTCATGTATTGCTGCATTCCCATTTTGGGATACTATATTGTTAGAATGGAACTAACTTGCATAGTGGAGGGAATATGAAATTCTAATTTAATTTTATTTGGATCCAAAGACCCCATATTTTATTTGGAGCTGACTTTCGTTTTGTATAGAAAGTTCAAAATACATTTGGAGCCAATTTTACCCTTGAATTATAGGACCATTTTGAATTTTGAAATATTAAAACATTACTTTTATTGTTTCATTAAAACATCCTTATTATCCCGATGAAGTGTGCCATATTCTATACAATAATATGTAGCCACATCATCTAGCTTATGGGGATATTTACCCCTTTTATGTGGCTTTGATATTCGTAAGGGCGTAACTTTCAAATTGCATGGATTCTTGAGGCATATAACATACCGTTGGAGTCATCATGACGAGGACCATCCAATGATAGATATCTTGAACCTATAAATCAATATTTTGCATGTCATTTTGGTCAACAAAGGTGGGGAATCAAGGGATTCCCAGGGGTTCTTAACAATTGGATCTTCAATGAATGCAATCAAGACAATTATTAAGAGTGTTCAAGAACTGACGTTGGCATCAATGGAAACACCATTCCACCATATGAATCTCACTTCAATTCATAAGAATGTGCCTCATATTCAAATTCCATAGACCCAAATTACTTCTCCATAGACGAGCACCAAATTACTTACCAATTGGTGGAGAATAGATGCCAATATATAGTGTTTCCCCTATCTAAAAAGGTGCCTTTCAAGAATGAGCTAACTTGTCATCTAGAGGGCCAAGTTGGTAGTTGGGATTTGACCATAAGGTACATAAAATTTTTAATTTTTAATTTTCTTTAAAATCTCATTTAAATTATCTTGTACTCTTTACAACATCATACATTATGAAGATCGAACCTAGTTACAAATTCAACAATCCCTCTTAAATAGGGAGGTATTCGTAATGACTATCAAGATGTTCTCAAGTTGAATACTTCTATAAGAAAGGATCATCAATATTAGATAAGAATCATCATCAATATCATTACCAGCATGAATCACATTTCCATAACCTAGTCAGTACCCCTGACGTATGGCACATACACGCACTCACTTTAGAAATAGATCATAGCATGATGTTGGGAGGCTACAACCTCTAGAACCATTCTCTCTAATAATTTCAAAGTGACACGGGGATAACCTCCCTAATCAGGTCACTATATAATGAGAGATAGAGAATGATTGTCCTATACCAAACCATTTTCCTATACAAGTCAAAGTAACATAGGGACTACAACCCTAATCAGGTCATTATACAATGGCACAGGAAAATGTATATCCACAAGCCCATTCTTCCTAATCAGGTCAAAGATACATGGGGACTACAACCCTAATCAGGTCATTATATAATGACATGGGAATAATGTTAGTCCATCATTTCATTCCTCAACCAAGGTTTTTGTACTTAAGATAGCTATAACCTCCCTAATCAGGTCAAAGTACAAGACAAAGGAAGAATGGTAGTCCATCATGTTATCCAATATTTCAAACCATTCTCTAGCCAAGGTCATAATGACATATGGGGAACATCGAACCACTTGCCAACCATGGTCATGAAGACATAGGGAGAATTTCCATCTCAACAACTCTTTCTATCAATGAGAGAGGTGATCTCCAGAAGCATCTCTAGAAGCCCAAGCTAAGTCTGTAGTTGTACTTCTATGAAAAAATTCATGACCAATTGTAACATGTGGGTAACACATGTTGAGAAACATATATTGGCTTGACCATATATTGATTTTCTCCCTTCACTAGATCACATATTATTTTTGGATACCCAAACTAGATGCTCCCTCTCATACTGACAATCCATCATCCAGTAATTTGAGGTCAAATTTATCTAGCGTCAAAACAGGGCTTCTTAATTGCTCCATCTGAAGATAATACTTTCTTCATAGTTGATCCCTCTGTCAGAGACAAACTATATAGAATCATCATTGATCCATTTACTCAATCCCAAAGTGTGAGGTCTTCTCCAATCATGAGGCTTCTTCATGTTCTTCAAAAATCCGAGGAAACTAAGGCCAACATCTTGACATGATCCTCTCCCTCTCTCTCAGGGAAATTTCTCAAATATTGATACCATGTTTCCATATACTACATGTTATATCTTGACTTATCTTTATAAAAATCAAGGCATAATTCAAACATCCCACTCTCTCTAAACTTGGGTCTTATAATATCCTTCATGTAGATATTTTGGAATTTCGTCTTACTTTGCTTTGTTCTTCTACTTCTTCCATATTCTACTAAAGCCTAGGAATTCCTTGTCATCGACCTAAAATCCTCACTAGGATGTCATGGAAGAACGAATACAAATAAGAAAATTACATAGACAAGAGACTATAAATATAATAGAAATATTAGTCCTTAGAGAGAGAATTTATAGAATACATATATTTTTTTAAAAATCAGCTCCCTCTTATTCTTGGACTTTCATTTATCTTCAAACATCATCATCCTTGTCCTTAGCATCAACACGATGTCATTTATGTCATTCCCAATGGCTAAGGCTTCTTATTTTATTGCAAATGATCATTTCTGGTTAAAACCTTTGCTACATTTTACAAGCTCTAGATACCTCAATATCTAAAATCCTCAAGACCTACCATTTTTTTAGATTGCAAGTCCTAAAAGTATACTAATATGTTAGCTCCAAACCCTCTTGAATTTTAACCTTCCTTGTGTTTGGTACTGCCAAAAGGCAATTTCTTTGGGCTGCTTCAAAGAGGTATTAAGTGAAATCCTTGCAAAAACTTGATCATATTTAGATGCTAATTTAATGACATGAATTATTTTGTTGTAGTTACACATTTCTTCAGCTATGCTCAATCTCAAACCTACTGCATACCTTGGCTCATATTACTTCTACCATATACCTTTGAACACCAATGTCCACATAGATATTAGAGAGAGGAGGCTTATGCATAAAATTCAAACCTATCCTCAAAATATGGATAGCAATTACAAACCTCGAATAGTCACTCTCCCATAAACTTGGATTGTAGCATACAATAGCTCGGATTTATTTACTTTCTATACCATAGACATGATGAAAATTTTCATTAGCTGCTACAGTAAAATAACTCAAACATTGATCCATTGGGATAGGATATTTTACCTATCTCAAATGAGTGGAATATACCAAATTCACTCAAATCATCATTATGTGTTATGCAACCATCTCAAAGAAACCTCCTTTAAATTACATAAATGAAAAATTCTTGGATGATACAAATGATAATACCACCTTGGTATATATAGGAGTCTAAGGGGTCACAATATAATCAAATCCTACATAACAATAATAATTTAAGGGAACAACAATAACAACAGTGGGATTCTATGGGGCACAACAATAACAATAGGGAGCTACACTAACAATAACAATAAGGAGAATACACTAGTATTATAAGGACCTAACATGCCCCTGTCCTTCAAAAAAGTGTTGTCTTAAATGATTGAGTATTTCTAGATGCTTCTGTATAAAATTATCATCATTTAATCTAAAGTTTCAGCGGGTAAGTTCTTCCACTTAATGAGGTACTCTGAAATTAATTAATTTCGTAGTTGTCAGGTTCTTGTTTCCATGACTGCTTCAGGCTCAAATATTATTTTCCTTCTTTTTCAAGTTTTTGCAACATTGTTTGAACTAGGATCTTGTCACCAATAACCTTCTTTAAGCATGAAACATGGAAAATTGGGTGTAATCAAGAAGATGTAGGAAGATCCAATTTGTATGCCATAGTACCAATATTTTGCAACACCTTGTAAGGACCATAGTAATTGGGTGATAATTTATTATCCTTATTATCTTGCTTGAGGGACATTTTTTTGTATGGTTGTAGCCATAAAAATACCCAATCGCCTAGATCAAAAGTTCTTTCACTGCAATGATGGTATACATGTCGTTTCATTTGATTCTGCACCTAAGTGAGTTTATCCTTTAAGAGTTAGAGAACTTTTTGTTGATGCTCAATGTGACATTCCACTGCCTAAACCTTCAAATTTCTCTTAAAGATGATGTGATGAATGGTGGATTATTGTTGGAATAGGGTCCCCTAAAGCTGCAAATTTTGTACAACTTTATATATTTTTGGTATTAATTAGTCTAGCGCGAGGGTTTTGGGGTGGGTCAAACCCCCAAATGCATTGTAATGGGTCAAGGGTAGACCAAGAGTCTGCAAACCACAGTTTGCGAACCATTGAAAGTGTAGGCTAAGTCGATATAAATAGATGAACATTTTGAGTCTTAAGGTAGGCAAGAATTAAGCCTGATGCTAAGTGTGAATTGTTAGATATGTGATAGGGTCATTTGGGTAAGGACTCCTGCTAGATGTGTGTGCGCAGATCCTTAGTCCTGCTGTGTGCAGACCCTGCTGGCTGTGTGCACAGGCTGTGTTTGATTGTACTGGGTTTTGGATGCTAATGTATGCGAATATAGTTGAAGTATCTCTGTGTTATCTGATCTAACATGTTACTATTGATGCCAACCTTTGGGATTTGTTGGAGCTACGGATACATTTGTGCTATCTGTTTATGCTGTGAATCTGTTTGTGTTATGGTATGAAGTGTATCTATAATCTTTTATTAATGATGTGTTATGATATTGTGTGTTGGTAATTGCTGATACGCATGTGGATGTGAAGGTATTGACTAGATATGTGCATAATAATAGCTCTGTTATACTGCAGATTATATTGTTAATAAACCTGCGAATAGAACTATTTGTGCAAACCTGATAAGCTGCGAACGTAGATCTGATAATCTTACCTCCTCTCTCTCAGGGTGCGGAAACCTTGTTCCAACACCCTCCCATACTACTTCGGGTGAGACTTTGGCCTACGCAAGTAGGTCACTTCCGAAAGGGCTAGTAGTATAGGGGTTTGTTGGCAAACCTTCACCTCCAAAACTGGTTCAGGACCCCTCGAGCCAAAAAATGGTTCCGTTGTCGGGACTGGGAGCATTATGAGAGAGAGATTGGTTAATGGCAAGAGAAAATTGGAGACCTGAGAAGAAATAAATTGAAGACTGGTTTGAAAAACAGGTTCATGAATTTGCGATAAAAGAAAATCGTAGCACAAAGTTGACAGCAGGAAAGTGGAACAATAAGTACATTTTCACAGAGGTCTATGAAATTTTCTGTGTGACATTTGTGACCAAGCTTCAGGAGTGGCTGGAAAGGCTCATAGATTTCTAGATGTGTTGGAAGGACGAATGGGCCACGCAGTGGACTCCAAAGTTGATCCAACAGTTAGAAAGGACTGATAACACCATCACTCGTATGGTAGATCATTGGGTAGATAGTGTGCTGGGAGGATTTGTGACAAAGTTTACAGTCGATGAATTTGTGTCCTATTCTGAGGCAGAATGGAGGTTCTTCAAGGGTTTCTCAGGTAAGTTTCTGAAAACCTTGCCATTACTGATTAAAATATTGTTGTGCAAAAAGGGTATTTTGTGCAGCCATACAGAGTGAATGAGATCCAATCAGAGTGAGGGTACAACACGAAGTGGTAAATAATGCATAACTAATCAAGAAGGAGATAGATCTATCTAAAGTCTAGTAAGGGATTTAGCTGTGCATAGCACTCCAACTACACCACCTTCAAACCAGCATAGGGGTAGGAACTCACTCGTACCTCCACCCCCACCAGAAGACAAGATGGCCTCACACATGAAGCTACCTACCTTCAAGGATGTAGGGGATGAAGATATGGATCGATTCTGGTTCGTCGCAGAGTTGATATGGAATGCACAAAATGTGGCCAGTGATGCTGTGAAAAGGGTGCAATTGTCCCTTGCCTTTGAAGGAAGAGCCCTGGACTGGTATATGCGATACGTAGCCCAACATGCGAATGCAAGAGGTTAATAATGCCCTAAAACAACAGTTTTGGAAGCCTAAGTCCTACTCTCAGATAGTGAATGATCTAAAATATTTCAAGCAAGGATCCTCTGAGTCTATATGGGAAGCTGACCAGTGGCTAAAGAAGGTGATCAAAGAAGGGGAATTCTATACGATGACAGACAACACAAGGAATGGTTCATCGCTATGTTACTGCCTCACCTACGCGTACCTATGGGGCAGCAAGCCATTGAATCACAGGAAAAAGCTTTTGAGATTGCTATGAAGCTAGAAGCTGTGCCGAGGGATGATACCTAACTGGGAGTACAATAGATCAAGGGCTAGTTGGAGGCGATGCACATGGAGATCTGGAACCTGCGAAAGGACCGAGGGAAGGAAGCTAGCCCAGAAGTATGGCACATACAATGCAGGGTATCAGGCATACCAAGGATCAGTGCCCACTGCTGGCAGACTACCTACAGGCGGGGGAACCCATTCCATTGTGCTCGGGACCAAGTGGACCAGCGTTGTGGTGTGATGATTTTCATGTAGCCGGCTTGCATGATATTAACCACTGCTCCCGTTTGGGTGCATATGTCTTAGAACTGAAGCAACAATATTGCAAGTGTTTTCGATCAGTAAGACATTATAAGTTGAACTGTCGAACTTTTGATCTAATGATAGATCAGGGAAACCTATATAGGGTACCATCAGACCCTTCTTCACAAAGATCCCCCTCAGGCATAGGTGGCTCCCCAGCTAGGGGCAGGGGAGGGGGCCGCGGTGAAAGTGCGGGTAGGGGAAGAGGGAAATTGAACTGCTATAACTTTGGAGAGGTAGGGCACTTTGTGAGGGATTGTCCGAACCTTGCAAGACAATCCTGTAGATACTGTAGACAACTGGACCATGTGATTTATGATTGTCCAATTTTGATATCCAAAATGCTAGAAAAGCAGCAGACACCTACATAGAACGTACAAAGGGTTAAGGAAGAACCACTAGACAAAGGACCAAGCATTAATGTCATAACATGCAGCACCCTGGTCACTGGGGGAGCTGGGGAGAAAGCTGTGGCTGAGCCTCTTATCCTGAAATCAACCATCAAATAAGAAGGGTTGGACCTACATAAGGAAAAAGAAACCTTTGTCGCAACTCGCCAAGACTTTGCTAAGTCCAAGGCATCTACTGCTCAAGCCCCCGCAAACCTCAAAGAAAATGATGAAGTCAAAGCATTTTTGCAGGCATGTATGAAGTTGTTGCACAACCAACGGGCCATAGAACACCTCCAAGCTTTAATAGACAGTTGCGCAGAAAGGACTAATCCACCCCTGGAAGTTAAGGATGCGCACAAACTGTACAAGCATAAGAAATGCACTGGTAGGGAAATGCGGCTAACAGTGCAAATTGGTGATTATAAAATGGATTAGGCTATTTTGGACCTGGGATCAGATGCAAACGTATTGCCAAAACAAACTTGGCAGCGAATGGGAGAACCCAAGTTTGAATGGTCCATTATCCAACTGCAAACGGCCAATCAGCAGAAGATCATACCATTGGGGAGACTGTCAAAGATCATGGTAGATATCACAGGAGTTAAGGTCCGCGCTGACTTTGAGGTCATTCAGATTGTAGAAGATTCAGATCCCTATCCTATGCTCCTAGGATTGGACTGGGGCATAGATATGGGAGGTATTATCAACCTGAAGAAAAGAAGCATGGTGTTTGAAAATGAAGGTACGCGAGTGATAGTACCATTAGACCTTGTGGAAGGAGAACAGTGTATAGAGCCGGTGCATGAAGAAGAAGATGTGGATCATATCTATAAGTTAACTGCGCAGGATGAAGATTGAATCAATCCCACGACCGATGGTGTACTTTGTTGGGAAAAAGATAACAAATTTATTTCTGACTCTGATGGTGAGATGGAAAATTGGCAGAATCGGTTACATGATGTATCTTCACTGCGATGTCTTAGAATCACCAAGAACTTCTGATGCATCTCCTCTGAGGTAAGAGAACTTCCCTATTTTGATGGTTCTAGTAGTATTAAGGAGTTTTTTCAAGCATTTGAAGCTAAGGTTCCAAGAGAGCGAAGGTTATGGACCCTTAATATATCCATGCGCGCAACACCTGTGAGGTGGTGGGACACGCATAAGAGGGAATTCCAGGATTGGGAAGAGTGTCGAGATATGACGATCCTGCGATTTCAACCTCCAGTTCACTTGCGCATAAATACATTCCTTGGGCCAGGGGACCTGAGCATTTGTTCGCTTGGATGGAGAAATGGTGTGACCGAACTATAGAAGAATGGGTTCGCCTGTTTATTCATGCCTTGGGAACAATTCCCACTACATGGTACTTAGATGCAGAGCTACATCAGCGCACCCACCATTGGGAAACATTAAACGATGAATTTGTAGGAACATTTGGGTTAGCAGGGGGAACGAAGGTGCTTAACGAAGCTCTGTAGGATATGTATACCTTCATATTTAATGAATCGTACCCTTATACAACACTTGGGGCACCAACATGGGAAACATAAATGCAGGATATTGCTGACTACCACAATATAGCAATAGAAGAGTGCGATGAAGATCCGCGCAATGTCTCTATCCCATAATCGAAGTGATAGAACGCAGTTGTCAGACCCCCACTACAAATTATTGCTGTTACTAAGCCTCTGAAGCTGTGAGAAGTCAACATTGGCACAGAAGAGCAGCCTAAGTTGGCTAAAATTGGGGATTACTGGGATGATGATACAATCAGAAAAGTTGTAGAATTGCTCACAGAGTATCAGGAATTATTCCCGACGAAGTTTTCGGAGCTTAAGGGGATCACAGGGGACCTAGGGGTCATGTGCATCACATTAAAACCAGATGCACACCTTATGAAGCAACGGCCTTATCAGTTGAACCCTAAGTATAAACAAAAGGTCAAGGAAGAAATTGACAAGATGCTCACCGTACGTATCATCGAACTAGTTGAATAGTTAGACTAGGTAAGTCCGATCGTGGTTTAGGAGAAAAATATGAAGGGAGGATACGGATTTGTGTGGACTTATGCAAACTGAATGATGCCTACGTACATGATCCCTTTCCCACACCATTCTCAGACAAAATCCTTGATAGCGTGGGAGGCCAAGAAGCGTACTCATTTACAGATGGATTCTCGGGCTACCATCAAATCAGAATTTCACCTGAAGACCGCAAAAAAACTATGTTTGCTACTGAATGGGGATCCTTCCAATATACTATCATGCCTTTTAGGCTCAAGAACGCCCCTCCCATCTTTTCACGAGTGGTGGTCGTAGTGTTCAAAGAGTTCATCCACAAGTTTTTGGAGGTGTACTTTGATGACTGGATTGTCTTCGGCTTGGTGAAGAAGCATGTATCGAACCTACGCATGATGTTGGATGCCTATAGAAAACACCAGATTTTCCCAAATATCAAGAAGCACATATTTTTCATACCCTTCAAAATATTTCTCGGGCATATAGTTTACCGACAGGGGTTGATGGTTGACCCTACAAAAGTCACAGTTATCATAAATATGATAGTACCTACAACTGAGAAATAATTGCGTTCGATCCTCAGACATACAGGCTACTACAGGAAGTTTATTCAAGGATATGCATTGATCACATCGCCTATGGAAAAGCTGCTTAAGAAGGATGTTTCATTTTTTTGGGATGAAGAATGCTAGAAGAGCTTCGAGCTACTCAAGGAGAAGATGGTCTCTGTGCCTAATCTCATACTCCCTAATTGGGCGAAGGGATTCCATGTTCACGTAGATGCATCCGGGATCACCTTGGGAGCGGTCCTTACGTAGCTTAGAGACAGAGACATTGATCACCCGGTTGCATTTTCTAGTAGGAAACTCTCTAGTGCAGAGCGCAACTATTCCACTATGGAGCGGGAAGGATTGGCCATGGTCTATGCATTATAGAAGTTCCAGCACTATCTGTTAGGAGGACACATCAAAATGTTTATAGATCATTCAGCTTTGAAGTACCTGGTGAATAAGCCTGCGTTTGGGGGGGGGGGGGGGGGGAATCTGTCGATGGCTACTGTTGTTTCACGAATACGATTTTGAAATCATTGTCAAGCCAGGGAAGTTGAATGTTGGGCCGTATCACTTGTCCTGAATAGAGAGTGGCGAGGAACCGACCAACCTGGAAGAAGGATTTCCTGATGCACAGCTGTTTGCAATTAAGTTCATTGATGCACACTTCACCGACATCATTCAGTTCCTAACTACATGCATGGCACCTGCAGAGTATTTGGTACAACAAAAGAAAGATATGGTAACCCACGCTATATATTTTACCATCATCGCGGGTCATCTATATAAGATGGGAGCTGATGAAGTGTTGCAAAGATACGTTTTGGAGGATGAACGACATGCTATTTTGGCAGAATCCCACGATGGGGTAGCAGGAGGTCACTATGCAAGGAAAGAAATGACACAAAATATCTTGAGATTTGGCCTATGGTGGCCTACCCTGCATAATGACTCTCACAACTATTTGCCTACCCTGCATAATGACTCTCACAACTATTTTAAAGCCTCCGATACATGCCAACAAATAGGAAGGCCATCACGCAGAGATGAAATTCCCCTTCAACCGCAAATGGCCCTGCAAGCATTTGACAAATGGGCCATCGATTTTGTAGGACCTATAAACCCACCCAGAAAGAAGACAAGTGTGCGTTACATTATAACTGCCACTGATTATGTAACCAGGTGGGATGAAGCACAAGCGGTGAAGGATTGCACTGCAGATACCACTGCGCACTTCATATTTGAGTAGATTCTGACCAGATTTGGATGTCTGAAAATCTTGATGAGTGATAGAGGTACGCCTTTTGTTAATTAAACAATACAGGCCTTGAAGGAAGAATTTCAGGTCCATCATGCGAAAATCACTCCATATCATCCCCAGGAAAATGGAGTGGTCGAAGCTTTTAATAAAGCCTTGGAGAAAGCACTGACTAAGGTTTGTAACACCGATCGCAGCGACTGGGATGTGCGCATCCCATCTATTCTTTGGGCCTACCGAACCACCTGTAAGAAGTTGACAGGGAAAACACCGTTTAGGATGGTCTATGGCAAGGAAGCCATTATGCCCATGGAATATATTGTTCCTAGCCTGCGCATCACAGCCTTTACGAATATGGAAGAGCTTGATATCATGGAGGAGAGTTTAGCACAACTTATGGCTTTGGAGGAAGATCGTTTCATTGCTAATTTCCATCAGTAGGTTCAGAAGGCTCGGAATAAGCCCTGGCATGGTCGACATATTCGACAAAACACCTTTGCGAAGGGAAAATTAGTCCTCGTATATGATAGCCAGTTTGCAGAACACCCGGGGAAGTTTCGATAGCACTGGCTAGGTCCCTATACAATTAAAGAAATCATGGATGGCAGAGCTGTTCGATTAGCCACCCTACGCGGCGATATGCTACCCAACTATGTCAATGGAAGCCAGCTCAAACCGTATCAGATCAAATGACTATATGGCCAGAGTAGCTGTATGAAGTGAGGTATGCCCACCAAGGAAGGTCAACATGGAAGGTACCATGGTACACGCAGGAAGCGGCCGCAGGTTTGGAAGCTTGGAGGGGTGCGCCAAAGATGTAGGCATACATTCAGAATGCAGCAGGTGCACTGGACGCGCCGGAGTGCGTTGGGCACATAGGAGGTTCGCTGGGAGCACAGGGGTGCACTGGGAACACAAGAGGTGCAAAAAATAGTCGTTGGAACAATAAAATTGGGTAAAAGGCAAAAGTTACCGTTGAAAGGAGCGGGAGGGTGGCATTTAATGAGGTGATTTCCTAATATTTTTTACTGTTTACTTGATGGTAAGTTCCAACTAAGGTTCACCCAACTATTAATTGATCCCCGCGACTATAAAAGAAGAAGGATAGATCGGACAAGGGTCTTGTATCGCTTGAATAGTTTGTACTTGGCTTGTTTGTGCTGGACAAGTTTATGTTATAAGATTTTATGTGCCTATTGTGTCCCTTTCATGTCTGAGCATCCTACACCCTCTGACGATAGCAACCTGGAGTTCATTTTCCGCACCAGAATGACGACCACTAATCCCACTGAAGCATCAGAACTGGTGACCTCGACGGAACAAGAATCCGAGGAAGTAGTGGAAGTCGAACCAGAAGCTGAGGAAGTTATATATACACCATGTCAAGCAAATAAGAAGGGGAAAGAAAAAGTGTAGGTTTTAGGGAAACCTGTGAAATGGTTTGGGGTGAATCCCTGTACTTCCCCACGAAATGTAAAGTTTCTGCAAATGGTGCCCTAGGCACGTTCGCCCAACCCAGTAAAGTGACCTCTATCTGCTCAGGAAGAGGCCCAGGTAACCAAACCAATCAACTGGCTACCACCCTTTGTTCATCCCCGAAGGCCCTCCACCCACACACTGAAGAGTCTCGATGGCCTACACACCTACCTACAAATGTTGCTAACCCCAGGAGAGGTCCCTATCATTGGTGAACCCTTTGGAAGGCTCCATGAGGTGAAATTTGATGATCATGACTTGGCCAATTTGGAGGCCTTCCCTAAGTTGGCACCTGAATTATATCTTGACAGAATACAGGAAGACAATGGGATAAATATTGTCCCCATGCGCTGGGTACACATATTGGCAGGTTCCGGGCTCTTCAACCTGCTAGGGATGCCACACTTCGGCAACTATAATATCACAGACCATTTGGTACGTCAGTTTCTTGCCCTGGTCCATGATGGCTGCTTATGGATCTAGGATTGAATCCCCATTGATGCTACTCTCATTCATTGAATTAATGGTCTCCCCATGGAAGTGTCGGACCCTCTACTATGCACTGGTAAGAATTACAAGGGGAAGATCACTAACTACATGTGCGAAACCTACCATGTGGAGCGGAACACTCGAGGCTTCATGATCAAATCCATCAACGACCCCGGTATTCAGTTGGGTACCCTATTATTGGCATGCAAGATGTTGCAAAAATTCCAGGTGGCCTTTATCCCTGCATATGTAATTCAGTTGGCAAGCCGGTGTGAGAAAGGGGTTTGCTTCAATTGGTCCTAGTACTTGTGCAACGAGTTTTTGGCCAATTTCCGTGAATCCCAGGAGCAGGGACGAGCATTTTGTTATTCTTGGTTGTTGCTTCTCATTGCATTGGTCGCCTGGGAAGCATCTGAGGAATCAGTCCTCCTTGAGCTCACCCCAGACATGTCTGAGGGGGCTCAATATACGAACTTGTGGGACTCTAAGGATGCGAAGCACATCGAGGACAACCAAGTATTTTGGGTATTGTTTCAGAGTGGGCTAGTAGTATCTATCAACTCCCGGCCACGTCTATCGCCAGCCATCTATGATAATTATAAAAGCATTGCTACATTCCAAGTGACTATGCATAACGTCCAAATCTGAGGCCACAAGGATCCTGTGTGGGTTTCGCTCCCCTATATGGCTGCCCATGAAGATATTGACCGTTTAATTACACAATGGCCTCCTCATTGGAAGCTTGGCTTAAAAACAGGTGCGAAGAACACTGAAGGAACGATAACCATGAAGGTTACCCTGCCTGTCATCACCAAAGACACCGTAGGACTGAGAAAAAGCACGAGGAAGGGCGATGAAGCACAGAAAGGCTCGTAGCCTAGTAAGAGTACAGGGACAGATATAGAAGGAGCAGTGTAGAAGGATGTGCAATAGGATCTCGGTACTAAAGGACAGGAGGCAGGAGGTGCTGACTCCCCTCGAGGAACAAAGTGAATGGGTGACCCTGCCAAAGGGCGACGGAAGAAGCAACACTCCCAACGACTAGAACGTGACGAAGCGGTTACACTGACCGAAGGATACCTCAAGAAAATCACAGACGTGTTCACTTTGGCTGCAGAAGACAAATGGCTAGCTCTGGAAGAGCAATAGAAAGTCGCGGTCAACACACTTCAGGTCGAGCTCCGAGCTCTGCAGTTGAAGACGGACACGCTAGAAACAAGTATGATTCTAGTGTGAATAGCCTCAGCAACTAGCAGCATAACACTTGTTATAGCGGAAAGCCACCTCTGTTCCCTTCCTGGCGCATCCCTTGCAATAAGTCAACCTGAATTGGGAGCACAAGTCCAGGCCTGTACAGAGGTATAGCTAGATCTAGCCAGGTTGCCACATGAATCATTGCAGGTTCTCCACACCTCCTTATTCGAATAAATTCAACACCGGGACCATCGAGTGCACCAACAGCTTAGTGTAGCTAAGCAGGCAATTGAGGAAAAAAATGTTGAAGTTTCCCAGGTACAGGCTGCGTAAACCCTCACCACTGCGCAGAAGACAGAGCTTGAACACCTCATCAGTAGGCTCTACATAGACGTCTTCGAATATATTCCAGCTTCTGGCACCCCCCAGGCCAAGATTGAGGGGTTGGCCACAGCATTACGGGCCTCAAGGAGCGAGATCTAGGCAGTCAAAATGGAGATGGAACAACAGATCGCAAACTTACAGGCCAAGTTGCAACCAAAGACACCACCGGATGTATGCGCCCAGCGAGGTGCGCTAGTTACAGCGACCACGAATGTGATTACAGGACAGATTGCTCAGGGTGCCCAATTACTGGAAAAAACTATGCAGTTATGGACCAAGGTGCATCGCGACCCTCTCCTTCGTGAAATCAACAAGGACCTGTAATAGAAGGAATAAGCATTCGAGCAACTAGAAGCCACTATGCCTACTCTAATTCTAGAACAATGAATGGCACAACTACGAACCAGCCATGCCCTTTAGGATGATATCGATGAACTCTGCCAGAATAAGAAGAATCTAAGTGACCGCCTTAAGCCATGGGATGATGAAGCCCTCAAGATCTCTCAAGATATTGATGTTGCTATTAAACAACTGAACCAGAATCTGGAGAGCGTCACAGCCATGATAGAGGGACCAACGTCACAAAAATTGGTGGATATTTTTCAGAACACTGCTGCTCAGAGTGGAGTGCTACCCCCATTGGTTGAGGCGATCAGGCTGCTACAGGCACAGGTGGAGACCCCATGACCACAGTGACTCGGGATGAGTCACAATATTGTGTTGGGGGGACTGTTGGAACAGGGTCCCTAAAGCTGCAAATTTTGTACAATTTTGTATATTTTTGGTCTTAATTAGTCTAGCGCAGGAGTTTTGGGGTGGGTCAAAGCCCCGAATGCATTGCAATGGGTAAAGGGTAGACTAAGAGTCTGCAAACCACAGTTTGCGGACCATTGGAAGTGTAGGCTAAGTCGATATAAATAGATGAACATTTTGAGTCTTAAGGTAGGCAAGAATTAAGTCTAATGCTAAGTGTGAATTGTTAGATCTGTGATATGGTCGTTTGGGTAAGGACTCCTGTTGGCTGTGTGCATGGAGATCCTCAGTCCTGCTGTGTGCGTACCCTATTGATTGTGTGCGCAGGTTGTGTTTTATTGTACTGGGTTTTGGATGCTAATATATGCGGATATAGTTGAAGTATCTCTGTGTTATCTGATCTAACGTGTTACTGTTGATGCGAACCTCTAGGATATGTTGGAGCTACAAATACAGTTGTGCTATCTGTTTATGATGCAAATCTGTCTGTGTTATGGTATGAAGTATATCTGTAATCTGTTATTAATGATGTGTTATGATATTGTGTGCTGGTAACTGCTAATACGCATGTGGATGCGAAGGTATTGACAAGATCTATGCATAATAATAGCTTTGTTATATTGCAGACTATATTGTTAATAAACTGGTGAATAGGCCTGTCTTGTGCAAACCTGATAAGTTGCAAATGAAAATCTGTTATTCTTACCTCCTCTCTCTCTGGGTGTGGAAACCTGGTTCGAGCACCCTCCCATACTGCTTTGGGTGAGACTTTCACCTGTGCAAGCAGGTCACTGCCGAAAGGGATAGTAGTATAGGGGTTTGTTGGAAAACCTTCACCTTCGAACCTAGGTTAGGACCCCTCGAGCCAAAAATGATATCCATAAAGTGTGATAAATGGGGTGATTTTTGCTACAGTATGGAAGGAAGTCTTATACCACCATTTAGCTAGAGGTAACCAGTTGACCCATTGTGTTTGTTTATCATATACAAAGCAATGAATATATCCTTCCAAACATTTGTTCACTATCTCAATTTTCCTTTCATATTGAGGATGATAAGATGAGCTATGATCTAATTCAGTACCAAGACAAGAAAATAATTCCATCCAAAAATTTCTAGTGAAAATGGGATCTCTGTCACTTACAATAATATTTGGATTTCCATGTATCTTTTGAATTTTTTCCATAAATCTAGTATAAATTGTACTTTCTTTAAAAGGATGAGATAATGCACAAAAGTGTGCATACTTTGTAAGTCTATCAACTACCACCATGATGACACTCTTTCCTTTAGACTTGGGTAAACTTGTAATACAATCCATTGAGACCTCCTCCCAACGCTGACTTGGAATGGCTAAAGGTTGTAACAGACTTAGGGTCTTAATCATCTCAATTTTATTTTGTTGGCAAACTAAACATTCTACCACAAAATTCTGATATCAAATTTAAGGTGGTCCCAAAAAAATTCCTTCTTAACCCTGTGCTAATTTTTTTTAAATCTCGTGTGCCCTCTTATGGGGGGGTGTGCAATTCCAAAATATTTTTTTTCTTGAGTTGGAAATTCTTATAAATATATAAATGATATTTGTACCATAATGAATCATTTTTATAGCTAAATGTATCAGATGTACTTGGATATCAGTGAAACTTTTAAATGAGTGTCCACACCTCTTCGTCATTCTTCCGGTCATCCCTTACTTCAGTTATCCAATCAGGTTGGATAATAGAAATGGCACAAAGCAATGCTTCCACGTCCTCATCCTTTCTTGAGAGTGCATCTATAAAAAAAATTTCTTCCCCTTTTTGTAGATGATTTCAAAGTCAGAACCCAACATATTTGTGACCCTTTTTTGCTGCTCTTCTCAAGATAATCTTTGTCCCAAAAAGTATTTAATACTATCATGATTTTTTTATTACCTTGAAGTGTCTTCCCATTAAGTAAATTTTCTATTTCTTTAGTGCATGTAGTATTTCCAATATTTCCTTATCATAAATAGGTTTTTTTATATACTTGACTTTGATTGGACGACTTTAAAAAGAAACGAGTCATCCTTCTTGCATTAAAAAAACACCATTTCAATTTCCCAAGGAATCACATTCCACAATAAAGGTTTTTGTGAAGTTAGGCATAGCTAAGTTGCTTCTAGAGTCCAAGAAAATGGATCTTTCTTTAGTAATGTTGTTAGAGGTGCTATTATTCTCCCATAATTCTTAACAAACTTGCGATGATACCCTATCAACCTGAGAAATTCTTGAATATGCTTTATTGTTGTGGGCATTTTCCATTCCTTAATGGATTTATTTTTTTATGGTCTACCCTAACACTCTCATGAGATATAATATGACCCAAATATTCCACCTCATGTACTCCAAGTAAACATTTCAATTTTTTTTCATACAATTTCTTTTCCTCCTATAGTTTGAGCACCCTGTCAACATGTTGAACATGAACTTTCCAAGACTTGTTGTAGATTAGTATATCATCAAAAAATACTAACACAAATTTTCTAAGAAAGGGTTTGAAAATGGAATTCATTAAACCTTGAAATTTCATAGGTGCATTAGTAAGGCCAAAAGGCATGAGAAAAAATTCATAATGACCCTCCTGAGTTCTGAATAATGTTGTTTTCGGAATTTCTTCAGTCTGCACTCTAATTTGATGATATCCTAAACGAAGATCTAGCTTGGTGAAGTAAATTTCTCCATGTTATTCATCCGACAATTCATCAATGACAGGAATGGGAAATTTGTCTTTAATATTGAGCTTTTTGATCTCCCTATAATCCATACACATATTCCATGATCCATCCTTCTTGTGCACCAATTCTAATGGGGCAGAGAAAGAACTTTGACTAGGTTGAATTATACCAGCCTTTATCATTTCTCCAACCATATGTTTAATTTCACTCTTTTGGGAATAGGGATATCTATAAGGTATGGTGTTTGGAGGAACACTTCCTGGAATCAAATTAATAGCATGATCATGATCAAAAATAGGTGGGAGGCCTTTGGAGTCGCAAATACCTTATAATGATTGTCTAAGACTTTTTGGAGATATGGAGAAATATATTATTTTGATGTTTGAAACTCTAGTGAGCATAATTGTGCAATTATGCCCGATTGTTCTTTCTTCACAAGTTTTTTCATGCTATTAGAGTTTAGTATATTTCATGGTTTCCCTGCGATACCCCTTAATTCAACTTCCTTTCCTTCCCAAAAAGACATTCAAGAAAATTTCTTGAAATTTAAAAGCTATCATCCCCAAAGAATGTAACCATTGGACTCGTAGTACAACATTAACACCACCCATTGGAATGGAAAGCATTGAAATATTCAATAGATATTCCCCCATGGTTATCTTGATATTAAGACACTTTCTCGATAAATTTATAGTTCCTCCATTTTCAACCATCACTTGAAATTATAGGGCTAGATATAGGAAGCAATCTGATTTCTTGGTTATATTACATTGAATAAAATTATGAGTACTACCTGAATCAATTAGCACTATTACCTTTTTCTTCTTGATATATCCTTCTATCTTGAAAATTTAAGGAGTGGTAATTCCTACCAATGCATTACAAGATATGGTTGGATTCATTTAGTCTTTCTCAGGGGTTGATTCTTGGTGCATATATTCCTCTTTTGATGTTTCATGTTCCTTTTCTTCCTCCTCTTCACATTCTTTGAATAATAATTTATTATCATAAAAATTATTACCTTTAGTGTATTTTCACAACTGTAACAAATCCATTTTATCTTTTATCCTCCAATTGTTGTGGTGTCAACCTTGTAGGTTGTGGAAGGATAGGAGCAGCAGCACTTCCATCTTTATAGTTATGGTTGGTAGACTTCCTTGTTGCCATAATTTTTCTTTAAACTTTACTTGCCACCCTGAATGCCTTCTCCAATGAATCATGTTCCCAAAGGTGAACCTCATGTAGGATGTTATCCTTCAAATTCCATATTAATACATCAATCTTATGCTCCTTTGGAATATTCGTTACCCTGATATTCAATTTTTGGAATTCCTTAATGTGTTATGCCATTGAACCCTTTGGTTTGAGATTTATCAATTGGCTAAAGAAGGTGTTTGTCTTTGTATCTTCATAATGTGCTATCATTTCCTCTGTAAAAAATTACCAAGTGAAAAGTGGTTTACGAGAAAAAATTAATTAATACCATACAAATTGATTTGGTTCTAAATATAAAGTTGCAATGTGTACCTTTTGTGAGTGTTGCACATCATGGATATCAAAATATTGCTCCATATGTAGTATCCATGTTACTGGATCCTTGCCATCAAAACTCCTCATATCGATGTTTGGAATGTGGTGGTTCTTAAACCCAACATTGGATTCTCTAAAATCATAATTCATATTCCTTTTTTTTCTTATCATGATTTTCTTGGATTACCTTGTCTCCACTAGGAAGCCTTTATTCTGGAAACTTTTCCAAACCTTCCTTCAACCCCTCGATCTTGGCATTCATCATTGCTTCCATGTTTGCTTTCAAACCATCATTAAAAAATCTCATGTCCCTTTATATACCATCTATATTAACATTCATCATGTCTTCCAATTCATTTTTTGTTACTTTTTGTGAGAGTGAAATTTGTTGCATTTGGTGTTGTAATTTTGATATATCATGTTGCATTTCTTTCTCTTCTTTTTGTGTCATAGAAGATATTTCTGGTTTCTTACTAGATGTGTCCATTTTTTTGTTTAGGGGATTTTTTTAATCAAATAATGATATATATTCTTCCATTTTCCCTTTGATTCACTTAAAACTGATTTTTCAAACAAAAGTTATGTAAAATTTAAACAAATACACACATTTTTCTTGATTTTTGGGAGCTAGATATTGAAACTATTGTAGCTTTGTAATTTCGAATCTACAAGATATGAAATTTCGTCATGTGTTATCCCTTTAAGTATTCTTTCCAACCCCACAAGTCAGACCAATATTTGATTCTTCGTGAAAGCGTTATTCCCAATCTCCCACGATGGCTAGATTATAGACTAGTTCAGTAGAGTGAACTTGTACAGCATGCCACATGTCAAATTTTCGACCTTCGGCCCTAAAATGATACCCAAAAAACTAAAATTATCCACTTTTAGTAACTTTTTACGAAATTTAAATCCTAAACCCAGAGAGAAAGTTATGACTATTTTCCCTAGGTCACCTGTTTGAGATGGAATTTTTGGAGCCTACAAAAACCCTAACTTCCTTGGATCATATATCTAAATATAGCGAACCAAGATTTAAAATCCATACACAATGTTCACCAATATTTCAAATACATGTGGTTCCAATTTAAAAAAATTAAGCTTCGTAGAAAAATATTTATCGTGAAAATTCCAAGATTACATGTTTGAAGAAGCAAAACCCTAGAATCCAAAGCTCGGATACCAAATGTTATGCAACTAGCTCAAAGAACAGAAGGAAAGATAGATCAACTACTTAAAAAATATCCTCTTCGAGGGGGAAACCTCCTTAAAATTACATAAATGAAAAATTATTGGATGATATAAACTATAATACCTCCTTGGTATATATAGGAGTCTAAGGGGTCACAATATAATCAGAGCCTACATATCAATAATAATGTAAGGTCACAAAAATAATGATAGTTGGCTTCTATGGGGCACAACAATAAAAATAGGGGGCTACGCTAACAATAAAAATAAGGGGAATACACCAGTATTATAGGGACTTAACATTATGTAATAAGTGTTGTTTTTTCATAAAGCATCATTGTTATTTTTTTTTATAGTTACATTTCATCATTAACATGTTACATTCACCCCAAATAATTATGCCTTTGTACATATCTATATTATTAACCATCAAAATCTGAAACTATGTAGAAAGAATAATACCATCATCATCATCGTTTTCTAAGCAGTGGAAAGTAAAAGGATCAAAGGAAGAGAAGCATGAACACATAGAGACACTAGGATTGGTCTGAGACCAAGGAAAAACCCACTACAGGGAAAAACCCAGGAAATTATTCTTCTTAGATCATCATTAAATGATTTAGCAACAAGAGTACAATGATCCATAGGTACATATATTTAATATGCAGAAAAAAAATAGCATACATGCAATAAAACCATACCCATACTTCTGCATGAAGGAAACTGAATTTGAGAATTGAAATGCACTGACACTAGTTGTAGCAAACTGATGAATATGGTCGATACTAAATGAGGATTGCAGACACATCTTGCAGTAGAAAAAAATATATCTAATCTACATATTAGCATATCTATAATATGAAAACACAGATCTCATAGATCACCAATTGATCTCAACTTTGAAGTCCTAGATCTAAATCTAGGAGACTATTCATGACTATTCTGACGCAACTGTGACCAAACGATGGGTGTCTGGAGGCACTGTGAAATCAATTGAAGGTGAACAAAATTAGATATGCCTAGTAATTATCTAAGCCATGGCCTTAACATGCTCAACCCGTGGCTTTGGGGCTATGAACCATTACCACAACACTTTGTGCTCACGGCTCTGCTTCAGATCAGCCCAATTTGACTTATGAGACTTGGTCGTGCCCTTAACAAGCTAAGCTTGTGGCTTTTGGGTGCTTGGTCATCGGCACAACACACCCAACCCATCGATTTGCTTACCTAAGCCGTTATCTCAGCTCTTCCTGCTCGCGGCTTTTGCTTCAGATCACCCAGATCTAATGTGTGATCACATCTGTGATCCTGACCCTTTGTGCGAGCTCCTCTCGTCATACCTGTGTGAGCCAATACATAGAAATGGATGAAACAAAACAATGGACGCAAATCATAGATCACTTGAGGAAGTGCAAAAATGAGCTTGAGGTCTCCTCTATTTATAACTTTGTGAGGGACCGCTTGGGGCTTTGATCGGATCAACATGCAGTTAGGCCGACCCATAAAATAATAAAATCATTCGTAACTTAACTTCTGCTTAACCGATTCGGAAAATATATAGGTCGATTTTGATCCTCTAAAAAATAGGAATATAATTAAATGGTTATATTAATCATCTAAGTTGTCCAATGTGGAAATTGACCCTATTTGAAAAAATTAACACTAAGCAATACCACAAAGATACCATTGGATTTCGGTCTACCATGGGGATTCGACCCTTTCCACATATGAATTGCACTCAATTATAGAGAAAAATACATCATTATTTCTTGATTTATGTATTGATATTATTCAAGTCATATTATGAATAAAAATCTCATAGATGTAGCTCAAACTTGGGTGGAAAATATGTAATGTAATCAATATAATTTTTTGATTTCCAACTTCATAATGTCTTTGGATTTGTTCATTCTCATTAATTTGAATTTTTTTTCATAGGGAGGCACAAACATGTTACTATCCCATAGAGTTTCGATTTCATCACTATTTCACAAAATTCTGACATAGTTCCATAGAGGCTTGTATTCTTGAGAATTCCATACTAACTTTACTTCGGACTTATGACAATAATTGATCTTGAATAGAGATTTTTATAAGGAATTCAGGAAACTTGCATCAATACCATAGATAGGATGACTTCAGATCATAGAGAGAAATTGATTCTTAAATCAAGAACCTATTCACTACATTACAGGGACGATTTGATAAAAATTATCATAGAAAATTGGAATGCCTCACATAGATATAATTTTAGATTCCACTTGGATTTTAAGCTTTCTCATCTTGGTCATCATATATTATGATCTCAGGATTGAAGATTTCATATGTCATGGAGATAACTCAACCTTTCACTTACTTCTCATACCACTGAGAATTCATATTACTTAGATGCCATTCTTTTAGGACATCCCTTCAAATCTTTCAAAATAGTTCTGATTCCATCTTGAAATTCTAATGTAATCTAGAATTTATGATCATGATAATTACTTGTCACTGATATATATATATATATATATATATATATATATATATATATATATATATATATATATTATTATTATAGTAAGACTATTAGTTATATTATTAAGAAATTATACATTCAAAAAATAAAGTACAGTGCTCAAGAAAACAAGAGACACCAAATATTATAATAACAACTGTGTGAAAACCCACCAAGGCAAACCTACAATCACTTTGCAAACTTAGTTAAAGAGAAATCCAAGTCATAGATAAATTGATTAGTGGATAAGTTAACCAAGTTCCAAGTCAACCTTCCATCAGGAAATAACTGTCCACGAAATTGTTCATAATATGCCACTTGTTTTTCCTCAAAATAGCCTCAATCCATAGGATTAAAGTGCCTTATATATCTCTCATTACATAGAGATGTAGTTCCATAAGTAGTTCACATATCATGGAGGGAAAGTGCCACAAAAATCTTGTAGATCACATAGAGAATTTGCCATAGGAAGCTTACAAATCATAGAGAAAAGGTGTCACAAAAATCTCACAGGTGTAAGAATTGTTTGTTGAAGCTTCCAATGCTTGGTTATAAAAGCACACCTTTAGTCCTTAAGATAAAATTTTAGTGATGTTCCTGTAGCAGAATGAAGTATGCAATTCATCATCGTCTAAGGCATACTAATCCTATGTAAAGAGTAACTTGAAAGCATCCATTGATTATTCTTAACATGAAAATTTACTAAACAAATTTGGAATGCAGTCAAAAGTATCATTGATGACAAGCGGTAATGCGATTGAGAAATTTTAGAGGAATATTCACTTCATGGGAGTGCCCAATGTGTTGTGATTTAAAGGAGATAGTTTAGACTGTTCATTTTCACCATGCCTATAGGAAACATAACACCTTTGAAGATAGGTCATCTAAGTAAATTTTTAGCAGAGTTTCTAGTTAACTCTTTATGATCATATATACAGATGGCCTATAAGAATCCTACAACGTAGGCAAGTTATTGTTATGCCTACAATACTGTTCTTCAATCATAAAACTTGAATGGTAATGGAGGTAATGAACATAATCATATGGAAGAAGAGGATAATATCAAGTTTTTTTTCACATGTTATGTGATAATACTTTTGTTGTCTAGAAAATAAGTTACTCCTAGGAGAACATGGTTTATGCACTCATTGGAGTTGGAATATGCTAATTATTTGAGATTTCAAGGTCCATTTTTTTTGTTTTGATCTTGAAAACTTGGAGGAATGGGAAACAAATGGGTGGATAAAAAGAGACAATGTTGGAATACAAAGAGACAAAAGGTTTCAAATCACTGTTTTGAAATACAAAGGGACAACATGTTATATAAAAATATATATTTGGAATGCAACACTATATGTTGATTGAATTTTTGTGAGACCTATTTCATGAATTTACTGGCAATGAGAGAAAGATGAAGACGAGCAGATGTGAAGACGAATTGAGGAAAAGGATAAGAGTAGATAAATTGTTGTAAGTGGGGTAGAGATAGAGTATAGAACATAGACAAATATAAGGAAGAATTCATAATCAATGGCCAAGCTAGAAAAATAAAACTTTAATGTATAAAGGGATTGGTGTCTCCTTTTAGGTAATATCCTCGAAAAATAGGCTAGAGCCTATAAGAAGAGAGATTGGTTGTTCGCAGCAATTTAAAGCCTCCTATAGGTAAAAGCATACAAAAATTGATGTAAAAGGAGTGGGTTTTTGCCTTTACATCACAACAAAATTTGTGGTTTTCTCCCTTTATGGGTTTCCACTTATATCTAGTGTCTACATGTGTTTCTCTTATGTGTTGATTCTTATGTTGTGAATTAATGTTTTTTATAGGTTGAATCTATTATTCTTGTGATATATTTTTGCTTACCTATTAGTTCAAATTAAAATTGAAAAAAAGAGAGTAAAAATTAGTAATTGATGTTCATGAATGAACTATATTGATTCACCACCCCCCTCCTCAGTATAGTCAAGTTTCCAATATTATAATGATGTAAACCCTAATTGATTATCCCTTAGCAGTATGAATCGTCTTCAAGGGAAGAAAATTGAAAATGAATGGTAATTTTTTGTGAGATGTTGCTATCATTAATCCATGGATCATAACATAATAATGAATCCAAGCATGACAAGTGTTGAAAATGGCACAAAGAAAAAATCTAATTTAATTTTTCCTTGAATTAAATTATAAGAAAATTTCAATTCCACATCATAATACAACTTGAATGAGTTAAAAAAGTCAAACTGACTTAGTTGTTTCATTTAATTCGAATTGAGGGCCTAACTTGAGTCATGTATAGTGTATCATACTTTATAGGAGCCCAGATTGAGTTTATTTTGAGTTGTAATGAGTTAAAGTCAGTTAAACTAGTTCCAACTGTTGGAGGAACTATTGGGAGGTAAAGTAGTGGGTTGTGTACTCTGCAATCAACCATTTAACTGATAAATAATCCATAAATACTCATGCATGTTTGATATACGTCTTACTCAGTTGATATTGGAGTTCAAGGGCAATGTACTATCAGTTGTATAATCATCCAAATTGTATAGGTGGTGAATGCAGTCAGAGGAAGGCCTATGATCGATTGCACAGTTATGGATGAGGAATTTCCCTAATTAATATGGGCTAATTCCTAATTGAACAGTGCAAGGAAATAGGGACTAGGGAAAGCATAAAGTTGGTAAGTATTGGCCAAGGCTTGTCTAGGAAGAAGTGAGATAGATATAGATAGCGCAGAGGTTTCTCGGGCTTGAGAAAATCATTGTAATCTTCTCATATTTTTTTACTAATGAAATATATAGATAGCAGGGGTTTTGAGCTGTGGATTTCCCTGGGAAATCATTGTGTAATGTGTTTATTGAATTCTTTCTCATGTATGATTTGTAATTTCACAATCGTTTAATTGTTTCTACTGATGAGTAGAGTATATTCAAGTCTATTGTTTTAGAAGATTACAATTATTAGTTTGAATCTACAAGGAATTTATATATGGTATCAAAGCTATAATCACAATAGATAAGAGAATTTGAAGTTATCTTTGCAGGAGGAACTAGTTTTGTAGATCTATTCTTCAGAGCTAGCAGCGGGATTAAGATGGTGTTCTATGGTCTAAGGCTCGAGTATTCCCTTGAGGGCATCTCAAATTACATTACTTGGAATGAAAAAATGGAATCAGTCATGGAAGTTAATGTGTTGAAGGAATACATTGATATAAGTTTTCAGAAACTAGCAGTTATTGATGCACATAATCTAGCAGAATCAAAGAAGAATGTAGCCAAGGCAAGAAGGATATTACTGGAAGGAGTTCAATATCATATTGTCTTGAACCTACATGGGAAGGAGACTCCATATGAAATTTGGAAAGCCTTGATAGAATTTTTTTCATAACAATAGTGACCAAAGGAATTTGGCACTAAAGGACAAGCTTTAGAAAATCAATATGGAAAAGGGTGACACAATACCACAATAATTGAGTAAGTTCACCCAATGTCAGGATGAGCTTGGGAGTGTTGTTGTTACAATTTTTTATGATGATTTGGTCAGCCTATCACTTATATTCCTTCCCAAGAGCTAGCGTATTTATCAATATTTGGTAAATGGGAGGGAGAAGCTACTAGAGTGGGATCGTTTGTGGTTTTACTTTATGCAAGAAAATATTAGGAGGAACACTAGAGATGGAACCTCATCTAAGCATGATGATGAGGAGAAATATGCCTTGGCTGGAAAGGAAAATAAAGGGAAAAGGAATAAATCCCAATCCAAAGGATATTTTGGTCAGGAAGGTAAGAAGAAGGACTTGTTGAATATTAAATGTTTTCACTGTTATGAGATGGGACACTATGCCACAAAGTGCCTGCATAAGAAGGCTGGAAAGAAACCCTAAAGAGGATAGAAAGGTGAATATCTTGCTTCAAAATGGGAAGTGTGTGGTATTTTCATAGTGGAGCCTCATTCCATCTGATCAGAAACAAATAATTTTTGAGGTACTTAGAGGAGAAGAACTCTATATGCACATCAAGATGGGAGATGATGGAAGGTATAAAGCGACTGGTATCGGTATTGTTACTTTTCAGAGGCAGTCTGGTTATCCTCTCACATTAAAATATGGCATGTATGTTCATGGTCTAAAGAAGAATTTACTTTCAGTTGTTATGCTAGAATACTGTGGATATGATGTGATATTTAGCAAAGGAAAGGTTTTCCTTCGTCACATAGCCATGAGACAAGTGAAGCATATCAGGGTTTGGGTGAAGAACCTCTACAAATTGGATGTAGAATATTGTTTTGATTTGAGCATGAAAGCATAGAAGGTTCAGATCCGATACATTGGTGAATTATGGCATAGGTGACTTGATCATTTGCACCATGGAGCCTTGAAGATCATGCATCAAATTTCTACAGGACTTCCCAAGGGTGCACTAGAACATTGAGATACATGAAAAGGGTTTACATTGGAGAAGTACACCAAATCCACCTTTCATGATAAGGAAATTTGAGTCTAAGCGGTCCTTGAAACAATTCACTTATATGTGTGTGGAACGTTCTCTACAACGTCCACGTCTAAGCACATGTATTATGTGATATTTTTAGGTAATTTCTCACATAAGTGTTGGATATTATTCATGCAAAAGAAGGACCATACATTCTCAAAAAATCTGAATTTAAAGCACTTGTTAATAAAGATACATGCAGGAAAGTGAAGGCTCTCAAGAACAATAATGGTGGATGCTATTTCAAGTACACATGCTTTTGTAGGTAATTATATACATTAAAAAATTTAACAAATGGAGTTAAATTATGAGAGAAGTATGAACATGTATGCTTGCATATAATTTTTTAATTGTTTCATTTCTTCATTTTAAAATAAATAGCATGTTAGGTCCCTATATTAATAGTGTATACCCTTATTGTTGTTAGTGTAGCCCCCTTATTGTTATTGTTGTACCCATGTAGTCCCCATATTGTTATTATTGTGCCCCACAAAATCCCACTATTGCTATTGTTCTGCCCTTACATTTTATTGTTAGGTCGGCTAGGATTATATTGTGACCACATGGACTCCTATATATAGAAATGAGGTTTTCTCATTTTTATCATCCAAGAATTGTTCATTTATGTAATGTAAAGGAGTTTTCCCCCTCAAAGAGGCTAATTTCTAAGGCGTTGATCTTAATTTTCTTCTATTTTGTGAGATGGTTTCACAACACTTGGTTTCAGAGCTTTGGATTCTACGGTTTCGTTGCTTCAAATAGGTAATTGTGGAATTTTTGCTATAAATTTTTTTCTACGAAGTTTCAGAAACTAAAAAAAAAGTTTGCAAAGAAATCCTGAGGAAGTTCATGTAAAAATTTTAGATCTTGGTTCGTAATATTTTCGGAGAAATGATTTGTGGAATTTAGGGTATTTGCAGGCTCCCGAAATTCATCTCAAAGACGTGACCTTGGGAAAATAGTCATAACTCTCTCTCTAAGCATCAAATTGGAATTATGTAAAAAGTGGCCAAATTTACACGGACTTTAGTTTCCTATGTATCGATTTCAGATCTGAAGGAGGAAACAATGACAAGTGGCACGTCGTACAAATTCACTCTACTAAACTAGTCCATAATTAGGTCATTGTGGGAGATTAGGCATAACTTTGCCTTGAAGAATCCAAATCAGGTCAGACATGTGGCATTGGAAAGAAGATTTAGAGGGATACTAAATGACCGATGATAAAAATTTGGGGATCCTAAATTATAGAGATACATTAGTTTCAATATCGAGCTCCTCAAAAGCAAGAAAAATGTGTGTATTTTTTCTTTTTAAATTGCATACGTCTTGTTTGAAAAATCAGTTTGAAGTGATTCCAAGGGAATTTTGAAGCATAGATGTCAGTATTGGGCTCTAAAATGGCCCGTAAAAATAATCATAAGGATTTACTACGACTCATGAAGGGGAAGAAGTGCAATATGATATATGAATATTACAAGACTAAGTGCAACAAATTTTTCTCTCTCAAAGAGTAACAAAAATTGAAATGGAAGCTAAATGGATGATTTTAAGAAAGACATGGAAGCTAAGATGGATGGTTTGAAGATAGGCATGGAACCTAAAATGGATGGCATGGAAGCTAATATGGATGGCATTGAAGAAAAATTGAAAGTAAAATTATGGCGACAAGGAAGCCTACCACTCACATCTATAAATTTGGAAGTGTTGCTACTCCTAGACTTCCACAACCTACAAGGTTGACAACACAAAAATTGGAAGAAAACATAGAAAAAGGGATTTTCTACAGTTGCGATAATGAATAAACTAAAGGTCGTAAGTGTGCTAAGAAGAAATTATTTTACATAGATTGTGAAGAGGATTGTTGGGCCAAAATTGTGAATTAAGGTTAAATCACACTTCCCTAGACATATAGAAATCTATAAAAATAGATTAAAGACTATACGACTACCTTTCCTAACTCAAAGAAAACACACAGAAAGGATTAGAGGCTTACTTGTGATCCAAGCAATTCTAAATGACCCCTTCTGTTGCTTCCGTTGTAGCTTCAAATTCAAGCGGTTTGTAGGAAAAATGCTTTCTGAAAGAAAGAACACTAAAACAATAGAAAATAACAATAATACATATTTCTATTCAATTTAGTTAGCTAAATCTCTAAATCATAAACCATATACATCAACTAAGATCTTGCAATATGGAAAATCAAAGCCAATACAGATGTATATAGGGAAAAGTAAGTTGTATTATTTATTGATGATAGAAGGAAAGGTTACAACCAAATGAATGATTTGAAGTGACCCTTCCAGCAATGATCCTCAGCCCCATCACAGTATAAATCTCTCCAGCAGCTGTTAAACAAATCTAGCTCTCAACTGAAAATTCTCCAGCATTTCTCTACTCAAATTCTTCCCTCTCAAACACTCAGATCTGTGCTCAATTTATATATGAACTGAAGGTTGTTTTTCAATAAATGACTTTCCAATAATAGTAAATACATGTTCCCAGTCATGTAGATGTCAAATGGACACTTGGATTCAAAGCTTGAGACATGTGAACTCTTCTAGAAGGCACTGGCCAAGTGGAGATTCCGGAACAATGAGAATTTTGCTCCCAATGTGACCAATGCACCTATAGATGTTGAGAAGTGCTTTGTAGAGTAGCCTTGCATGGGGCTACCTGCATATGCAACACACTTATTCCCCTTAGAGGAAGCATTGGTGAGCTCTCATATCCTATATAATAAACTTCAAACCTTGGAAACCTTTGCTTGATGAAAGTCATGCTTGATTTGTCTTGTTCTTGCCTTAGGGCATGTGGCAACTTGAAATGATAGGGAATGATAGACCCTTAGTCATTGGTCCTGGAGATGATGCCCAGTTAACCATGTCATTGGGAATGATTCCCAAATTGACCTATAACAATTTCCCCCTAAAGCATGAGGTCAATATAATAAAAACATTTGATTGAGATGCTTTACACTGTGATGGGTTGGAGATGAAGCAGAGTGGTCACCTGCATCAACCTTACAATACATTACATCACGATATATCATCTTTGATCATAATTTTTGAGGGTAGGCATTCGCATGTTCAACACATAAGCAATCTAATAACATGTACATAATTCATAAAGTCGTCGACACTAGAATGTTTCCCAATGTAGACATGCCTACAGATATAGGCCCATGTTTGGATGACAATTTGTATGTAAGGTCACCATATAGATGATGTGTACAACAATCCTAAAATTGCAGCTTGGATGGCTGAAACTAGATCTGGGGTCTTCTTATCTCATTCACTCGATCATTCGGGTACAAGTCTAGCCATGAAAATATATGATTTGTCTTCGAACATGGAAAGACAGCATTTGATTACCAGCCAATGATGTGAGTTGTTAACAAACGTGAGAGCACTACCATTAATGAAAATTTCCCTCAAGATACTGCAGTACATTTTCGTAAGGCGTGAATAGATGATTTGATGTCGAACGGAAAACAAAATATTTCGATCAAAGGTCCAAAAGCGAGGATCGTGTCGATGCTATAACAAGACTCATGGTACTGGAATCTGATGTTTCTAAGTGAACTTCCTAGATATTAATTTTTCGTCGACAGGAAGTCACCTTATTGCGAAACGAGAGTTATTGAATTTTGAGACAAGGGTATGACTTTACATAGAAATTTTCAGGGATGACGGTCATGAGAATGAAGGTTTATGAGTATTGCAGAAGGATGAGTTTATTCACTGGATGACTTCTCTTGAACATATCAACAACACTGTAATGAGTTGGAAACATTGACCCAAAACCGAAGTGAAGGTATGGTGAACCATAGGTATGAATGAACCGTCAAGATGATTACCCAACAAAAACAGTCACGGACATGGAGTGAAGGAAGTGTCATGTTCAAGAGCGACTTGCTACCATAAAGAAATTTTTCTCACTTTTTCCAAATTTTCCCTGATCATTTGTCAACCAGTACCTCTTTATTTTTTAGCAAGCTTGAGGAGGATAACATTTGCTTGATCTATAATTCAACCCTTCGGGCAAATAAAGTATCACTATTTAATAATTTAACGAGTCTAGTGATGAATGAAACTCAATTTTTTCCATGACTGACAAGCCCGTCGCTATTTTATGTTTTAACGAGCTTAATGACAATGATAGCCCAGTCCTTTTTCATATTTAGAGAGTTTGAAAAAGAAAAAAAAAGAAAACTCCACAAGTACTTTTTCATAAATTTGTCACTCAGATCTGAAAAAGCGTAAAATAATATCTGAGAGAACCTCTTTGGTCATGGTTAACCAAGGTATTCCTTTTTCGTAAATAATCTATCTCAATCCGAAAAAGGGTTAGACTTATACTGAGTAGATATCAATTCATTTACTTTTACGAGCTCGAAAACACAAATGCTCGGCAATCTTTTCACATTATCAGAGTCTGAAAAGAGCTGAAAGAAGACTCCAATGGTTCTGTTTTTGCTGTTATCAAAGCTCGAAAAAGAGATAAATGTGCGATTCAAATCCTATTTCGTTTTTAACAAAGCTCGAAAAATAAGGAGAAAAAGTATGCTTTGTGGTCAAGTCATTCTTTGAAATAAATCTACACGACTAATATGTTCATCAGTTGTATTTCCTGTTCAGAACAACATCAAATGGATTAAAAATACATGTTTTATGATAAAAACATAATAAAACTATAGTCATAGCAATAAATTTAACTTGCAAATAATTAAATGACTATTTAAAAGTAGTTTCACTATTTATTTTGACCATTCCATAGTTACCATTTGTATTTTGGAGCTCTGAACCTAATTTCCCCCCTAAACTTCAGCTGTTGATTGCGATCATTTCTGTGGACGGATTTTGTCGCCGTTTGATCCAGGTTAGTGCCATGAACCTCCTCTTCCCTTTGGTATTCATTTCATTTCTAATTTCTGCAAATTTTTAGGGTTTTAAGGCCCCTAGGGTAAATTCTGCCAAAAATGAGGGCGAAGCACCCCTGAATGTCGAAACCTGTATTGCATAACAGGTGCAGTGAAGTGTACTTGCATGTGCAACGCACTGTCTCTTGTTAAGGAGTGCATTGGGCGCAATTTAAGTTTTTTATTTTCTTATTATGCCAAAAATTGACCTAGTTTTTTGCAATAAATGGAATCTAATGGATCTTATGGATGTGTTTCAGGTTTCCATCGGATTATAATGACGATTACATGGAGGGAAAGAGAAAATGAAGAACAAGATATGATTTCCTTGAATAATCCAGGTATTGTAAGAGCCCTAAGAGATTGTGGACTACTTAAGTAATTGAAATTTTCTGGGACGAGGAAAAAAATAGAACTCTTGGAGTTCTTAGTTCGAGCATGGGATCCGGCGATAGAGGCATTTCATACTAGGAACCAAGTGGTTCCCATAACAGTTGAGGATGTGTATTTTCTCATAGGTTTGTTGAGGAGAGGTTTTCCCATTTCTCTCTTAGGGTCTACCATTGGAGGAGAGACATTGAGAGACTATATTCTGCAGTATTGCTATCCAGGGGCAGAACCTAGAAAATATGGAAAAATAAACATCTGGGATGTTAGAGATTTTCCTTTGAGAAATATCCTTTTCACAATCACAAAAATTGCCGGCACTGTTACACTACATGTACAGAACAGATGATATATGCAGTATGCGCTAGAGTGTATGGAGCCAACAGTCTTCAACTGGTCTGAAGCTGTTCTATCTCAGATAGAGGAACAACTAAACAAAGCAAAGGGAGGAAGGAAGAATAATTTTAGCTATGGTTCTATCCTTATATCCTTTGCCTTAGAACGGATTCCACTGATGCAGCCACAACATGTGACACTGGATATAGCTAGTCCTATAGATCCTCAAATACAGAGATGGGTAGAACTCATGGGTCGGCATGCAGGCCAATATACTGTTTTGTTCTCTACTACATTCTTTTTCTAGTTCCGCCGACAGATTGTCACCTTCAATGAGTATGCATACGCAAGAGTCGATTTTCAAGGAGATCCAGATTTAGCACTACCAGAAGATGCTCAGTGGGGTGCAATAGGTAAGAATGTTTTGACCATGTTTTTTTTATTTTCCTAAGGTTTATAATTTTTTTTTGTGTTTTTATTTATTTCCAAGACTAAACTAAATGTTTGATGTAATGCAGATGTTGGTCATGTTCAACTAGTAGTGCAACCGGAGCGTGAAGCAGATGTGCCAGCAGGGAGGGCTATCGGTAGAGCATTCCTTCAGGATCTTGATCTGGCTGAGACTCTGACTGATCTTTAGCAACACATAGAAGGCTTGACCTTCAGGATTCTAGATTTCCAAATCAAAGAGCTTCCTATGCGACTGTAGTGACACACTATTGGGGTTCTTAACCATTAGATGCGGTTACTTCGTAGGATAGATAGATCTATAGCATGTTACCACGAGCACCACTAGTTTACTTATGACATTTTGCATACATTTTGAGGTCAGATGACCAATGTGTCTTGGGCACAAATTTTTTAAAAACCTATAACTATCTATCTATATGATTTTAGAGTTTTTCCTATGCTTATTGTGCAATCATATTCAATCATGTGAATTTTTTCTTTACATATGTTGCAAATTTCTGTCTAAAACTTGATTAGATAATGAATCAATCAATGTGTTCAAATTTTTGGAAATGTGTTGATATTGAATAAAATCAAAATTTCCTTCCAAAAGTTGAACTCTTAGGAACAATCTAAGAAGTGTTGTATTTCTAATAGTATAAACACTAGTAAGTTGTACTACCACAAGTTGTGAGTCTAACCTTATGATTATGTGCTTAATACTAAATGAAATAGAATTAGAGAGAAGTTCGATCAATGTGCTATACTCAGCGATATTTTTCTTTGATCTACCAATACAAATCCCTTGAAAACTCAAAAACTCACCGTTCGGAGCGAAAATGGCCCACGCTGCAGAAGATAGATTATGCGTACTACGACTAGCACCATCAGCATATCCAAAAAATGGTTCCGAAGATTCATACATCTGCGATGAAATGTAAAGTGGATTACTAATGTCAAGAAAACTCTAAAAACAAATTAATATAGTGAATGCAAATCAAAAACATATATACAATATAATACAAAAAATTACTACGCTCATGATTAAGCATAGTAACGTTTCAAATACAACCCATTTCTAGGCTGCGCCAATGGAATTCCATCGTAATAAACTAACTCATAGGCACCCTTAGCAAGAAATATTTTGACAATATAGGGGCCGTGCCATAATGGCTCAAAATTTCCTGTACCTATTACATCAGCTTCTTGATCGTAAAGAACAACCAAGTCGCCCTCTAAGAAAATGTGAGGTTGGACATTTTTGTCGTATTATGCCTTTATACGTCTCTTATGTGCTTTTTTGGCCAATTGGGCTTCATGACGCATTTCATCAATATGGATAAGGTTAAGGAGACACACTTCTTCTTCTGAGGTGTCAAGTAACAAGTCTATTGCAAGTTTTAACGATGATATTTCACATTGGATTGGTAAGATAGCTTCTAGACCATACACCAATTGAAAAGGAGTAAATCCAGTTGCATTTCTCACCGAGGTTTGATACGCCCACAAGGCGGAGTACACGATCAAATGAAATTTCTTTTACAAACTCCTATCATTCGCTGAAGCATACGTTTAAGAATTTTGTTAATAGCCTCAACTTGTCCATTTGATTGTGGATAATAAGGAGTAGAATTATCATGTGACAATCCTAACTTGGCAGTTAATTTAGACATCATGTGGTTATGAAAATTCTTCCCATGATCTATAAATATAGCCTGAGGGACCCCAAACTGTGCAATAACGTGGTTGAATAAAAAAAATGCAGTTGTTTTTCCTGTGCTATTGAATGTAGGCATCACTTCGGCCCATTTGGTAAAATAGTTGACTGCGACAATAATATAACCATGCCCCCCAGACGAAGGAGGGTTATAGGTCATGAAGTCAATACCCCAATTCATAAATGGTCCAACAGAGACAACATGATGCATTGGCGCTGGTGGTTTGCGGATTTTATGATAAAAAATCTGGCATGCATGAAAACTATTGACTGCGAGGATGCAGTCTCGAAAAATAGTAGGCCAAAAGTAACCAGTGCGGAGTATCTTTTGCACGGTAGCATATCTAGATACATGTCCACCACAAGCCCCAACATGACAATAATTTTACACTTTTTCGGCCTCCTCGTGAGTGAGGCACCTCCTTAAAATGGTATCGACACCACGATGATAAAGTGTTTTACCGATGATCAGGTAATATTTGGCTTGGTATCAAATACGTCGTTGTTCAGAGCCAAAGGTATTAGGTCGAAAAGTTTTGGTTTGGAGATAAATGATGAAATCCCCATACCAAGGATCAAATGATGTGATCAGAAACAGAGACTCGTTTGAAATTGATGGTTCTAACGTAGTTTCAGTACTATCAGAGGGAAGGTCACAGAGAAGCTCAACCAAAACTAAAGACTTCTTTGACTTGGATTTGATAATTTCAAAATCAAATTCCTACAAAATGACAATCCATTTTGAATATTGGCCCCCACCAATTTACTTGATAACATGTAAGTCATGGGGTTGCAATCCAAAACTATTGTTGTTTTTCGGAGCAGGATATAATGGAAAAATCTTGGGATAGATTGAACAGCTTCCAAGGCTAGCTTTTCTACGTATGAGTACTTAACTTCCGTATCATTGATATTACAACTCAAATAATAGATCAGATGTTCAATTCCATTTTCTAATTTGACTAATACCATAGCAATGGTCGTTTCGGCCATGGCGATATATAGGAAATAATCATTTTGATAATTAGGAGGATACATTAATGACGCTCGGACAAGAGTGTCCTTGACATCATCAAAAGAAGCTTGTGCAACTTGGTCCTAATGGAAGGGAACCCCCTTTTTCAAGGGTCGAGTAAATCCTTTAGCCATTTCGACGTAATTTGGAATGAACCTCCTTAGGAAGTTAGCCTTTCCTTGAAGTTTCTGTATCTGAAGTAAGTTTGACAGTGCAGGAAAATCAAGAATGGCCTGAACCTTCAAAGGGTTGATTCAAATCCCTTCTTTTGAGACTACGAATCCAAGTAAATGACCAGAACCAACACAAAACACACATTTATGTGGATTGAGGCGTATTTTGTAGTGTCAAAAGCATAAGAAAATAGCTCTCAAATGCATCGGATGATCAGTTTGGTTTCATGAATGTGATGGTAAATCATCTAAGAATGGTTGAACAATGTGGTTGATGTCATTGAAAGCATAATCCATTGCTTTCTGAAAAGTTTCCCCAACGGTCTTTAAACAAAATGGAAGTTTCCTATATGTGAATGTGCCCTAGGGATAGATGAATGTTGTCTTATGTTGATCATCTGGGTGGATATTGATTTGATTGTAGCCGGAAAATCCATCCATAAACGAAAATATTTCGCATCCAGCAAAATCGTCAATAATCTGATCGATAAAGGGAGTAGGATAGTTGTCTTTTGGACAAGCATGATTAACATCCCGATAATTGACGCACACTCTAATGCTTCCTTGTTTTTTCATGATAGGAACGATATTGGAAACGCACTCAGTTAGCGGAACAGGGTAAATGAAACCAACACGTAAAAAAATTTCAACTTCTATTTTGATGGCAGCGGCTTTCTTTGGATGAATAGGACGAAGCCGTTGATGCACCAATTTGACATCAGGATACATATTAATAGTGTGTTCAACTATATTAGTATATATGCATGGCATTTCCTCGTAAGACCAAGAAAATACATCACGAAATTCACGAAAAAGAGAGTGATATGATTCGAGTTCTGATGGAGAACAAGATACACCGACATGAATATTCTCTACAACACCAGGTTTGGTAGAAATATCGATAGAAATCGTTTCTTTGATATTTGAAATATTTCGCTCGGAATTGATTGCATTAATGGGAAAATAATTCAAAAAGAAATTTTTGATGGATGGGTGATATAGTTCACTAAGACCATTTTCTTCATAATAAGGAAGATGGGAACAATGATGATAATCTTCCCATGGTTCTCCTTCTGACATCATGGCTTCCAAAATATTCTCATCTGTCAAGAACATTGAGGGAAATGGATCAGATGGAGTACCAAAATCTAAGGAACGATCAACCCAAACACTCGGTGACACTGATTTCAGATTTTCCACCCAAGCCAGAAATATTGATTGCTATGCCAGCTTAATAGGGTTGGGCGCCAAAAACTCATCCAACGTAGAAATATCAGAATCACCCGTACACTTCCTTAAGCCAGATAGAGTGGAAGAGATCATGTAGCAGATATCTATACTTGCAATTTCTGCTGACGTGGCTGGCGAAGGTAATGCAAAAGTTCCCATGAGAGTGGAATATTTTAAGAGTCCTACACCAATGTTCTGAAGTTCTAGTTAGGGTATGTGAACGAACGTAACGCTTCCAGTTACCTGCAAAGTAGAGGAAAATAAGGATAGTTGATTAATGACTATGATTGTACCTTTATGTGGAAAGGTAATCATTCTAAAATATGTAGAAACAATAGAAGTCATTGCATATATCCATGGCCTTCCAAGTAAAATATTATATTCAAGGGGTCCGTCAACAACCTCAACATCAATACTCACTATTTTTCCCCCTAGTTCAACATGCAGGTTATTAATAATACCACAAGGTTTATATGTACATCCATCAAATGCCTTCAACGTTGTTGATGATTGTGATAAGCACGACGAACCAAGTGACTTCTAACAATTTAGAGACATAATGCATGTAGATTCTCCCTCACCAATAATAGTGCAATGAACAAGGTGATTGAGAACATTTACTTGTATGGAGAATACCAATTCTGCTGGTAGTTGCGGTACATAGCCCGTATGATTAAAGACGACAAGATTAGAATCAGTTGGATCAATTCCACCAATGGCCGAAAATAAAGCCTGTTTTTGGGAGGGACAATTTTGTAATACCTCAAGAGCAAACATCGCTGAAGGGGATTGAGCCAAATCTTCAACTATAATATAATTTTGTGCAATTCTTGCTCGAGGATTATATGTCGATTTATGAATTACTCCCTTTGGTGGCTTGATTGTCAATTCAGGAATAGCAGTAGGTGGTACTGATTCTATAGATGGATTCATTGTCGAGGTAGTAGGCTGATCAGTGGCCTAAATACCATAATATTTATTTCACGTCGACACCAAAATACCTATTGAAGGTTTTGTGACAGATAACATTAACACTTGGGAACTAGGAGCTGGATCCGTAGCAACCATATTTGTGTCCAGATTTGGAAATGGGTCTGTCAACACAGCTGACACATTGGAAGTCTTGATGATTTTTGAGACTTCAGCGCAGTGAGGACAATCCCTAAATTTTTGTTCCTCATTACAGATTATGCATGGATAATGAGGTTTCCGAGGTCCATAAATTTGATCAGATGATCTTTCCTGTGGGTTAGAAGTTTTCTTTTTCTTTAATTTCCCCTTTTTCTTACTTCCTGGTTGCTTGTCACCTTTGCCTTTGTCAAATGACACAACATTAATTTTGGAAGTAGGAACAGGATCAGATGCAGTAGTGTAGTGTCTTCTTGTAGTGGCTATCAAGCCATCTCCGACATGAGAG
>CM076570.1:764096382-764410765 GCA_034641835.2 Pinus albicaulis | reverse complement strand
CCTTTAATTGAGGAGGAAAATTGAAATTAGATCTCGAAGCATTAGGGATTTGTTCATAGAGTGTGCCAGAATGAGTGTAAATCAAGTCTAAATATTGGGCACGAGCGATAAATTTCTCTTCTATGACGACGCCACCCTTAGCCACATCTTCAGGTATAGATGGTAACAGGGACTTAATGAACCATTCAACAAGGAGTTGATATGAAACAAATGTCTTAACCATTTGTCGATGATGTCACCACTCATGAATATGATCAGAGATGTGAGTAGCATTAGTCTGTTTGAAATTAGTCAAGAGTTTCGTTCCAGTTTCATATCTGATGGGTAACTAGAAATGGGTCAAAAAGATAGTAGTTAGGGTAGTGAAATTGTCAAAAGAAGATCTAAGTAATTCAATGTACCATTTTGCAGCCGGACCTGTGAGCGTACGCTGGAAAAGACGTAGTCGAACAGAATCATCATTCAGGGAATTTGATGAAAACCATAAATGATAAGTCATAACATGAGTTGACAGATCTTCTCTAGGGTTTCCATTGAACTTAGGAATATCCGACAGTTTCCCTTTGGACATACCCCTTGGCAGCCACAGGCACAAATTCCTTAAGTTTCCCTTTGATATTCGTAACTTCTGGCGGTAAAGGTGGTTTTAAAGCTAATCTACACGAACGACAAGGAAAAGGATTTTGTTCTTCCACGATTACTGATTAATTTTAACAAAAAAAAATAAAAAAAATAAAAGGGTAATTCTAGGCAAAAGGGTTTACCAAGAAACTGTGAACTACAAAATACCTCCTGGCGAACCAAGAAGTACGGGCAGGCAATCTCCCCGAATGTTGTGTTCGGTGTATCACAATTTACAAGGCGGCTGACTCGGTTCACCATGGATGGATAGCACCTAAAATTTGTCATCCCAAATATACTCGAAGGTACGTGGAGGCCCAAGTATGTATTAGCGTTGTCTGATGCGAAACCACATAGTGAGAGCACCCCTTTATACTTATCGTACTGTAACACCGCTCGATATAACCGAAATTATGTGGACAAGCTATGATATACTTACGTACGTGTAGTGAGGTATCACACTCAGAATGTATCGCAGACAAGTTAACGATAGCTGCTATGTTTTACGATGCCGGAACACGTCTCTAGCTTAGACCTTCTAAATGTTACCGTTATGGTTCCAATGCTTTGTTAGGTAAATTGAGATTAATTTTATGTTGATCTTGCTTACAATTTTCCTTTCAAAGGTTCACCGCGATGATGTATTGGAAAATTCCTAAAATGAAACTAAAAATGATAAGAAATCTTTCACTTTCAGTTTCTTCAATGAAAAACCTAGCTACTACGGGAAGAGATCAAACAATTTGTGAGAAAACAAAGCAATCATCACAAACTAAATGTAGATTTCCTAATGTTCCTTTTTGCAAAACACAAAAAAATCCTACATGCAATTGCAAATTTTTCTTTTCAGTTTCCTTAATGTTATGAATGCATAAAATAAAATAGGTGCACTAAATCAACAATTCAAATGCCTTTTACTATCGAGAAATGAAGAATACAAAAAACAATTTCTCTTTTGAAGGAAAAATGATGATTTCAACAACAATTTCTCCTATCAAGGAAATGAAGATTTTACGACAATTTCCTATTTCGAAAGCAAATGATTCTTAATGCAACCATAAAAAATACTTTGAAATCAACTTGTCAACGATAAAGAAAAACTTTTAAAACAAACATTGAACAATTTTTAATCAAAGGAGGAAGAAGTATATAGAGTCACTGGTCAATATGAGGATCAAAATTTTCAAAACACAGCAGAAAACAAACCGAAGAAAATTTCAAAAGAAAATTCAAAGGAATCTGGGTGGTTTAAGGAGTCAACATAGTATCCAAGGGGAGATAGTGCTCTACAATGCATGTTCGAAGGGAGACAAGTAAGTATGCAAAGCACTATGTCCCGTCTAAGGGTGTTCGCCCTCTTAGCAGTATAAGGAAAAACACTATCGTTTAACTCACTGTTTTAACTCACTGCCTTTGAAAATTTGGCTTTTGAAATTTTTAATATTTATGTGTGTAACAACTACTCTGTGGATAAACAAAGAAAATCAGAGGCTAAGTCACCTAGATCTAAAAGAAATTCTCCCCAGTGCAGTTGCCAATTTTTTGGGCCAGAATTGTGAATTATGGACAAATCACGCTTCCCTAGACAGATGAAAATCTAGAACAACATATTAAAGACTATACGACTACCTTTCCTAACTCAGAGCAGACACACAGAAAGGATTAGAGGCTTACTTGTGATCCAAGTTCTTCTAAATGAATCCTTCTGTCGCTTCCATTGTAGCTTCAAATTCAAGCGGTTTGTAGGCAAAATGCTTCTTGCAAGAAAGAACACTAAAATAGCAGAAGATAGAAATAATACAGATTTCTATTCAAGTTAGTTAGCTAAATTAGTAAAGCATAAACAATATACATCAACTAAGATCTTGCAATATGGAAAATCAAAGCCAATACATATGCATATAGGGAAAAGTAATTTGTAGTCTTTATTGATGATAGAAGGAGAGGTTACAACCAAATGACTAATTTGAAGTGACCCTTCCAAAAGTGATCCTCATCCCCATCACAGTATAAATCTCTCCAGTAGCTGTTACACAAATCTAGCTCTCAATTGAAAATTCTCCAGCATTTCTCTACTCAAATTCTTCCCTCTAAAACACTCAGATCTGTGCTCAATTTATAGATGACATGAAGGTTGTTTTGCAATCAATGACTTTCCAATAATAGGCAAGACATGTTCCCAGTCATGTAGATGTCAAATGGACACTTGGATTCGAAGCTTGACACATGTGAACTCTTCTAGAAGGCGCTGGCTGGAGATTCCGGAACAATGAGAATTTCGCTCCCAATTTGACCAACACACCCATAGATGTCGAGAAGTGCTTTTCAAAGCAGCTTTGCATGGGGCTACCTACATATGCAACACACTTAGTCCCCTTATAGGCAGCGTTGGTGAGCTCTCATATGCTATATAATAAACTTCAGACCTTGGAAACCTTTGCTTGATGAAAGTCACGCTTGATTTGTCTTGTTCTTGCCTTAGGGCATGTAGCAACTTGAAATGATAGGGAATGATAGACCCTTATTCATTGGTCCTGGAGATGATGCCCAGTTAACTCGGTCACTGGGAATGATGCCCAAATTGACCTATAACAAGTATGAATAAAATGAACAAGAAACTTCAAAATAAGAAGATATACAACAAGAAAAAACCCTATAGAAAGAATAAATGATTTTGACCATATCCTGTAATGCATTAGCATGAACTACCACTCCTCAAACTCTTAATATAGAAGGAAATATCAAGAAGAAAAATGTAATAGTGTTGATATATTTGGGTAGTACCCATAATTTTATTCATTGTAAGGTATCCAAGGAATTGAATTGCTTCCTATACCCAACACCAAAGTGTCAAGTGATGGTTGCAAATGGAGGAACTATAAATTGCTATGGAAAGTTCCATAATCTCAAGCTAACCATGGGGGAATATGTATTGAATAGTCCAATTCTTTCCATTCTAATGGGAGGTGTTGATGTTGTACTAGGAGTATAATGGTTACAATCTTTGGGGAAGGCAGCTTTTAATTTTCAATAACTTTTCTTGAAATTTTTTTTCGGAAGGAAAGGAAGTTGAATTATGGGGTATCACAGGGAAGCTGGGATAGATAATAATATCTAATTTCATGACAAATATTCTGAATAAAGAACAACCTGTACCACGGACTCCAAATCCTTTGGTTAATTTACAACAACCTGTACCAGGAATTATTTATTCACAAGCTGGCCTACCATTTTATGGGATGTCATAACCGCAACTGAGTTATACATATCAACCAAATCCAAGTTATCCTAATTTGGGTTATAACATTGGTGGACATACCCCTTGGCAGCCACAGGCACAAATTCCTTAAGTTTCCCTTTGATATTCGTAACTTATGGCGGTAAAGGTGGTTTTAAAGCTAATCTACACGAACGACAAGGAAAAGGATTTTGTTCTTCCACGATTACTGATTAATTTTAACCAAAAAAAATAAAAAAAATAAAAGGGTAATTCTAGGCAAAAGGGTTTACCAAGAAACTGTGAACTACAAAATACCTCCTGGCGAACCAAGAAGTACGGGCAGGCAATCTCCCCGAATGTTGTGTTCGGTGTATCACAATTTACAAGGCGGCTGACTCGGTTCACCATGGATGGATAGCACCTAAAATTTGTCATCCCAAATATACTCGAAGGTACGTGGAGGCCGAAGTATGTATTAGTGCTGTTTGATGCGAAACCACACAGTGAGAGCACCCCTTTATACTTATCGTACTGTAACACCGCTCGATATAACCGAAATTATGTGGACAAGCTATGATATACTTACGTACGTGTAGTGAGGTATCACACTCAGAATGTATCGTAGACAAGTTAATGATAGCTGCTATGTTTTACGATGCCGGAACACGTCTCTAGCTTAGACCTTCTAAATGTTATCGTTATGGTTCCAATGCTTTGTTAGGTAAATTGAGATTAATTTTATGTTGATCTTGCTTACAATTTTCCTTTCAAAGGTTCACCGCGATGATGTATTGGAAAATTCCTAAAATGAAACTAAAAATGATAAGCAATCTTTCACTTTCAGTTTCTTCAATGAAAAACCTAGCTACTACGGGAAGAGATCAAACAATTTGTGAGAAAGCAAAGCAATCATCACAAACTAAATGTAGATTTCCTAATGTTCCTTTTTGCAAAACACAAAAAAATCCTACATGCAATTGCAAATTTTTCTTTTCAGTTTCCTTAATGTTATGAATGCAGAAAATAAAATAGGTGCACTAAATCAACAATTCAAATGCCTTTTACTATCGAGAAATGAAGAATACAAAAAACAATTTCTCTTTTGAAGGAAAAATGATGATTTCAACAACAATTTCTCCTATCAAGGAAATGAAGATTTTACGACAATTTCCTATTTCGAAAGCAAATGATTCTTAATGCAACCATAAAAAATACTTTGAAATCAACTTGTCAACGATAAAGAAAAGCTTTTAAAACAAACATTGAACAATTTTTAATCAAAGGAGGAAGAAGTATATAGAGTCACTGGTCAATATGAGGATCAAAATTTTCAAAACACAGCAGAAAACAAACTGAAGAAAATTTCAAAAGAAAATTCAAAGGAATCTGGGTGGTTTAAGGAGTCAACATAGTATCCAAGGAGAGATAGTGCTCTACAATGCATGCCTGAAAGGGAGACAGTGCTAGGCAAAGCACCATGTCCTGTCTAAGGGTGTGTTGGGTTTCAGTGTATAAGGAAAAATACTACTGTTTAACTCACTGTCTTTGCAAATTTGGCTTTGAAATTTTTTAATATTTATGTGTAACAACTATTGGGTGGATAAACAAAGAAAATCAGAGGCTAAGTCACCTAGATCTAAAAGAAATTCTCCCCAGTGCAGTTGCCAATTTTTTGGGCCAGAATTGTGAATTATGGACAAATCACGCTTCCCTAGACAGATGACAATCTAGAACAACATATTAAAGACTATACGACTACCTTTCCTAACTCAGAGCAGACACACAGAAAGGATTAGAGGCTTACTTGTGATCCAAGCTCTTCTAAATGAATCCTTCTGTCGCTTCCATTGTAGCTTCAAATTCAAGCGGTTTGTAGGAAAAATGCTTCTTGCAAGAAAGAACACTAAAATAGCAGAAGATAGAAATAATACAGATTTCTATTCAAGTTAGTTAGCTAAATTAGTAAAGCATAAACAATATACATCAACTAAGATCTTGCAATATGGAAAATCAAAGCCAATACATATGCATATAGGGAAAAGTAATTTGTATTCTTTATTGATGATAGAAGGAGAGGTTACAACCAAATGACTGATTTGAAGTGACCCTTCCAAAAGTGATCCTCATCCCCATCACAGTATAAATCTCTCCAGTAGCTGTTACACAAATCTAGCTCTCAATTGAAAATTCTCCAGCATTTCTCTACTCAAATTCTTCCCTCTAAAACACTCAGATCTGTGCTCAATTTATAGATGACATGAAGGTTGTTTTGCAATCAATGACTTTCCAATAATAGGCAAGACATGTTCCCAGTCATGTAGATGTCAAATGGACACTTGGATTCGAAGCTTGACACATGTGAACTCTTCTAGAAGGCGCTATCGGAGATTCCTATCAATGAGAATTTCGTCTTCAATCTGACCAACACACCCACAGATGTTTCCGGAAGTTCTTTTCGTGCTGTACCAGACAATAGCCCGCATATGCAAATACACTTCCTTGGCTCCCCTTTACAGTGGCCACAGAGGTCTCATATGCCATAATAAACTTCAAACCTTGGAAACTTTCGCTTGATGAAAGTCATGTTTGATATGTCTTGTTCTTGCCTTAGGGAATGTAGCAACTTGAAATGATAGGGAATGATAGACCCTTAGTCATTGGTCCTGGAGATAATGAACAGTTAACCAGGTCATTAGGAATGATGCCCATATTGACCTATAACAAGTATGAAGAAAATGAACAATAAACTTTAAAATAAGAGGATATAAACCAGGAACCAACCCTAGAGGAAGAAGAAATGAATCTGACCATAGCCTGTAATGCATCTGCAGGAATTAACACTCCTCAAACTCTTAATATAGAAGAAAATATAAGGATGAAAAATGTAATAATTATTATTGATTTGGGTATCACCCATAATTTTATTCATTGTAAGGTAGCCAAGGAATTTAATTTCTTCCTATACCTAAACACTAGAGTGTCAAGTGATGGTTGCAAATGGAGGAACTATAAATTGCTATGGAAAGTTCCATAATCTCAAGCTAACCATGGGGGAATATGTATTGAATAGTCCAATTCTTTCCATTCTAATGGGAGGTGTTGATGTTGTACTAGGAGTATAATGGTTACAATTTTTGGGGAAGGCAGCTTTTAATTTTCAATAACTTTTCTTGAAATTTTTTTTCGGAAGGAAAGGAAGTTGAATTATGGGGTATCACAGGGAAGCTGGGATAGATAATAATATCTAATTTCATGACAAATATTCTGAATAAAGAACAACGAGGCATAATTTCACAAGCATGCTCACTAGAAGTTTCAACATCAAAATCATCCATTTCTCGATATCTCCAAAAAATCTTGGACAATCATTCCAAGTTGTTTGAAACTCCCAAAGGACTCCCACCTATTCATGAGCATGATCATGTGATTCATTTGATTCCAGGAAGTGTTCCTCCAAACATCAGGCCTTACAAATATCCTTATGTCCAAAAGAGCGAAATTGAATGTATGATTGCAAAAATTTTAGAGGTTGGTATAATTTAACCTTGTCAAATTTCTTACTCTACTTTAGTAGTATTAGTGCACAAGAAGGATGGATCATGGTGCATATGTCTGGATTATAGGGAGCTCAATAAGATCACTCTTAAAGATAAATTTACCAATCATGTGATTGATGAATTATTGGAAGAATTACAGGGAGAAATTCATTTTACCAATTTGGATCTCCTTTCAGGATATCATCAAATTAGAATGAATACTAAAGATATTCTGATAAAAAATAAATAAATAAATAAATAAAATAAAAGTAAAAATAAAAAAATTGAACTCATGAGGGTCATTATGAATTTTTGGTCATGCCTTTTTGCCTTACCAATGAACCTTCTACATTTAAAGGGTTGATGAATTCCATTTTAAAACCCTTCCTTAGAAAATTTGTGTTAGTATTTTTTGATGATATACTAATCTACAACAGGTCTTGGAAGGATCATGTTCAACATGTTGACGGGGTACTCAAACTGTTGGAGGAGAAACAATTATATAAAAAAACCTCCAAATTTTTCTTTGGAGTACAAGAGGTGGAATATATGGACCATATTTTATCTTAGAAGGGTGTTAAGGTAGACCCTAACAAAATTAAAGCCATTCAGGAATGGTAAGTCCCCACAACCATAAATCAGTTGCGAGGATTTCTCGGATTAACAGGGTATTATCGTAAGTTTGTTAAGAATTATGGGAGAATAGAAGCACCTCTATCAACATTATTGAAAAAATATGCATTTTCATGGAATCCTGAAGCAACGAAGGCCTTTGGACACTCATTCAAAAGTTGCAACAAGATCTTAGTAGATTTGATACATTTAATTGGAAAAATAGTTCCTTATGGTACAAAGATCGCTTATATCTTTGTAAGAATTCCCAACTAAAACAAAATATTCATTTAGAATTGCATACCTCTCCCTTAGGAGGACACTTGGGATTTTTTAAAACTTACCAGAGGGTGAAGAAATATTTTTTTGGGATGACCTTAAATCTGATATTCAAAAGTTTGTGGCGGAATGTTTGGTTTTCCAGAAAAATATAGTTGATACAATTAGCACCCCAGGTCTACTGTAGCCTTTATCCATTCTAAGTCAACATTGGGAGGAGGTTTCAATGGATTTTATCACAGGTTTACCTAAGTCCGAAGGAAAGAGTTTCATCATGGTGGTAGTTGATATACTTACCAAGTATGCACACTTTTCTGCATTATCTCATCCATTTAAAGCAAGTATATTTGCTACTGCATTTATGGAAACAATTCAAAAGCTACATGGAAACCCAAAGATTATTGTAAGTGACAGAGATCCCATTTTCACTCGAAATATTTGGATGGAATTATTTTCTTTTTTGCGTACTCAACTAGCTCATAGCTCATCTTATCATCCTCAATCTGATGGGAAAAATGAGATAGTTAAAAAAATTTTGGAAGGATATCTTCGTTGTTTTGTATCTGATAAAAAAACACAATGGTTCAAGCGGTTACCTCTTGCTAAATGGTGGTATAACACTTCCTTCCATACCGCAGAAAAAATGACCCCATTTATGGCACTTTATGGATATCATCCACCAACCATCACATCATATTTAAGAGAAAATTCTAAGGTTCAAGCAATGGAAGATCACATCGAGCATCAACATCAAGTTCTCCAACTCTTAAAGGATAACCTTAATTTGGCACAAAATCAAATGAAACAACAGGCAGATCAGCATCGCAATGAGATAAGTTTTGATGTAGGAGACTGAGTATTTTTATGGCTACAACCCTATAAACAAATTTCCCTCAAGAGAGCTAAGAAGGATAATAAAGTATCGCCAAATTATTATGGTCCTTACAAGGATTTTCAAAATATTGGTACTATGGCATACAAATTGGAGCTTCTTGCTTCTTCCTGAGTGCACCCAGTTTTCCATGTTTCATGATTAGAGAAGGTTATAGGTGAAAAAATTCCAGTTCAAACCATATTTCCAGAACTTTATGAGGAAGGAAAATTCATATTGGAACCTGAAGTAGTCATGGAAACAAGAACTCAACAACTACGAAATCAATAAATTTCAAAGTATCTCATTAAGTGGAAGAACTTACACACTAAAGATTTCACATGGGAGGATGCAAATTTTATATAGAAGCATCTAGAACTACTCAAGCATTGAGGACAACACTTTTTTGAAGGAGAGGGGCATGTTAGGTCCCTATATTACTATTTTAGTCCCTTATCATTGTTAGTGTAGCCCCCTTATTGTTATTGTTGCACCCCTTTAGTCCCCATATTGTTATTAATGTGCCCCATAAAATCCCACTATTGTTTTTTTTCCCTTACATTATTATTTTTAGGTCGGTTAGGATTATATTGTGACCCCATGGACTCCTATATATAGAAAGGAAGTTTTTTCATTTGTATCATCCAAGAATTGTTCATTTATGTAATGTAAAGGAGGTTTCCCCCTCGAAGAGGCTAGTGTCTAAGGCGTTGATCTATCTTTTCTTATATTTTGTGAGCTGGTTTCATAACAAATCATTTATAGCCCTACGGGTTAGATCAACTGGTCAAATCCCCATCTATAAATCACCTTTTCTATGTAAGAATTTACAGGGTAAGTTTCTTATATCAAACACCAAAGGTCACCGCTCACAAACATATCACAAATCAGTACACCAGTATTTGACGTGGTTAAAACCCTCGAAGAGGAAAAAAGTCCACGGCCTAAGACAACGTGGTCACTACAGGAAATTTATTAATAGAAAAGGAAAATTTACTTAAGTTTCTCTCATAAACAGTTACCGGAAAAATTATCCCACATGCTTTTTAAATAGATATCATGGACCAATCGGGTGTTAAGCCACAGATCAAGTGTCGATAATATCAAGGATAGAGTGAACCGCCAAATCACTACATATCGTGACTGTCAGATTATAAGTTACAAATGTACATAGTAAATAACCACACTTTACCTAACTCTACACTAGAAAAATTTATACTTAACTATTTCCTATGTGTTGAAATATCCTAACATGGTATTAGAGCTTTAATGCCTCCTTCCTTCTCCTATTGTGTCACTTTTGTAAATCCTTCAATCATATCCCAAGTTGTTCTTAATGGGGGTATGTTTGGACATTTCGACACATAGGAAACAGTCTTCTTTTGTGTCACCTTTGTAAATCCTTCAATCCTATTCCAAGTTGTTCCTAAGGGGGGATGTTAAGATATTCCGACACATAGGAAATAGTTAAGTATAACTTGGTCTAGTGTAGAGTTAGGTAAAGTGTGTTTCTTAGGAGAGAGTGATACCATAGGCTCTAATGCCTCCTTCCTTCTCCTATTATGTCACCTTTGTAAATCCTTCAACCCTATCCCAAGTTGTTCTTAAGGGTGGATGTTAGGATATTTTGACACATAGGAAATAGTCTCATTTTGTGTCACCTTTGTAAAGCCTTCAATCCTATCCCAAGTTGTTCTTAAGGGGGTATGTTAGGATATTCCGACACATAGGAAATAGTTAAGTATAACTTGGTCTAGTGTAGAGTTAGGTAAAGTGTGTTTCTTTACTATGTACATTTTTAACTTATAATTAGACGGTCACGATATGTAGTGATATGATGGTTCATTCTCTCCTCGGTATTACCAACACTTGATCCATGGCTTAATAGTCGATTGGTCCATGATATCTATTTAAAGAGCATGGAGGGTCATTTTTTTGGTAACCGTTGATGAGAGAAACTTATGTAAATTTTCCTTTTATATTAATAAGTTTCTTGAAGTGGTCGCATTAGCTCAGGCCATTGACTATTTTCCTCTTCGAGGGTTTTAACCACGTCAAATACTGGTGTACTGATTTGTGATCTATTTGTGAGTAGTGACCTTTGGTGCTTTATCTAAGGAACTTACCCTGTAAATTCCTACATGGTATCAGAGCCATTTTGAGGGCCACATCCGTTGTTGATCCAAATTCGAAGCTAATTAGACTGCATGCGACTGTCGTTTTCTAGATCTACTATTTATGACCACTTTTGAGCTAGGAGAATTGATCTGTTGTATCCAGATCATATGTTATAGTGAGGAATCCCTTTCGTTTCATGCGAAAAGGTTTATGGTTGCCCGAGTTGTCATTTTAGATCTGGAGGTATAAAGTATCTTTTTTGCGGTTATATTTATTAATCGTTCTTTTTATTACGGTTTATAGATTTTTTTTAATTGCTAGATGTATACCCTCTTCTATATGTATGGCCTTTGCTCTGCGCTGTGTGCGATCTCGAAAAATCATAAATAGGAAGACGTGATTTTGTTTTGGTGCGTATGCTATTTCCCCGCATCTTTGTGCGATCTCGGGAAATCAGAAATAGCGGAAAAAAGGATAGTTGCCGGTAATACTAACTGAAAATATAACGTTCTTCCATAAAACTTTCATTTTGTTTTTTTTGTGCACAGATATTTGTTTTTTTTTGCTGGAATAAGCATGCACATCAAAGAGCAAAAAAAAAAAAAAAAACCCTTCCTCCTTTCAAACAATTACATAATCCTTTTACTAGCTCACTTGGTGTAAAGATAGTTTATGAGAATAGAAGTCTTGGGTTCAATTCTCTCTCTCAAGCTTCTTTTTGTAAAAAAAAAATTGGTTAAGTTACTTTTTCTTATAAATCCATTTGGCAAGTTGTTGGTTTTAAAAAGTGGGTTTTATTTCAAAAGAACATGTAAAAGTAACATTGTAAAAGTGACTCTCACTTATTTATAAAAGTGGGCCACATAAAGTAGTTTTTTTTTAAATTGAGCTTATTTTATTAAGTTTGAAGGGGGTGGGGGGGGCGGGAATTTTTTTTTTTTAAGTAGAACTTCATCATCATCTTCCAACCTTTCATGTGATTATTCAGCATCTACAACACATCTTTTTCAAGAAGGCATAACTTCTTCATCCGGAAAGTCGTTTTCCGAGCCTTTTTTTTTTTGAACCAGCCTAATTTTTCGAGATCTTTTTACTGGAGCAGTTAGTTTCAACCTTTTAAGCTTCAATTTGTTTTTTTTAATTGAAATTTCATGTCTGGTTATTCTTAATAGCACCAATTGTTTCCAATGGATATCCTACATGATAGACTTACTTAGAAATAAAAGGATTTATAGAATAGCCTCAGGACAAGAAACTAAACCTACTGATGGAGATAAAACCGCTAAATAGGAAAATAAACAAGATCAAGCATGAGGGTTGATAGGAATGTCCATTGCTCAAGATCTTCGATTTCATATCCAAGAAATTGACACCCCTAATGCAGCTGTGAAAAAACTAAATACTTTTTTGGAATTCAAAATGAAATTAACGCCCACTAGCTTGAAAATGAGTTTATTACTTTGGACACCAATAATTTCTCCTCTATTGAATATTTTTTGTCCAAATTCAAGACCCTTAGACTTCTTTTAGAAGGTTGTAAGGTCAAAAACAAAGATGGTAGCCTTATCTATTCCATTCTTGCTAAGCTTGGACTTGCATACTTTGTATTTGTTTCCAACTTCCATTCTTCTAGAGAAGCCCTCATTTCTCAAAGAACAGCTTACAAGTCCCCCTCTTTTGATTCATTTTGCGATTCTTTGATAAGAGAACAGGAAAAACTCTTACACCTTGGTCTTATCAATACTGGGAACTCTTCTAAGAAATTCGTAGCAACCCAACATCCACCATATCAAAAGAATCCCAAGAAGCAGTATCCTAAAAAGAATGGTCCTAAACCGAACAAGGGTCTTAAGAAATTTCAACCGCAAACTAAAAAGGAAACTCGCCAAAATGATAAGGAAAATAAACAAAAAGGGAAGAAAACATATAGACATTGCAACTTTTGTAATCGTGATGGCCATCTAGAGTCCAAATGTTTTAAGAAGATGGAAGCCTTGGAAGCAGCAATGAATGAGCACGACATCAATTTAGAGAACTCTTCAACTTCATCTTCAGAAATGGCACTTTTTGCTTGTGGTTGTCAAGCATCAAGATCTGGTTATGCATTAAATGTATCTTCTTCTTCTCATTCTCATGAGTGGCTCATTGATTCTAGAGCTTCTTACCACATGGCCAAAAATAAATCCATGTTTTCTTCTTTAAATGATTGTAACACCAAAAATATTTATGTTGGTGATGATAGATCTCTTAGTGTTGTAGGATCTAGAACCATTCATCTAGATAATGGTCAATTTAATGATGTATTATGTGTTCCTAACTTGTCCTGAAACCTTCTATCTGTTTATCAGATAACACATTCAGCTAAAGGGAAAACAATATAATTCTCACATCATGATGTTGTAATCAAGGACCTCAAAGATCCTAGACATATTTTAGCTACTGACATTGCTGATGATTCCACAGGGTTGTATAAGTTTGACAAATTTGGGTCATCATTTCTTCCCTCCATTTTTGTTGCTCATAATGATGAAGTGAGAAAACTTTGGCATGAGTGATTTGGTCACTTAAACTATCTCTCTCTTCAAACTCTATGTAAATAAAATATGGTGATAGGTTTTCCTATTGTATCTTTCCGAGATGGTGTTTGCTCCAGATGTGTACTCAGAAAACATCATCAGGATAGTTTTGAAAAACGTGCCTCTTGGCACGATTCATCCCCTTTGCATCTTGTGAATAGTGATTTAAGTAGTCCACTTCCTGTTGTTTATTTCTCTGGAGGAAAGTACTTCTTAACTTTCATTAATGATTTTTCCAGACGCACTTGGGTATACTTCTTAAAACTAAAGAGTGAAGTTTTTAACATGTTTTTGGCCTTTAAGGCCATTGTTGAGAAACAATCTGGACATCAAATTCTTAAGTTAAGATCAGACAATGGAGGAGAAATATGTTAACAAAAAATTTATCAAATTTTGCACTGATCATGGCATTCAATGCAACATATTGTTCCATATACTCCACAACAAAATGGTGTCACTGAAAGGAAGAATCACACCTTAAAAGAAATGGCTAATTGTATGCTTCAATCTAAAGGACTTAGTCTCAATTTTTGGGAAGAAGAAATTAACTGTGAAAACTACATAGTAAATCGCACTCCTACTAAGGTTTTAAGGAATGTAACTCTAGAAGAATCCTGAAGCTCAATCAAACTAGATGTAAGTCACTTTCATGTTTTTGGAAGTGATGCTTGGGCCTATATTCTAAATGAAACATAAAGCCTTAGAACCTAAGAGTGAAAAATGCATTTTTGTTAGATATTTTGAAGATGTCAAAGAATATATATTTCTTCAACCAAAATACAAAAATATAATCATTAGAAGAGAGGTAAAATTTGATGAAAATATATCGGCCTGCGAGCCTAGTTCGGCGTGTGTGCCACCTTTGGCCTGCGAGCCTAATTTGGCGTATGTGCCACCTCTCTCTATGTCTTCTATTTTTTATAGAATTCCTTCTAGTTAAAATGATGACAGTGAGGATGACAATCCTCCTCCACCTCTTGAAGATATTCCTTCAACTCCATAGCTTCCAAGATGGGTCTGCTCTACTCAGGATGTAGCAGGATATCTTGTAGGTTACCCTACAGATTGACGTCGTACATGTTCTCAATTTGAAAGAGCCTCTTCCTTATTGGCTCAAGTTCCAAAAAATCATAATCCAAATACCTTTGAAGAAGCTTCAGGTCATCTAGATTTGGATGAAGCTATGAATGAATAATATCGTTACTTATTGGCAAACGATACTCGGGATCTTATTCCTCTTCCAAAGGGCAGAAAACTTGTCAGATGCAAATGGGTTTACAAAAAAAAGTTTGTACCAGATGGAAAAGTGGATAGACATAAAGCTTGTCTTGTTGCTAAAATATTTTCACAAGTTGAAGGCATTGACTATACTAAAACCCTCTCCCCTATTGCCAAAATGAATTCTATTTGCCTTGTTCTTTCCCTTGTTTCCTCCTTTAAATGGGAAGTCCATCATATGGATGTTCAATCCAACTTCTTACATGGATATTTGCGTGAAGAAATCTACATGGAACAACCCCCTAGCTTTATCCAAAATGAATCTAGCCTTGTTTGTCACCTTAGGAAGTCTCTCTATGGTCTCAAACAAGCTCCTCGGGCTTGGTATGCCAAAATTGATAGATTTATATTAGATAATGGATTTTCTAGGTGTCATTCTAACAACACTATCTACACCAAGAAAGTGGGTAATTCCTTCATCATCCTTGTTCTTTATGTTGATGATCTTATTATTACTCATAGTGATCCCAACCATATAAACCATGTGAAGTCTAGCCTCAAAAAGAAATTTGAAATGAAAGACTTAGGAAACTTTCATTATTTCCTTGGTCTTCAAGTCTTGCAATCTAAAGAAGGTATTACCCTTTCTCAGTCCAAGTATGCCTGTGATATTCTACACCACTTTCACATGGGAGACTATAAGCTAGCCCATTTTCTCTTTCATTCTGGATTCAAGCTTTCAGTCACTTGTACTACCCCTGAAGTTGATGCTACCTTATACTGTCAACTTGTTGGTAAACTTCTGTATCCAACCTATATATGTTTTGGCCTTTCCTGTGATGTCGATATTGTTGCTCAGTTTATGCACCAACCTCATGAAAGTCACTAGAAAGCAGCTAAAAGAATACTTCGATATATTCGAGGTAAAATTGAGTTTTGGATTCATTACAGTGCAGGAGCATCTCCATTGTTGATTTGTTTCATTGATTCTAATTGTGCTGGTGACCCTGATGATTGAAAGTCTACTACAGGATATGTATTCACTCTTGTTTCAAGACCTATTGCATGATCTTGTAAGAAAAAAAGTGCCATATCTATTTCTTCAGTAGAATCAGAGTATCATGGTGTAGTTTAAGCTAGCAAGGAAGCCATGTGGCTTCGTCAGCTGCTATCTAAATTTTGTCTTCATCAGGAGTATCCAAATACACTTTGGTGTGATAATCAGAGTGCCATTCAGCGATGCAAATATCTATTTCACCATCAGCGTATGAAACACATTGAGATTCATATACACTTCATCAGAAAGCTCATTTATGATCATGTTCTTGAAGTGCAGTATTGTTCAACCAATGATCAAGTTGTCGATATCTTTACAAAGGCTCTCACAGAAGCGAAGTTTACCAAACTTAGATCTATGCTTGGAGTTCAGGAAAGTTATCATTAAGAGGGGATAGGCTCTAATGCCTCCTTCCTTCTCCTATTGTGTCACCTTTGTAAATCCTTCAATCCTATCCCAAGTTGTTCTTAAGGGGGGATGTTAGGATATTTAGACACATAGGAAATAGTCTCCTTTTGTGTCACCTTTGTAAATCCTTCAATCCTATCCCAAGTTGTTCTTAAGGGGGGATGTTAGGATATTCTGACACATAGGAAATAGTTAAGTATAACGTGGTCTTATGTAGAGTTAGGTAAATTGTGTTTCTTTACTATGTACATTTGTAACTTATAATCCGACGGTCATGATATGTAGTGATCCAACAGTTCACTCTCTCCTCGGTATTACCGACACCTAGTTCATGGCTTAACACCCGATTGGTCCATGATCTCTATTTAAAGAGCATGGAGGGTCATTTGTCCAGTAACCATTTATGAGAGAAACTTATGTAAATTTTTCTTTTATATTTATAAATTTCCTGAAGTGGTCGCATTGGCTCAGGTCGTGGACTGTTTCCCTCTTCAAGGGTTTTAACCACATCAAATATTGGTGTACTAATTTGTGATCTGTTTGTGGGTGGTGATCTTTGGTGTTTTATCTAAGGAACTTACCCTGTAAATTCCTACATTCTGTTGAGAGGTCATGGGTTCAATTCTCTCAACATCCTTAGGGTCAAGCACCACATTTGAGATGTCAGGAAGTGATACCTTCATTTGTATCTTCCTGGTACAAAAATTTCATGGATGTAGAGATCATCGATATCTAACATTAGTGGACCACATAGAAAAAAATTAAACTAAATTAAAAAATCATTAAAAAAAATTATAAAGGAGGAGAATCATACAATAGGAGTTCATAATCCCTTTTCAACATCAAAGAAAACCATGAGTAATCATTAAAAATCTTAAAAAATACATGAGAGAATTAATATAATATTGTTTACACTTAAGTGCATGATAAGGGATATCCTAATCTAGGTGGATATTGGTGGCCACCCACCTATTCCACTAGTTCAGAGCATAGTTATCCATCTTGCCAGTTTGTCTATAATTTTTTGGGTCCTAAACTTGTAAGGTCGTTTTGAGACTAAAATGATGTTTTTTTAACATGGATGTGTCATGAAATATAGTTTTAAGTGTAGCTTGATCCCATTTGAAATGTGTACTTCTTGGTTATACCTTCCTGACAGGCCAGGTGTGGGGGGGGGGGGGGGGGGGGGGGGGGGAACCCCATCAAGGCCACAAAACTTTGGTGTTTGATCTTCTAGGTTTAAGTGTATGGTTTTTTAGGTTTTTCTCGTTTTATTTTATTTTAAAAAGGGCCTTGGATCAATGGTATTATAGAAATCTACTCTTCATTGTTTCTCAATGCACATCCTGAATAATGTTAGGGTATAGTGAGTTGGGTCTTAAGCTAGTTTCACTTGGGAATGATATCTCTTGCAAACCCAAGAAACCTCCCATGGTGAAATAAAAGAGAGATAACTAAGTAGGATATCCTATAAATTTTTTGCTCGAGGAATGCGATGATGGGAAATTTCACCTAGATCCATAAACAACTAACAACAACGGTCAAAGCACCTTCAAAAAGAGGAAATTTTAGAGGTATGATACCCTTCAAGGTATGAGTTAATTTTTATATCGCCTTATTTGAAGTAAAAATAGATGTTGATGCTCTAGGGAAATGGTTAAATCTATTACATAGCTATTATTCTATCCAAAATTTTCCTGACAATGATAAGATCATATTCGCACTATTATAAGTCATTCCCCATGTCAAACTTAGTGGGAAGATTATTGGGAGAGACACAATGAATATGAGTCTATGATGTTCAATGTAGAGCCAACTTGGGTTGCTTTTTTTGATGCCCTTAAGGACGGATTCTACCTTGTAGGGAGCTATGATGAAAACTATACAAGATGAACAACACTACTATAGGAGAGAGACCAGATGGTACCAAAGTACACCAATAATCTCCATACCTTGTGCTCAAAGTTGGGTATCAAGACTCTGAGAAAAACCTCATCTTGAAGTATTGTAGTGGCCTACATAGGTACATCTAAATGGAGATGGATTTCTTGGACATATCCTCAGTAGTAGTCGCTTATCGATATGTTGTCAAAATTGAACAGACAATGAAGCAGTAAAATAAGGAGTTTGAGTCTACAAATATGTCACAATAGAAGCCAAGAAAATGCAACCCTAATTCATAGAACAAGGGAAAAAATTGGGAGAGCCAACTTCAAGATAACCATCCGAAGTTCCAATCGAAGAAGGTTAATGGTAATTCAAAAAGAGACACTATAAAGTGGTGTGATTTCCACAAAATCCCCTAGCACAATGTTGATGAATTTTTCTTGAGAAAATCATTGTTTTCGGAGCTTAAAGTAAATTAAATAGGATTTGGCTCTTATTCTGATTTAGAACTGGATAAAGGAAAGTGAATCATTGATGCAGAACCTAGTGCTACCATCACTACCACAACTAAAAGATCCAGATGAGCTTGAGGAGGGGGATTGGATCTTCCACTCACATATTGGGGTGAAGGGGGGCCCACTCCATTTCATTGTTGACAGTAGGAGCTAAAGTAACATGATATCAATTGATGTCATCAAGAGATTGAAGTTATCGATAGTGCTACACCCAAATCCATACACCATTGGTTGGTTGAGCTATAGACAAGACATTTTTGTAAGCCAGTAGTGTCGCATGTTCTATAGCATCAAGTCTTTCAAACACTACAACACATGGGCAGAAAATCCGACGGCAGAATCTGACGGAAGGGATAAAATCAAAAAAATTGTCAAAAGTTAAATGTAATTTTTTTTTTTAAATATCAATAGTCATAGAATATTTGACAAGAGTTCTTTTACCGACGAGAGTTTTGTACTATCAAATATCCAACGTTTGGCCCAATATCCAGGGACTAATTATATAATGGCCAATTCCACCATTAATGGAAACTTTCCATTGGACAACGTCTTATTTGGACCACTTTACGATGAGTTTAACTAATTATAATAAATATAAGATTAATATTATAATTATATATAATTAATATATATTAATATTAATATCAATAATATATTTATTAATATAATATCCTATAATTATAATATATATATATATATATATATATATATATATATATATTGTTATATATATGCCCGAATATCATATAAGTTCGACATAGTTGTTATATTACTTGCGATAGTTTTGAAAGGTTGTAGGCCTATTTTGAGGTTAATTTTTGAAGAAAATCATTACTAAGAGTTTGGTGAAGAAAAATGTCACATAATATTCCTTAAGGAGGCCAAGGAGACTTGGGATTGGCATCAGGGGGCTTTGAAAGATCAAAAATGTTATTTCCCTTGTAATAGATGCAAGGGCTTGAACATAAGGAGACTTCTAATAAAAACAACTAAAAGGAATTGTAGAGACTATGGACATACGGAAGGCATGCATGAATATCATCCATTAGTAAGTTCTTCATTATATGTCTTTGTATTGTAGATTGTTTTTGTAAATTTTTATATGTAAATATTATTTTAGATTGTGTGTTTTTGTATTGTAAATTATATCGTCTTTGTATTGTAAATTTCTATATTCCTTTATGATATATTTGACCTATGTCGGCATCTTGATGTGGATAAATATTATTTTATTATTATGGTTAGGGTTGATTAAGGGGTTAGGTCGAGTTCGGGGTTAATTAGTTTATGGGCTTAGGGATAAGGGGTTATTGTTTAAGGGTTTAGGGGTTAGGTGTTAAGTGGTTAATGTATGTTTATGGGGTTAATTTATAAAACATAATTTATTAAAATGTTATGTTCCTAACCAAAATGTATTTCTCTCATAAAAGAGACTCTTTCTCATTTTTTAAGGAAAAAGTATGGGACACGAGCCTTGCACTTGGTGTTTCAAAATGTTTTAGGTGACAATCAACTTTTTAAACCCAATTGATATAGAGAGAATAATTATCTATATAAAATCTCTTTTTGTGATAAGTAAGGAGTCTCATTTTTTGTAAAGTATGAGAAAACTTGTAGTAATATCAAAGCTATAATAGTTCTAGGAAAAGGGTAGATTAATGAAATGTTTGTTAAATCACTAATGGTTATTTTTTCCAAATTTATATTACTTATTATCGCTCATGCAAGGCAGAACATTCCAATTGTAATGTCCTTTGAAGTAGTCGACATAAGGTTTTTATTCTATAACATTCACTTACCACTAAGTACAAAGGAGTGAGTTCTTGACATTTTGGTCAAATCAACTAAGTAGTCAAAAAGAAAGAATACCCCATTTTGTGTAGAAGGAGAGATTGACATCGTGCCTTAGTAAAAAGGGTTTCATGTGAAAAATGTCTTTAGGGGGTTCCCTACCACTTTCCTAAAGAAAAAAGCGGATCCTATCTAATTTTATTACATAGGTTATTGATTTAAAAGTTTATAAGTGAAAGCATGTGATGAAAATAAAAAATAAAATTTAACTAATAAGTTAGATAAACGGGCACATTGTTGCCTTGATTTTGATAAGCTAACCTAGAAAATATGAGACCTACCTATTTTATGAGAAATGATACAAAAAATTGTAAAGTATGAATAAAAAGGTATAGAAATAATAATTAGAGACAAACCAAAGACCAGACAATAAAGAATAATAAAGACTTTTCTTCCTCTTGTACATTCCTAGACCCATCTAGCCATCAACTAATTTTAGTAGTAACTTTCATTGTGATAATACCTTTCATATAAGATTCAAAGTCCACATCCTCTTTAGAAATAATATTTTTAATTAAAAAATGATTAAACAATATAATGAAAGATCCACCCTCCACTTGTCATAATTGAATATTTGAGAGGATCAGCTAGGGATGAAATACATTTTATGTCCTTTCCTTTCTCATTCTCTTATCTTATAGAAGCCATTATGAGAAATATTGTAGTATATACCTTGAGGTTTTCATGCTTGAACTTAATTGGTATTTCCTGGATTCATTAGTATTATTTTTTGAGTCTTACAGTTTGAACACATTTGTAAATCTGCTGGAATGAAAAGGTTTTGATGATTTTCACATGATTGTTCCTAAACATTTTCAACATAATATTGAACATATTGCTAAATTTCACAAGATTCATGAACACATTGATTTGTTGTATTTGTTTTTCTCTCACCCAAGCTCATTGTTGCTCACCCATCCTCTTAAAACTTCTAGTCTCTAAATGAAATAAATAAAGAATATGACATTAAAATGATGGATGCAAAATAATATCAATATGTTTTTTATTATGGTTGTGACTATATATCTCAGAAAGTGTCTCCTTTCCTACATGTCAAGAAAAGTAACATCTTTCCTATATTTTTTCAACCTATTTTGAAATATCATGATGAATAGCACAAACATTATCATTGATTTGTTGTCTTTGTTTCTCACTCTCACCTAAATAGTTGTCTTTGTCTTTGTATTTGTTGTCTTTTTTTCCTATATTATATTTGTAAACATTTTTATTGATTTTTAAATGTTTAATATATATACTAATATTACCTTATTGATTGCAATTGTATAGTATCATCCCCCTAGGGCATTTCTCAACGAAGAAGAGATGGTTGTAGTACAAGCGTCTGTTCAAGAACATGGAGTAGATATTGAGGATCAAGCTAATGATTCTATGGAAAAATATAATGATGTTGATAACACAATTGAATAACATGGGAAAAATAGATTGATCCAAGAGACATTTAATAATGTTGGAATGAATGATGATGGCAGCCAGTATGATGGTCATGTTTTTACTAAACCTCTACTTGAGAGGGAAATTGAACATATTTATGAAGTCTCAAAAACATCTATTCTCTTTGTTGTAGTGTCGTTGGTCAACTTAAAGTTGGCGAATGGTTTTTCAAACACATGTGTGACACAACTCCTAAGGTATGTAACATATTTTGTGGCAATTAGTACTAAATACATGATAAATCAATTATTTTTTCCTTTGTTTTTAATGTTAGTACAATGATCATCTTTTAATTAATTTGTAACATTTGGATTTAATATGTACGATTAATGTTGTTTAGTACATTAACCAATACTACTGGTTTTTTATGTTGTAGATTGTTAGGTGAATTTTTTATACTGCTATAAAATTGTTTACCTTATATATGCTAAGATTTACATGCCATTATGAAAGTTATTGGAATGGGGTATAAAGTTATTAATGCATGTACTAATGATGATATTCTTTATTATAAATAACATGCATCGAAATACAAATTCCCAAAATGTGATGAGAGTAGATATCAAACCGATAAAGTAAAAAAAAGGGTGCCTCACAAGCTTCTTCCTTATATTCCCATAATTTCACGCTTGCGAAAATTGTTTAGGTGAAAAATCATAGCATAACTTATGGATTACCATGCAACAAACAGAAGTTAAGATGGCTTTCTTTGAATTCCTGCAGATGGATCTGCATTTAGGAATATAGGGGAAAGGTGGCCAAAGTTTAAAATAGAGCCTCGTAATCTCGATATTTCATTATGTAGAAATTATACAACATGAATTTATATCTTGGATTCACCCGATCTAACAATGTACTAAAGTTAAATATTGAATTTCTTCTACAAATCTTTTGCGGAATTAAAAACACAATCGCTAATCACATGAAGTAAAGAAGAATCAAATCACACACAACACAGATAATTTTCCGGGGAAAGCTTGCTACTCAAAACCCCTTTGTCATATATTGTATATTCCATAAGGAATCATGAAACAATTACATACAACTCTTCTCACAAGAGTTCTCTTGTATTCAGCTAATTGTCTCACACTAATCCAGAAAAAACCCAGTCAATACTCAACCAATTCTCAGCCTGTCTTCAGCCTGCCTTGCTCACGTAGTTCATGAGGAATGCAATCCCTATTCACAAGGAATTTCATCCTTCCTACACTGCGCTGAGTATCATGGGCATCCTGTGGTGTTTTAACTGCATTTGGGCAGTCATCTAATATCACAACTATTAGTCAAATTCCATTTTACATTTTTCTCAACTGGGTCTCCACTAGAACTAACATGCATGCAGTTAATAATAGTAAATCCTCAATTACATGTGAGATCACTGATTATGAATTAATTATCTTTAATTCACTTGATCTCTCACTAGTGTATCTAACAGTTACAACTAGCACAATTGATTTTAACTCACTTAACTTAGTTAAATTGATTACAACCTACATTAACTAATGCACCACTACACTTCGAACTCCATTACAACTAGAATTACTCTGCATGCCTCACCAACTACGCTCAACTCGAAATTCATGATTTAACTGAGTTTATCACACTCGGTTAACTATTACAAGTTATTTTGAGATTATATTACATTTTATTTTCCATATTAATTAAGGGATAGCTAAAATAGACATGCACCAAATTTATCCCACACCAATGTAGGTGCTGATTGGACCTCCTAGTCCCACACTAGTGTAGGTGCTTCTTGAACCTCCTGGTCCCACACTAATTAATGTAGGTTCTGCTTGTTGTTTCCAAATGCCAATTTCACTATTTCTTGTTGCAAAATTCAACACTACCTCTCAACAAGAAAGGAATGTCCTTGCATGTGACATGCACCTCATGCATGCGACATGAAACCTCATGCATGCGACATGCAACCCTTGCATGCGACATGTAACTCTTGCATGCAAAACTTCTCTAGTGTTTCTCAGACATGAAACCTTTGCATGTAACACATTCAAAATTGAATAGCCTCCAAACAACTGAATCAGTATAATGCATCTTTCATCAGAGTCTTATGACTGTTGCTAGCTACTACACATGTCTACTGGATTCTCCACACTACTGACATATGCTGGACATTGGGATCAATGCTCCTCGTGTTTTTCGCGACATGGACTAACCGCATCTTGTGGATCCTAACTCTAGCAATTGTAGTGAATACTAATGCCTGCGAGTTTTGGTCTAATGAAAATCATGATTCCAACAAGTGGTATTGGAGCAACAGGTCTCGAGTTTGAAACTCACCCAGCTCGCGTTGGGGGGGATTGTTGGACATTGGGTTCAACGCTCCTTGTGTGTTTCACGACATGGACTAACCGCCTCTCGTGAATCCTAACTCTGGTGATTGTAGCAAAGACTAATGCCTGTAGTTTTGGTCTAATGACAATCGTGATTCCAATAACATCTGCATCCATGCACTCTACACTGTTGCCAACTCTGATTTGCGCTCCAATATTCAACACCTGTCACTTTGATTTATGTCCTCCTGACATCTGAATGCATCAATATAACTGATCTTTCTACTGCTATATTTTGGGCTCCTCGTATCCAGGTTCAATCCATGAGATGCACCATTTCTAGGACCTTGCCCAAATTTCTTCTTGGGATTATTCTTGCGTGTCACCCCACCTCACACCTGGAGGTATAGTTGCATGCACTCCCTCTGCCCATCTGGCTCAAAATTTCTCTGCATGCCAGTGGTTTCTTCCACTCCATGATCCTCTGCATGTGGCTTCCCCACATCTTGAGGTTCATTCTTTGGAACCAAGAGTTCCTCACCTGCATGAAAATCTAGCTCCCTCTCAAGGGTCAATTGCATCGCTTTCTCACACTTCCCAATGGTTGGAAGCTCTATAGAAATCGCATCTACATCAAGTATATAGAGATTATTCACATGAATCCCATTCTTCTTGGCTTGTCCCATGGCTATGTGTTTAACACATTTCCTTTTCTGACTCACGCACATTGTAATTTTTCCACCATCGCAAATTTTTCTAACAAAAGAGCTGATTTTAAATCGACGATATCTCCCTCATCCAAGCTCTGATTAGACTGATTTTTTTTTTCAATTTGCGTATTTTTTCGCAAGGAACCAAAATATGCTATTTTTTTTAATTTTGTAATATATATATATTCTGAAAAATCGTGAACCAAAATAATTCCTTCTCTCATACCATTTAGAAAATTTATAACACAGATTTGATACCATGTAGAAAATTTATAACACAGTTATGATACCATGGAGAAAATCTATAACATAGCTCTGATACCATGTAGAAAATTTATAACACATCTCTGATAACATGTATAATTTATATAACATGCATGTATATCTTGGATTCACTCGATCTAACAATGTAATAAAGTTAAATATTGAATCGCTTCTACAAATCTTTTGCGGAATTAAAAACACAATCGCTAATCACATGAAGTAAAGAAGAATCAAATCACACACAACACAGATAATTTCCAGGGGAAATCTTACTGCTCAAAACCCCTCTATCATATATTGTATATTCCATAAGGAATCATAAAACAATTACATACAACTCTTCTCATAGGAGCCATCATGTATTCAGCTAATTGTCTCACACTGATCCAGACAAAATCGGGCCAATACTCAGCCAATTCTCAACCTGTCTTCATCCTACCTTGCTCACACAGTTCATGAGGAATGTGATCCCTATTCACAAGGAATTTTAGCCTTCCTACACTACACTGAGTATCATGGGCATCATGTGGTGTTTTAACTACATCTGGGCAGTCAGCTAATATCACAATTGATAGTCACACTTCCCTTTAACCTTTGTCTCAACTGGGTCTCCACTGAAACTGACATGCATGAAGCTAATAATAGCAAAATCCTCAATTGCATGTGAGATCACTGATTGTGAATTAATTAATAATTAATTCACTTGATCTCTTACTAGTGTATCTAACACTTACAACTAGCACAACTGATTTTAACTCACTTAACTGAGTTAAACTTATTACAACCTGCATTAACTAATGCACCACTGCACTTTGAACTCTGTTACAACTAGAATTACTCTGCATGCCTCACCAACTACGCTCAACTCGAAATTCATGAGTTAACTGAGTTTATCACACTTGGTTAACTATTACAAGTTATTTTGAGATTAGATTACATTTTATTGTCCATCTTAATTAAGGGATAACTAAAATAGACATGCACCAAATTTAGCCTACACCAGTGTAGGCGCTGCTTGGACCTCCTAGTCCCACACTTAGTGTAGGTGCTCCTTGTTGTTTTCGGATGCCAATTTCACAGTTTCTTGTTGCAAACTTCAACATTAGTAGCTGATGGAGTCAATCCATTTGGAGAGCTCGGGTATACTTAATTAGTATGGCCTTTTTTTTTATCAACAGTAACATTCCTCCATGGATGTGAATAAAGAGGAAGAAAATAATGTTGAAAATTATATTTCCAAGTATTAATTTGTTTAGAATAAAAAAAATAACACAATATATATTTCAAGTATTAATTTTTTTACTCATATATGTTCAATTATGTCTTATATTTTTTTTATTTAATCATATATGTAGTAATTATATATTGTATGTTCAATCAATTAGGTAAGTATTAGGTCAAAGATATGATTGTATATATCAAGCCTCTTATCGATGAGTTAGTGGAGTTATGGAACAATATCACTATGTACGATGTATCTAGACCAATGTCTACAGAAAGGGAATTTGAATTACATGCAATGCTTGTAAAGAAAATTCACAATACCCCAAGGCTAACACATTTATGTGGTATGTTATAACGTTACTCTGCACTTTAAGATTGTTTAATTTTATGCAGCTCATTTCATGTATGTTTTTTAAGCAGTCCCTTCATTGTACATACTTCAAATAATTGACATAAAAATTATTCCATCCCTTGCAAGTCTTCAAACATAGGGTAATTTTTCTTGTCAAGTTTTTGGTCCTAAGATTAAATCTTGTTGTTCACAAAGCTTAGGAAAGGAGGTGTTATATGACTATAGGCACTTCCTTTCTAAGAACCAAAAGTACCGAAGTACCGAAAAACATATTTTCAATGGGAAAGAAGAGACTGGATTAAGACCACAGACAATGACACCTCGTGCATGGAAGTTTCAATATAATAGAGTCTCTCAGGGTATGGATTGAATTGTCTATGCATAAATATACATTATATGTTTGGATTATTTTATATTTTTATGGTATTTTCTTCATTGTACTAATTGACAGGTTATATTTTTGTTATAATATCTTTAACTATGATTCAAATTGTAGGTGGTCAAGGCATTAATAAAAAGGCACTTCCACGAGGAATGAAAATTTATCCCGAGCAATTCAATAGAATATCCTATTATGAGAACCTATAAATTGTTCATTTGTTTGATATAATGCACATCAGGAAGAATCTAATAGAGAACTTATGGTGAATCTTAGATGGAAGGAGAGATAAAGAAAAAAATGTCAAGATTTGTAATGACATTAAGGAAGCCAGTCATGCAATGAAAAGTGAAAATAGCGATGGAGACAACCAAAATGTAACTTCCCTTCCATGGTTATTGACAGAGCAGCAAAGAAAGGATGTTAAAGAGGTTATTGAAAAAATTAAATTTCCAACTAGATGTTCTTCAAACATAAATAATATCCTAATAAAGAAAGGTGGATTAGGTGGGGTAAAAACTCATGATTGGCATACATTCACTAAGGTAATTATTTTGGTGTACATATTTTTATATTGGTGAAACATATTGTTAGTGTTTTTTTCCTAATAATTTGGGAATAAAAAATGATCGATCATTATTTTTGTTATAGTATGTTCTACCTCTATCTCTCCCCAAAAAAAATGACAACAATGTCAAACAAGTTATATATGAACTTGAAAAATACATGAGGTAAGTGGAGATTTATGTGCAAAGTGTAATTTGTTCAATAATTTGTTGTACAACTTATATTTTACTGCATTTGTTAAACTTGTCATCGTGTACTATATAATTTTTTGTTGAAACCTATGATTTTCTTGCTTCATTTGCATATGGTTTTCATCTAAATAAATCGATAAAGAAGATATAAAGTATTGGAGGAAAAATTTTCCTCGTCTAATGTGTGAAATGAAAAAGCATCTACCTCTGGAATTTTTCAATGCACAAGAACACTACCTTATACAACAAGTCAAGGACATTGAAAAGTGTGGACTTGTACACAAATGATCAATGTGGATGGTTGAGAGGCACTTGAAATCGCTGAAGGATTTGGTTAGACAAAGAGAACATCCTGAGGGTTATATGGTATATCAAAAAATGGTTTATATTCGTCAATAAAGTCCTCCAATAGGAAAAATTAGTAATATATTGGATCACATTTTGGATTTCAAGTCCATGAACAAATTTTAAGGGGACCACCTATTAGGGAAAGGTAGAATGAGGAAACAGAGATGTAAGTAGATAGTGGAGATTTATATTACATTTTCCTTTTTTGTTTTGATGTATATCATACTTATTTAACTTTTAGTCTTTGTGCATAATCCATTTTTATGAAGGTATACCATGGTAACTAATTATATATATGTGAATTTTTGTATATTAATACAGTCGGTCGAGAGCGGAACACAATACATTTATACATTACCAACAATCTTGATTGGATGAAGGTGTGGTTTGAGATGCAAACTAGCCAATAATGATAGGCTATCATGGTAGGTGTGTCTAGATTGGTCAAATAAGTTGAACGTAGTGGAGATGCCAATCTTACATAGAGGGAAATTGATTTAACATATGGTTTAAAATATTCTCAGGCAAGCATATTCACCCATACTACTTATTTTTTTACAATTATATTGATGCATATGGCATGTTTTTTTCTTAATTTGAAAATTTTCCAAGTACAAATATGCTTATCAATTGAAAATGCATTTTTTATGTGTTTGGAATATTTTAGTTGAAACACCACAACAAAATGTGGTGCGTTGGACACAAATTTCACATCAAAAGATTGGATGAAAAGTTGAAATTTTTTAACAGTGGGATAGCTACAGTATTTTAGGTTACCAATGTTGCCTCTAAAGGTGAAATAAATATATAAGTCTCTTAAAATCGATATTATGGATATTTTCATGATATAATTGAGTGTGAATTTAAAACCTTCAAATTATTTGTGTTCGATGTCAAATGGTTCAAGCTATGAATCCATGAATGTGACCCTGATAGAACTGTTATTGAGCATGCTAATGGATTTACCATGGTTGATACAAGGAATGATGAGCCATGATTAGATCCATATTTTCTTCCAAGCCAATGATAACATGTATTTTACGTAAAGAGGGTTGGTCATATGTTGTTATATATGATCCAAGAGGATGGTCGGTAAATTATAATGTAGTAGAAGAAGATGAAATTGAAGAAGAAGATGATGTAGAGGAGCAGGGGTTTCATGTGTCAGATGAATATGTTGAATAATTTCAAGGATATGTTAGTCAAGACAATGTTAATTTGGATGAACTAGATGATATTGACATTGTTTCAACTGAAGAAATTGAAGAAGTCAAACAAAATGTAGAAGAGGATGTTTCGGATGATGATAGATATGATGATAATGATGCTAATATGGTGAATCCTTTGAACATGAATTATGAACTGGATGATACAGATGATGAGTTGGATTAGGAATAATATTAATGATATTAAAATTTTGAAATGTACGAGGTGTGCATTTATATGTTTTCAATTGGTTTGTTCTATTTCGTTCACCTTAAATTTTTATTTTCCTAGTTTTTATTTTGATTGTTATTATGTTTCTTTCAAATATATTATAGCAGATACATTGGTTATTGGGAAATTGATAGTTTTTTTAGGGGGAGGAGGGGTCATATGAGCTTCCACCTTCACGTGTTGGCCTTGTTCAGTAGAGAATATATTATAATTGAAACAAAGAGAAGCTCATTTAGGTTTATACCACCATATCCAATTTTAAATTTTGTTCGTCTAATAATTTCCAAGGTTTTCCACTTACTAATTAGTGGTAATTATGCTTTGACCCCACATAGAGTGACCTGTGAATGAGGCCAAATACAAACCTAAGTTAAAATTACTAATTCATAGAGTTCATAAATGACAAACCTTAGTTCAAATAAAAATGACATGAAAACCTATGTTCAAATCATCTTCATTGTCATCATATTTTTCATCAACATCATTATGAAAATAATAATCATTATTGTCATCATCATCACCATATAATCACATATTTTTCTTCATCACCATCATCATTTGAATCACCATCCATGTCACTGTCATTATCATCATCATCATCATCATCATCACCATCATCATTATCATCATCATTAATGTTATAATATTCACCTTTGTCATCATTGTTATCATCATTGTCGTCATCATCATCAGCAACATCATTATCATCATCATCATCATCATCATCATCATCATCATCATCATCGTCATCATCATCATCATCATCATCATCATCATCATCATCATCGTCATCAACAACAACAACAACAACATCGTCATCGTCTTCATCTTCATCATCATCATCATCATCATCTTCATCATCGTCAACATTGTCGTCGTTGCTTTTGTTGTCGCCATCGTCATCATCATCATCATCATCATGGTCATCATCGTCGTCGTCGTCTTCGCCATCGTCATAGTTGTCATCATCTTCATTTTCATCAGCATCATCATCATCGTTCAACTTGATTTTCTTATCCCCTAACTCTATTTTGACTCCATTAATCTCTATAAACTCCATGGAAAAATAATTGTATTCTCTAAGCAAGGTTTCAACTTATGAAATGATATTCACATCCTATTAATCTCCCATTGACACTATTTCGGGCTTCTCTGTAGTACCATATTTCATTTCCTTATATTTTGGGAGTCTTGATAGATTTACTCACCTTCATCATCCCAACCTCCTTTACTACTATAACCCCTTACCTATTACCACTATGATATTTATAATTATAACTTTTATAATAGCCTCAAAAAATTAAATTTTGACACTTATAGCCCTTAAAATACAACATCTATAACCTTAATTAGTAACCATTAACCTTTGTATTCATTAACTATTATACAAAATAACACTTCTAACCCTAAACATTTAACTTTATAACTTGTAATATGACCCTTAACATAAATAACCTAATTAAACCCTTAGACTTTGTTGTAGAAATTAATGTGTAGATTCAAAACTGCTCATGTAATTTACTAAAACATAAGACTCAAATCTACTCTACACGTATCGATCAATTCATGATTGAGAACACAAATCATTAACATGCATAAATATTCAACACACATACACAGATATATACCTAGGGGAATGTAAATATTCAAAACCCTTACTATCTTTATTTCATTAATAAAATAATCTAGATTAATATAATATTCTATGCTCAACCTTGAGCTCAACCTACACCTATATCTTCTATCATCTTCCTGACTGACTAATCTTGACCAATACTTAGCCAAAATTTTGAGCCTCCAAGCCCCTATTTCATTGCGGTGTTCCTCAAGTAATTATCCTCTATTATTTAGGAAATTCCACAATCTTGATTATGCAAATACTTTTGGACCTTCTTTGACTACATGCATGACTTGTACAACTTGGAATAGTTTACAAGTGATAGTACACTGTCTGTGAACTCCAATCTCAACTAGGTAACTCGAATTTTGTGCATGCATGAGTTAATTTATCTCGATTGATCAGTTAACTAGTTAAACATTGAAGTTACACCCCACTGTTATACCCTACACTAGTTCCTCCAATAGTTGGAACTAGTTTAAGTGACCATAACTCAATTTAACTGAATTAAATTGTACAACTAAAATTAACTCAACCTAGGCTCCTAAAATTTAGGAATAATTGTGCAGAACTGAAGTTCATGCACCCAACTTGAATTAACTGAGGTAAATCAGTGATAACAACTATTTCAACTTAGTTAACTCATTCAAGTTTTCCGTTGATGTGGAATTTCGAATTTCTCCTGATTTAGTCAAGGTAAAATTAAATTAGGAATTACTTGCCGCATTTTCAATACTCCCTCTCAGCAAGAAAGGGATTATCATATATGCCAATCTTTCTTCTATGCAACTCGAATTTACCCCTTAAAAAATATTTTGTCAAAATTTTTGCATCATGTTACTCTATCGAAATTTACTGCAACAACATGATCTTCCTATGCACACAATCTCATAGATGGTGGTACTGAATATCAATGTGCTTGGATCAATCATGAAAAACTGGATACTCAAATATTTTGATACAACTCTGATTGTCATAATAAATCACAGTAGTATCCATCATCTAACCAAATAACCCAATAAAAATATTTCTTATCTAGATAGCCTCACATGTTGCTTGACTGGAAACCATGTACTCTGCTTCTGCTTCTGTTGCATGAAACTAACCTCTGCTTCCTGTTGTACCAATAAACTATTGTTGACCAAATGCTGAAAATTCCTCCTGAATTTCTCTTCTGATCTAAAGAAATTCCCTCCCAATCTACACCTATGAAGCCTTGTAGCTCCCCTCCCTCTGTTTTTTTGTACCAAATTCCAAACTGAGTGGTGCCTCTAAGGTACTGTAGTACATGTTTAGCATCCCTCGAAAATAATTTGGTCAGTGGAACCATGGCTTGTCTCAACTGATTGACTGCATAACACATATCTAGCCATGTGTTCACCATATACATTAGTGAACCCACCAACTTCCTATACATGGTAGCATCCACTTCCTCACTTGAAGTTGCATCATCTTTCCTCCAGTTGGTCACTAGAGGAGTCTCCATAGGTTTGCATCTATCCATGTGGAACTTCTAAAGTATCTTGTTGGCATACTTGCCTTGAGAGACAAACAATTCCCCTTCTCTCTGCCATACTTCCAACCCAAGTAAATAGTGCATCAACCCCATGTCCTTCATTTATAACTCTCTTTCAATATCCTCCTTTCGAGACCTTATAAGATGTTCATCATCGATAAAAATCAAGTAATCAACATATAATACTATAATCAACAATTTACCTTATACCAGAATGTGGTAAAGGTTTGCATCTACTTCACTTTTGGTGAAGCCAAAATTGGTGAGGTAGTTATTGATCCTAGTGTACAAAGAATGGGGTGCTCTCTTCATCCCATACTACACTCTCTTGAGTGGACACACATGTGAATATCTGTCAAAGGTATCAATTCCTTCAGCCTATTCAATGTACACCTCCTCCTTAATAACTCCATTGAGGAATGTTATCTTCACATCCATCTGGTGAATTCTCCACCCCATCTGTGCAACCAAAGAAAGAATTGATCTGATGTAAGATTACCTTTCTATAGGATCAAAGGTATATTCATATTCAATCCCTTCTACATGAGAGTACCCCTTGGCCACGAATATGGCATTGTGCTTCTAGATGCTTTCATCTATTGCATGATTTACCTTGTAAATCCATCTTGAACCCACCAATAACTTGTTTGGAGGTCTTGGGAACACTTTCCAAACATTATTTCGAATAATGGAATCATATTCCTCGATCATAGCATCAACCCATACTGGTTGTTCTATTTCTTCCTTGAATGAGTCTTGTTCTATCTCTACTAGTTCTGTCACTAGAGCCATGTAGCCAGTGTATCGATATGGTGACTGCCTCTTCCTGCGCTATTATGTGGGTGTTCCCAAATTCTCTCTAGAATCCTACAATAATTCATCAACCTCCCTGGTCTGCTTCCTTCCTTTCTTGGATGTCTCTGCTTGAGTGGTTGTCTCCACTCTATGCTCCTCTACCTGTGGATGCTCCACATCTTCTTGAGGTTCTTTCTTTGGAGTCAAAATTTTCTTATTTGCATGAAACTGAATCTCCCTCTTAAGGGAACACTTCATTGGCTACTCTTTATCGAAATTCACATATCTACAAACAACTACCATCCCGAGAGATGGCAGGTACACTATATAGTTGTGAGGTGTATCATTGTACCCCATAAACATTCCCAACTCTGTTGTCGGCTCTATGTTTTTCCTTGATTCCTTTGAAACATGGAAATATACTGATGATCAAAGATATTGAAGAGTAACACATATGGTTTCTTCCCTAAAAAAATTATTTTGGTGTACTCATCCCAATAATCCAATGTGGACTTCTATTATGCACATATATCATTGTGTTACATGCTTTAGCCCACAAGTGCAGAGGTAGGCCTTGATCATGCAACATCGTCATGCAACTCCCACAATACTTATGTTCTTCCTCTCATCCACCCCATTCTGTTGTGGGTTGTGGGTTTTTGTCAACTCCTTTTTAATGCCTTCCTTTGCACAAAAAAATTTAAACTCATTTGACATATATTCACCACCGATATCACTCCTGAGAGCCTTCACTTTTATGTTAGTTTATTTCTCAACAAGTTCTTTAAATTCAACTAATTTGGAGAATGTATGGTATTACTTTTGCATGAATAAAATCCATCACTTAAGTGAGAAATCATCTACAAAAATAGCATAATACGTGTTCTTGGTAGTGGAATATGTCGAGGAAGGTCCACAGACATCAGAGTGGATCCTTTCAAGGATTTCATGCGCCCTTCTATCCCAATCATTGAAGGTGGATTTTGTGTACTTCCCAAAGGTACACCCTTTACATGTAATTTATTGCTCTAGTACTCCATTAGGGAGGCCTGTGGTGATCTTCTACATAATGTTCAAAGCTCCATGATTCAAATGGCCAAGTCTTATATGCCATGATTCATCGACATCTAGGCTTTTCACCTTATCCACCTTTATGCTTAAAGAAACACAATATTACTTATCCAACCTGTAGACATTCTTTACCTGAACCCTATTTTGCTTCACTTTTCCCATCATTATGTGTCTCAGGAATACCTTTCCTTTGTTGAATATCACATCGTAGCCACAGTCTTCCAAAACTGCGAAAAAAACCAATTTTTTCTTTAAACATAACATCCTTGAGCCTAAGAGCGGAGCCAGACTCCCTATGAAAAGTAAATTTACTAGCATTGGTTGTGCTATACCTCCCATCATCTCCCATATTGATGTGCATCTGGAGGTATTTATCCTCCAAGTCACTGAAGAAATTTGTGTTCCATGTCATATGGAATGAGGCACTACTGTCAAGATACCAAACACTTCCCATCATTGTGATTTCCATGCATGAAATGAGGGTAAAATCAAGCTCGAATTATGAATCTAGATCTTCACTTTCCACTCCTCCTAAGGTCTTCTTGATTTTCTTCTTGTGTGATAATTTCGTGGCATAGTGCCTGAATTCATGATAGTGAAAACACTTAATCTTGGACAAGTATTTCTTCTTGCCCCCTTGACTATATTTTGTTTTTGATTTGTATTTCTTCCCTTTCCATTTCTTTGCCTTTCTAGACAAGGAAAAATTATCCTCATCCTCGACCTTGGATGAAGTCTTGTCTCTATTTTTCTACCTTATTTCTTCCCGTAATAGCTCAGACCATAACTGCTCCCACTATGGTAGTTTCTCCCTACCATTTACTGATTATTGATAGCTATTCCAGCTCTTGGGAAGGCCCAAGAGGGCTAGAGATACTAGATATTCTTCATAGATAGTAACATCGACCTTGCCAAGTTCATCATGATATTTTGTAAACCTGCTCAGGTACTATGTAACAATTTCATTCTTTTACATCTTGATGTTTAGAAGCTTGCCCTTGAGTGGCAATTTATTGTGGTCACTACTATTCTGGAACAAATATGTTAGAGCTTTCCACGTTACATATGAAGTCTCTTTCTCATGCATATTAGAGACAATATGATCTCATAATCCCTCCAATATGATTCTCCTTTCCCTAGAAACACACTTCTTCCATTCTGCTAGATTCTTCCCATTCGTTGCTACTAGTTTTGGAACATCATTATCATTGTATTCCTTCAACCCATTATCTTCTTGTACTACCTCCATTTGGTCCTTCCATGCAACATAATTTTTGTTATTTCCCTATATTACTAGTGTAGCCCCTTATTTTTGTTAGTGTAGCCCACTTAGCATTATTGATGTGCCCTTGTAACCCCAATATTGTTATTATTGTGCCCTTGCATTATTATTGTTACATCGGCTAGGATTATATTGTGACCTCATGGACTCCTATATATAGAAGGAGGTTTTTCCATTTGTATCATCAAGGAATTTTTCATTTATGTAATGTAAAGGAGTTTTCCCCCTCAAAGTGTCTTATTTCTAAGGCATTGATCTCTCTTTTCTTCAATTTTTGGAGCTGGCTTCATAACATTTGGTATCAGAGTTTTTGATTCTAGGGTTTCGCTGCTCCAAACAGGTCATCGTGGCATTTTTGCTATAACTCTTTTCTACGAAGGTTCAGAATATGAAATTTTTATCACGCGAACAAAAAATCTTAGGGAACTTTGTGAGAAAAATTTAGATCTTGGTTCGCAATATTTTCATGGATATGATCTGTGGAAGTTAAGGTTTTTGTAGGCTCCCAAATTTCATCTAAAAGAGGTGACCTTGGTAAAATCTTCATAACTCTCTCTCTGAGCATCGGATTGGAATTATGTAAATTTTGGCCGAAATTGCATAGAATTAAGTTTCCTTTGTATCAATTTTAGAGTTGAAGGAGGAAAAAATGACACGTGGCATGTCGTACAAGTTTTCTCTACTGAACCAATCCATAATTAGGACATTGTGGGAGATTTGGCATAACTTTGACTTGAAGCATCCAAATTAGATAAAACCTATGGAATTCAAGAAAAGATTTAAAGGGCTACTACATGACCGAATTTTAGATATTGAAGATCCAAAATTGCAGAGATACATTAGTTTCTATATTGAGCTCCTCAAAAGCAAGAAAAATGTGTGTAGTTATTTTTCAAATTGCATAAATCTTATCTGAAAAATCAATTTGAAGTGATTCCAAAGGAATATTGAAACATAGATATCAGAATTGGATTCTAAAATTCCACCTAAAAATAATTCAACACCCATTAAGCCTTCATAAGGCTCTACAATGACTCATGAAGAGGAAGGAGTGCAACATGACATATCAAAACTACAAGAGCAAGTGCACCAAATTTCGCTCTCGCAAAGAGCAACAAAAAATGAAATGGAAGTTTTGAAGAAAGGCGTGGAAGCTAAGATGGATGGCTTGAAGAAAGGTGTGGAAGCTAATATGGATGGTTTGAATAATGGAAAAATGAAAGACAACATGGAAGACATAAAGAATGATCTAAAAGCAAACATGGAAGGTTTGACAAGGTTGATACAAGAAATGATTCCTAATGGCAGAAATATAGTATAGGAAACTCATGATGAGAAAAAAATAAATATTAATCGTGATTTCATAAACTCTAATGTTGGATTGAAGACCCACCATATTCCAAAGATCGATATGAGGAAGTTTGATGGCAAGGATCCCGTAACATGGATACTATAGATGGAGCAATATTTTGATCTCAATAATATTCAAAACACACAAAATTGTATTGACATATTCAATACATGTCAGTATCGATGGCTTTGCTCCCATAAAAAAATTGTCACTAAGTCAATTTTTTCGGAGGAAATTATAGCACATTATGAGGACACAAATAGAAACACCTTCTTTAGCCAATTGATAAATCTCAAGAAAAAGGGTTAAGTGGTGGATCACATTGAGGACTTCCAAAAATTGAATATAAAGATAGTTTATATTCCAAAGGAATACATGATTGATGTATTCATAGGGACTTTAAAGGATAACATCCAACATGAGGTTTGAATTTGGGAACCTGATTCATTGGAGAAGGCATTTAGGTTTGCAATAAAAATTGAATGTAAAATTATGGCAACAAGGAAGCCTACCACTCAGATCTATAAATATGGAAGTGTTGCTACTCCTAGACTTCCACAACCTACAAGGTTGACACCACAAGAATTGGAAGAAAAAGGAGAAAAAGGGCTTTGCTACAGTTGTGAAAGGGAATATTGTCATTTGCTACTCATTGGGTATTGACACTTCTCTTTTAATAATTATCTTGTTTGGTTACTAACCGTCTCTCTCTCATTTATTTTCTAAACACATCTCATTGTGCATTTCATAGTTTAATTTTTAGTCTATATTTTCATTTCATTGCATAGTGTCTTTCTCTTGCAAAGTGCATTGCGTCGTTGAATATCTTATTGCATTTCACTATCAAATTCCATTGTTGTAAATCTGATCTAAATTGCTTGTAATTGTGCTCTTTCAATCTTGAAAGACTTATTTTGTTATAATTTGAAAATATAATAAGTGAAAGAGAAATCCTAATAAGCATGCATAAGTAATCAAGAGTAATTTCTATAATTGTTTCATTGAGCAACATTAAGGTGCTTCTCTAATTGATTCTTGTAATATTGATTGATAAGTATATTTGTCATATTGGTTATAAGTGATCTTATCTTTTTGTTCTAGAGCACTTTTCTCATTGTTATAAATCTCATTGAATCATCTCTAGTTAAATCATCTCTTGCGTTCTCATCCTAGATTAGGATTTCATAACTAAAATTTACCTCCAAGCTAGACTCCTCTTCCTCTTCTAAGTCCTCGCACCCTTCTCTTGCTAACAAATCAGACTAGAGATGTGTGTGTTTTTCTTTTCTCTTATAGGAGGTCGAATTCTTCCTCTTTATAGTCTTTCATGGGCTTGACTAGGCCTCTCTAGGCCGACTTCATATTTGTTGGCTGACTTGATATTGGGGTCTTTCTAGACTCTTCTAAACATTAAAATATATTTTCCTTTTCTTGTTACAAGTGGCTAATTTGGTATTTTACAATATAACAATGAACATGACTCATGACAAAACCCTAGGATCACTCAATGGGTGCTATGACCTAATGACCAATGACCTTGAGGATGAAACCCATGCATAAGTAAATAAATTTTATTTTACAAAAAAAAAAAAAAAACTTCTTTTGACAGTACATAAGAATTGCATCATGTCATGATCCAAATAGAAATGATGAAGAATAATACTAGTTACACTTTTCAATATAACATTCACTGACAAATACCACCAAGAAAAATATACAAATACAAGAGCATGATCATGATTTTGAAAATCTAGGGATACTTTAGGAAGGGATATTTCTAGAGATTTCAGATACAAACCCTAATTATTTTGATATTACTTTTAGAAATTTCAACCTTACGGCTTGAATCTCAAATCCAATTATACCCTCACTATGGTTTTCTATTTCACCCTAGACTCCCTACAAACCTTAAAGACCAAAATATAGCATTTCTATAAGAGAATAGGGTTAGGGTTTTTCTTATGACTAGAGTTTCCCAATACCAACTAGGGTTTACAAAAAAACTTAGATGACAACAACTTCCAACAATATGAAGACTACAAACCCTAGAACCAAAAAGGGAAATCCCAAAACCTTAATCTGATTTAGCTTAAACTTTATATGGATAAAAAAAAGTATACGTACCTCAAGGACTACATACCTTAGTCCTCCAAGATCACAAGAAGTTTGTTGCAATAGTTTCTTCAATATGCCATGATTTCCTTGTTTATTTTTAAGAATGAATACTCCAAAGGTGTCGAGGTCAATGAATTCCTTCAAAGGTACTGAAACTTTCATTTATGTCAAGATATTCTCAATAGAAATGCTCCACACAAGGTGATTGATTGTAGCTTCTTAATCCTTCAAGCTTGGTATCAATTTCTTCCAACCAAGCACACTTTATTCACCAATTTTAATTTGAATATAAATATGGATGCAACCTGCTTCTCATTTTCACTTATGAATATTTGAAGATTGTAATAAGGGTAAATTTTCTGCACATGAACTATATGGCAGTCCTTTATTGTAGAATAAGTCTTTTCCTATGGACTTAAGTTTCCTTACTTGTTGGATTTCAAGTCTTGAAATTTCATTTGTGCAATTTTCGGATGGGTAAAAATGATTAGCGTATTCAAGTTACTAGATAGAAAAATGATGCAAAGATGAGTTAGTACCAACGGAAAATAGATAAATGAACAATAAATTAGAATATGAAAGGAAGTTAAGATATAGTAGTGTGAAACTTGTAGTTATGAATTAATCTAATACTCCCAACTATCAAATATCAAAATGAAAAGTGAAATGCAAGATCTAGTCTAGGATGATAATGAAAGATGACCAAAATATGAATTACTTCAATGAGATCGCAAATTTGAAAAGTGCTCCAAGAATAGTCATTTGAAACGACTATATCCCAATTTCCAATTATCAAGCAAGATTACAATATCCAAATACAATTTAGAGAGACTTAAAAGAAAATTACTTAATGAAGCTATGATAGCAATGCTTCTTCATTACTTATATGTGTTTATTATGGTTACTCTTTCACTTATTAAATTTGGTAATTAGGACAAGAGGAATATTCAAGATCATAGGAGCACAATTATAAGAAATTACATGAGATTGCTAACAGTGAAATTAGATGATGAAATGCAACAAAAATATTTAAACTCACTAACAATTTCTCTCATTTGATGGAGTGTTATAGGACTTTCCACCAACTAGCTATTTTTCAGATCCACCTTCGTTGAGTGATGAAAGTTCAGATAGGATAGAAGAAATTTACCAAACATTTGCTACATCGTCTAGTAGGTAAAGATACAATAGAGGTGAAAATATTAGAAGAAAAATCCATAGACGCATGGAATTTTTTATTGCCAAAGGGGGGTCATGTTCTTATGATAATGAGAGCATAGCTCACATCGAGGTTCCCTTGAGGTGCAAACATCTAGTGAAACAATGGGTACCCAAGGATATTCTTGAAATAAAAATTGTTTTTTCTTTCAATGAAAGGATATACTGCATTGCCCCATCATCATTACATGGTTTGGGGTTATTTTCCATGTATGGCATAAATATATGTTACAACAAATTAACTGAATCGATGGAGTATGTCAGACCCTGTTATGTCTACAATGATTGGGCACGGCTATTCCAATATACCAAAAGTATTCAAAGATACGTCAACGGCTATTCCAATATACCAAAAGTATTCAAAGATATGTCATGGCCACAAATTATATAAAACTAAAAGACAATGATCAAAATAAATTTGCAAATATGTATATTTATGGAAGGCCAAAAGCAACAGGGAATATTGTAGGGTTTATAAATAGTATGTAGCCCGTGATGGCAAATAAGCATCCCAATTTCATATTTGAGGGGCGTGAAGGAAACTATGTATTTGTATGCACCATAAAATCAATAGTTGATGGGGAAGAGTTTCTCATTGATTAAAATTTGAGTTGATTAGATATAAACATTGTTATTATGGGTGCAATATGTATTCTATTTTACCCAAACTTAGAAATATATCAATAGTGGTTTTCTTATTAATATAATGATGATTAATTGTGGATGAAATTATTGAAAATGCAGCAAGAAATTATCAATTTTGATTTTTTTCCTTATTCAAACTGAGGAAATTTGAAATTCCACATCAGCAGACAACTTGGAGGATTTAATTGAGGTGACATGCTTCTTTTCACTGAGTTAAGAATAGTCAATTCGATTTAATGAGTTGAATTTCAGTTTACTTTAGTTGAATCCTAAAAAATAGGAGTCTAGCTCAATCAATTTGAGTTAGGGACATGACGTTTAGTTGTGTGCAGTGGGTTCCTAAATTTTAGGAGCCTAGGCTGAGTTAATTTCAATTGTAGCAATTTAATTCAGTTAAATAGATTAATGGTATGTTAAACTAGTTCTATTTGTTGGAGGAACTAGTGGAAGGTCAAGTTGTGTATGCGTGTTGAATCTTGATGCATGTTAATGATTTGTGTTCTCGATCATGATTTTTTTTTTTATGCCTCTATATTACTAGTGTAGTCCCTTATTTTTGTTAGTATAGCCCCCTTATTGTTATTGGTGTACCCCCGTAACCCCCATATTTTTATTATTGTGCCCTTACGTTATTATTGCTAGGTTGGCTAGGATTATATTGTGACCCCATGGACTCCTATATATAGAAGGAGGTTTTTTCATTTGTATCATTCAAGAATTGTTAATTTATGTAATGTAAAGGAGGTTTCCCCCACGAAGTGGCTTATTTCTAAGGCGTTGATCTATATTTTCTTCTATTTTTGGATATGGTTTCATAACATTTGGTATCAGAGATTTGAATTCTAGGGTTTTGTTGCACCAAATAGGTCATCGTGGCATTTTCGCTATAACGTTTCTTCTACGCAAGTTCAAAAGCTGAAATTTTTATCACATGAAGCCGAAATCTTGAGAAAATTCATGTAAAAATTTTAGATCTTGGTTCGTGATATTTCAGAGATATGATCTGTGGAAGTTGTGGTTTTTGCAAGCAATTGAATTTCATATAAAAGAGGTGACCTTGGGAAAATCGGCATAAATCTCTCTCTAAGCATTGGATTTGAATTATGTAAAAAGTGGCCAAAATCACACGGACTATAGTTTCCTGTGTATCAATTTCATAGTTGAAGGAGGAAACAATGACACGTGGCACATCGTACAATTTTTCTCTACTGAACCAGTCCATAATAAGGTCACTGTGGGAGATTGGGCATAGCTTTGACTTGAAGCATCAAAATCAGGTCAGACCTACGGCATTCGAAAGAGGATTCATAGGGTTACTACAGGACCGAATTTCAAATATTGAAGATCAACAATCCCAAAGATAATTCAATTTCAATATCAAGCTCCTCAAAATCAAGAAAAATGTGTGTATTTTTTTCAAATTTCATGTCTTGTTTGAAAAATCATTTTGAAGTGATTCCAAGGGCATATTGAAGCATAGATATCAGTATTGGGTTCTGAAATTCCCCCTAAAAAAATTCAAAACCCAATAAGCCCTCAGAATACTCTATTATAACTCATGAAGATGAAGAAGTGCAACATGATATATCAAAATTACAAGAGAAAGTGCACCAAATTTCACTCTCGCAAAGAGAAACAAAAAATGAAATGGAAGTTTTGAAGAAAGGCATGTAAATGAAGATGGATGGTTTGAAGAAAGGCGTGGAAGATAATATGGATGGTTTGAAGAAAGGCATGGAAGGTAAGATTGATGGTTTGAAGAATAGCATGGATGACATGGAAGAAAAAAATGAAAGACATGAAGAATGTTATAAAAGCAGACATGGAAGGCTTGCCAAAGTTGATACAAGAAATGATTCCTAATGGCAAAAATATAGTAGAGGAAACTTATGATGAGAACAAAATAAATGTTAATCGTGATTTCATAAACTTGAATGTTGGATGGAAGACCCACCATATTCCAAAGATCGATATGAGGAAGTTTGATGGCAAGGATCCCATAACATGGATACTACAGATGGAGAAATAGTTTGATCTCAATAATGTGAAAAACACACAAAAGGTACGCATTGCAACTTTATATTTAGAACAAAATACATTTGTATGGTATTGATGGCTTTGCTCCCATATTTATATTTTGAATTGGTCAATTTTTACGGAGGAAATGATAGCACATTATGAGGATACAAAGAGCAACACCTTCTTTAGCCAATTGATAAATCTCAAAAAAAAGGGTTCAGCGGTGGAGCACATTGAGGACTTCCAAAAATTTAATAAATGATATTCCAGAGGAACATAGAATTGATGTCTTCATAGGGACTTTAAAGGATAACATCCAACATGAGGTTCGCCTTTGGGAACCTGATTCATTGGAGAAGGCATTCAGGTTGACAAGAAAAAATGAATGTAAAATTATGGCGACAAGGAAGCCTACCACTCACATCTATAAAGATGGAAGTGTTTTTACTCCTAGACTTCCACAACCTACAAGGTTGACACCACAAAAATTGGAAGAAAAAATATTAAAAGGCCTTTGCTACAGTTGTGATAGAAAATACACTAAAGTTCATAAGTGTGTTGAGAATAAATTATTTTACATAGATTGTGAAGAGGAGGAATTAAATGAACAAGAAACTACAAAAGAAGAGGATATACACTAGGAACCAACCCTAGAAAAAGAAGAAAATAGTTTGACCATATCATGTAATGCATTGGTAGGAATTACCACTCTTCAAACTCTCGAGATAAAAGGACATATCAAGGAAAAAAAAGGTAATAGTGTTGATTGATTGGGGTAGTACCCATAATTTTATTCATTGTAAGGTAGCCAAGGAATTGAATTGCTTCCTATACCCAGCACCAGAATGTCAAGTGGTGGTTGAAAATGGAGAAACTATAAATTTCTCTAGAAAATGCCATAATATCAAGCTAACCATGGGGGAATATGTATTGAATAGTCCAATGCTTTCCATTCCAATAGGAGGTGTTGTACTAGGATTACAATGTTTACAATATTTGGGGACAAATGGGCGAGAACCGTTCGATCTGAAGCACCTTGGATCTGACGACAATTGTGCGCCTAGAAACACGAGCGATAAATAAAGGTATTATCCAGTGCTTTTATGTTATTATATGTCTATTTTATTCATAAAAGGCGAAAAGTGGACATGTGGGCCCCTGCTGAATAAAATATATGTCACGTTGATTAAAAAGCACATAAGTTCCAAAGATTTAAAAGGATCGCGCCATTGTTATAAAGTTTTAAATATTTCGACCGGAGTAATAAGGTTTGCTCAATATTTTTAATGTGTCCCCTAATATCACATTAAATTACAAATATTTTTTCAAAGGTCGGGATATTATTTCATGGTGAAACATTATTAAGAGCGCTGTTGGAAAAGAACATAACTACAGCCACTTATTCCAGTCATATATTTCTGATTAAAGAGCATAAAGGTCAGATCACCCCAGTAAAATGTTTTCTTGTAAATGATTTTCAGAGTCTATTAGGCTGAACAGAATTTTTGTACAGCAGAAGTTTGCACACACTGGCTTCAAGAAGATATACCAGGGCTAATCCAGATCCAACTCCTCCCCCTATGTTTGAAAATCCAAATAATATCCCAAGAATTGTCAGAAGACAAGAAGGATCATTAAGTCCCAGACCTGTCTTTAGATCCTATACTTGGCCCAGTGAGTGGTTTTTTGTAGAAGATCTTTCCTTTGATGAGAATTTTGAGCTTTCTTTATTTAGAAATAAATCTGAAACTGACATTGATGATAGAGTTTTAGATCCTGAGTTCCTTGTAGATATTGAAGTCCAAAGAGAAAATTCCTCCATTGACAATTACATTTCGAATTCTTCTCATTCTATCACTATAAATAATATTCCTAAGCCTTTAGAGTCGTCAGGAACTGCATTGCCTCCTCCTAATTCATCTACAGTCAATTCCCAGTTATCATCTCCTCCATCAACACGTCCCATAAATCCTACAAATCCTATTGTAAATCCACCCAGAGTTATGGCTGCCAGGTATGCACCCTTGGTTTTACCTCAGGTTCTCAATGATATGCCTGCTGACTATCAAAGAAAAAATTCCTATGTTTGATGCCACCCAAAGCATCACAGCTCAGCAACATGTTGATAAGATGAATGAATTTTTTGATCTACATGAGGTGGAAGCATAGAATGTAACTACTAGATTGTTTGTTCAAAGCTTCGGAGGTGAAGTTAGGAAATGGTTCAGAGCCTTACCAGCAGGCTCAATTCACACTTTTCAAGAGTTGCACACACAATTTTTAGACCAGTGGGAGGTAAAAAAGAACCCACTCCAAATTCTTTCTGAATATGAGAATAATAAAATAAATGTGGGTGAAACTGTGCAGGACTATTGTTTAAGACTCAATATTGTATATAACGCTATTCCACCTAACCTGAAACCTCCTGTGGGATTAGCATTGCTGAAATTTCTAGATGGTTTTAATGCCGAAATGGCTTACCAACTGCATGAAAGAGACCCATATTCACTTGAGGACATGCAGAAGATAGCAGTAAGCGTTGAAGCTAATTATCTGCTGGCTAAAAGAGCACGAGCCAGAGCTGAGAAAAGAGTCACAATAAAGAGGAGACCTCTCCTTCAGATAGAAAAATGGACACTCTGATTAGAACAATGGAAAAAATGGTTTATAGATTAACCATTGTAGATAGACCTGAGCCTCAAATAAGAAATCCGAATTTCAGAGGGCAGCAGCCACAATTTAGAATCAAACAGAGAGAGCAAAGAGCACAGGACCAAGCAGCGCCACCACATCAGCAGATTAAAACACCATTGCAACAAAACTACATGCAAGGGACAGACTCAGATGATGATGATCCTGTGATTGAGGCTAATCACTTCTTCACAGCTGATGGTGTGCCAATTTTCCTCACAGAAGACGAAGAATATACAGTGGCGACTCCAGACATTCAAAAAGACCAAAATTTCATTTTGGAAAATGACACAGTGTTGGAAGAAGACTCCGATGATTACCAGAGAGGGTATATGAACGCCCTATTGGCTCAGCAAAGGCAATACTCTTTAAGGAACAGAGATGTTACAATCAGTCCCATTCAGAAAATAAAAGAGCTCCAAATGAAGAACGATGCACAGAAGAAAGGAAAAGAGCCGGCCGATCCTTCCTCCAGCAAAGCACCTGTAACTAATAATACAACAAATGAAAAGAACCTGCAGAGCACAGTAAAGGAGAAAACAGAGAAAAAAGACCTTCCTATTAAAGAGGTAGAAAAAGCTCCCTCCTTTAATTTAGAAAATGAAATTTCTAAGTTGAAAGTGTCTATGCCCCTCACAGAGTTGGTGAAGAATAGTGCATATAAAAGTCAGGTGTCTAAAGTCTTGCAAATAGACTCTATTTTTGATATGGTTAATGTAGAAGATGACTACCCTGAACTTATTTTTGGTCCAGCCATAGAAGAATATAAATAAAACCAAGTCCCTCCCTTTTATCTAAGTCTTAGAGTACATGAATTCATTTTGCATAATGCTATGTTGGACTCTGGAGCCTCACATAATTTGATGCCCAAAGCCGTCATGGAGAAGCTAGGTCTTGACATTACTCGAAAATACCATGATTTGCATTCTTTTGAATCAAGTAGGGTCCATTGTATTGGTCTTATAAAAGACTTGGTAGTGTCTTTAGATCAGATTCCAGCAAATAATGTCTTGATGGATGTAGTTGTTGTTGATGTCCCACCAAGGTTTGGAATGCTTCTATCTAGGTCTTGGGGTGAAAAACTCAAGGGAAATATGCAACTCGACTTATCTTATGCCACTATCCCTGTATTTGGCCAATTGAGAAAGTTATATAGGGAAAAGAAAATGAAATATATGATTACTAGCAAAGAGAAGCCAGTAAACCATCCCATTAATGATGTCCACACAAATTTAGAATCCTTTGTCTTGTATTCTGATAGTGGTTTAAATGATGAGAATGTTCAGTTGGTACAAGTAGATGAAATAAATGAAATCTCAGAGAATTTCAGAGAAGTCCTAAAACAGGAAAAAGACAAAGCAGCAAGCACTTCTGAGTCTCTTGCCTGCCAGCAGCAAAAAGATAGTGAACGGCTAGAAATCAGCCATGGTAAAGAGGAGAAAGAAATAAAATTCCAGCATCTGCAAGAAGAAGAAGAAGGCCTGTGGAGCATGGATTTTGATGGAGCTGTTGGTAAGGATGGATCTGGTATTGGAATATGGATTAGGAGCCCTGTTTTCCAACAGGAAAAAGTTCCCAGCAGTGTTAGAGTTTGTGCTTATAAGTTGGCTTTTGATTTCTCTAACAATGAAGCAGAGTATGAGGCTTTGATTGCAGGTCTCAAAATTTTGAAGAAGCTGAATGCAAAGAGGATTTCTGTCTATGGCGACTCCGAGCTGATAATTAAATAGGTGAAAGGAGAATACCAAGCTAAACATCCAAGATTGAGGGCATACAGAAATGCAGTCTTGGACATTTTGAAGACATTCCCTGAGTACACTTTGACAGCGGTACCCAGAATGCAGAATCTCATTGCCGATTCTCTTGCCACTAATGCAAGCAACTTGAAGATTCTGATGAACTCTAGCAATAAGTTTGAGATTTATGTCAAACATAGGCCTGTTGTTCCGGACAATTTAAGGTATTGGCAAGTGTTTTGGGATGATAATGAGATTAATGCATTTTTGCAGGGTGATGGAAAATTTAAAGACACTCCAATAGAAGGTGAGTATGAGGTGGATGATCAAGACTTGAAAGAAAACCAAATGGACATATTGCAGCTAAAGGATAATGTGATACCTAGAGGTCTCATACCTCTAGAGGAGCTTTTTTACCACGATGACGTTGCAAAGAAGCCAAGCTTGGTGCCCACTGAGAAAGGAGTTGAAGACATGAATCTTGGAACACTTGACAAGCCCAAATTTGTGAAATTGTCAAAGGCATTATCCCCTGAGGTAAAGGAGAAGTATGTTAAGTTTCTTTCTGAACTCTCTGATGTGTTTGCATGGGATTATTCAGATTTGAAAGTGTATGATAAGAACATAATCCAGCACACTATTCCTATCAAGCCGGATCAGAAGCCTTTCAGACAGAAGCTGAGAAGAATAAATCCAAAGCTACTGCCATCCATCGAAAAGGAGGTTAATAGGTTGTACAAAGCAGGTATCATAGTTCCTATTAGATTTTTTGACTGGATTTCAAATTTGGTCCCAGTGTGTAAGAAGACTAGAGAAATAAGATTGTGTATAGATTTTTGGAATTTGAATAAGGAATCCTTAAAGGATAATTATCCACTTTCGAAAATGGACCATATTCTGCAGAAAGTAGTTGGAGCATCTAGGATGTCACTGCTTGATGGCTACTCAGGCTACAACCAAATCTTGGTGCATGAGAAGGACCAAGATAAAAATGCCTTCACAACACCCTGGGGAACCTTTCAGTATGCTAAAATGCCATTCGGACTGAAAAACGTTGGAGCTACTTTCCAATGTGCAATGGAAATTGCTTTGGCAAATGAAAAAGATGTTTTTCTTGTTGTTTATTTGGATGATTTAACAGTGTTTTCAGGGTTAGATGATGAGCATTTGCACCATTTAAGAGTGGTTTTTCAACGTTGCAAAAAGTTTTGGATTTCTCTCAATCCCAAAAAGAGTCTTTTTGCCATGGATGAAGGAAAATTTCTTGGGCATATCATCTCTAAAGATGGCATCTGCATTGATCCATCCAGAGTGGAGGCAATTCAGCTCATAGATCTGCCACGGAATAAGAAAGAGATTCAGGCCTTCAATGGTAAGATGAATTTTTTGTGCAGGTTTATACCTAACTTGGCTGAGCATTTGAGAGAAATGACCAACATGTTGAAGAAGGACAACACTATTAAATGGAGTGAGGAGGCTATCAAGTCATTCAATTTGGTAAAGTTTTCTTTGTCCAATGCCCCATTTTTTATCAGTCCCGACTATACTCAAGATTGTATTATCTTTTTGTTTGCATCTGAGCATATTATGGTTTTTGTTTTAATGCAAAAGAGAGATGAAGTAGAAAAGCCAATTTCCTTTTTCAGTAGGACTATTAGAGATGTTGCTTTAAGGTATAATATTATTGAAAAACAGGAATTGGAACTTGTCAAGGCATTGAAAGATTTTAGGGTCTACATTCTACATTCACACACTATAGCATATGTCCCTAACGCAACAGTGAAGGATGTCTTGATGCAAACTGATCCAAAAGGTCAAAGAGGTAAATGGATAGCAGCTATGTTGGAGTACAACTTGGAGATAAAACCCACGAAGTTGATCAAAGGCCAAGGCCTGGAAAAATTGATGGCCCAATAAAATCTGCATGCCCTGGACATAAACCTCATAACAACAGTAGCAGAAGATGAAGATGAAGGTTTGTTGGTTCCAATTTCAGATATTTTTCTGCAGTATCCTTGGTATTCTGATATTTTCTATGTCTTGCAGCATCTGTCACCTCCTACAGACATGTCTAAGAGTAAAGGTATATCTTTGAAAATTAAATCTGCAAAATATTTCATTTTAAACAATTCTCTGTATTGGAAAGATCCAAGAGGTGTTTTTCTCAATTGTCTGGTGGAAGAAGAAGCTCAGAAAGTAATGCATAATTTCCAAAAAGGTGATTGTGGCGGTCACTTGTTTTGGAAGACTATAGCTAACAAGGTATCGAGAGATGGGTATTATTGGCCCACATTATTTTTTGATTTATACAAAACAGTGATGAATTGTCATGAATGCCAAATTTTCCAAGGAAAGAAGAAATTTCTTCCACTTCCTTTGAAACCAATTTTAGTGAACGTGCCCTTTTAGCAGTGGGGGCTTGATTTCATAGGAGAGATACATCCTGCTTCCTCGGCACAAAAACGATGGATACTGATGGGCTCAAATTACTTTACGAAATGGATCGAGGTCGTCCCAGCGAGGCAAGCAACATACACGGTAATTATTCAATTCCTTGAATCGAATATTTTATCCCGTTTTGGCTACCCATGTAAAATTGTAACAGATAACGCAGCAACATTCCGATCCAATAAAATGGTCAATTTCTGTGACAAATATAATATCGCATTAGGCCATTCCACAACGTACTATCCACAAGGCAATGGCCTGGTAGAGTCATCAAACAAATCACTGATGAATACAATTAAGAAAATGCTGGAGGCAAACAAAATAAATTGGCACCGAAAGCTCATCAATACACTGTGGGCAAACAGATTTAGCAGTAAAAAATCAATAGTTATGTCGCCTTTTGAATTAGTTTATGGAACTGATGTTGTCTTTCCTACATCTCTTACAGTCCTAGTTATGAAATTATTGCAAGAAGTTGGCAGCGAGGACAATGACAATCAGCAAAGGATCAACCAGATGATTCACCTTCAGCAAACAAGAGAACAAGTGTCACAGAATGCGATTCAGTTGCAAAGAAGATTAAAAATATCTATGACCAAAAGACTAAAGCAGAAAAGTTTCAGCTGGATGTTGTAGTGTTGAAATGGGATGCTAGGAATGAAGACAAAGGGAAGCACGGTAAGTTTGACAACCTTTGGAAGGGACCATACAGAATTAAAACATATAGGGGACATAATGCCTTCTTGCTTTCAGAAATGGATGGCCAGGATTGCCCTGGAGGAGCAGTAAATGGTAGGCTTTTGAAGCACTACCATTGTTGAAGACAAAGGATCAGAATCTATATCATCATCATTGTATATACCATGTTATTTTTATAAAAGTTCAAAGTACACAGTCATTCAAGTTTGGGGCCCGAGGTGAAGGCTATAAAACTTGGGTGATGTGTGTATGGTTTGATTTTATTTCAGTTTTAGTTTTGAAGTCAGAATCAGTTTTCATTTGTGTCAATTTTCAGCATTTTTGACTCCATGCCCAATGGATAAGGCTACTTGGTCTACGGTGTTCTTGGCACCTCCAAGGAGCTACCATCCCCATTGGAGCCAATGTTAGTGTCAGTCTAGTCATACTGCCATCTGTTGGGAAAAATACTGAGAGGGGGGGGTGAATCAGTATTTACTGCATAATCAAATCTTTATGCTTTTTCATTCCTTAAAACCCATACGCTACTTTACTTCAGTAAACTAGCGTATATACGCGGATCCCCTTTATGAAACTAGCGTATACACAGAGATATATATATGTCATTAAATCTTCACTTAAACCATTCCATCATTTATTCATCAGATATTCAATAAGCAGTAAACAGGTGCAGTAAGAACAGAATAAACCATCACACAAAGCATCACACATGAACACCAGGATTTTTAGGTGGAAACCCAAATCGGGAGAAAACCACCGCCGCAGTTGCTCAGCCTTCAATATTTTATTATAGAGAAAACATCTTACAACATATGTGCTGGCGCAGACTTGACCAGCACGCAGGCACCCACCTGCGCTCGTTTACCAGCCTCTCCTGGAAGGGAGCTCCAACCCCCCTGACTCGTTTACCAGCCTCTCCTGGAAGGGAGCTACGACCCCCTGATCTCGTTTACCAGCCTCACCTGGAAGGGAGCTACAACCCCCTGACTGAAGGCTACAACCTTCAGCACCACCTTGGACCACGATTCATCAATTTTCACACTGGATCCAACCACTTTAATAGAACACAACTTGTAGGCCACAATTCATCATATTTCCAGACCGAACCCTTCCCATACTTTTAAGCACAACCATACATCATCAACAGATTCATATCAACACAGATCAGATAGCAGAAACACAGCAGAACAGATCAGATATTTCATACCCCTTGCTTCAGCAAACCCTAGTATGAATACGCGCTTTTACTTCACTGATGTCGCGTATATACGCGCTTCCGTCCACACAAAACAGCGTATACCTCAGTGTATATTTTATTGCGCATACGCGCTTTCTCTTCACTGAAGCCGCGTATATACGCGCTTCCTCCGCGGCGAAGTAGCGTATAGATCTTCAATCATTACAGAGCAGCATACTTCATCAGATCAGATATTCAGTTCAGATCTACCCTTTTACTTCAGACAGATGTTCGCCTTGATGTTCGCCTCATCACAGATCTAAGCCTTCCATAATCAGATCTAGTAGATACAAGTGCATTTCAGATCTAGATCCCCTTCTTCATCATAGGTGCATCATACATTCAGAATTATCTTCAAGTGTAACCCTTTCCATTCAGATCTACTTCAGAGAGAAGTATTCATTCAAGCTCAGACATCTTGCACCCACACTCATGATTTGCACAATGAATTTCTTCTCCTTATATAGGTTTACCCTTTTTCAATACCATGAGCCCCTTTTTTCAATACCATGGACCAAAACAATACCATAAGCCCAAAACTACCTGGACGGGGTCAATTAGGCGGATCATTACCCAATACCATGGGTTAATACCATGGTGGTTACCCTTGGTTTTTCACTTTTTGAGCGCTTTAGCCCATACGCGACTTGGCACGATCTTTTCCGCGTGCATACGCGACTTCCCCTAGGCCAATCCGCGTATACCAAGAGACATACTCTTTTTCATCATAGATTTAGCACTTGCTGACTTCTTTTCTTCACTGCCTTCTGTACATACTGCAGATACATCAGATTTACTTCATCAAGAACATATTCTATCAAGCACAACTTCATTAAGTAAGTTTCCATCTTCTTCATCAAGTGAGTTGCCTTTCAAGGACAACACTTAGCATCATATTGCTAACTAACATCATATCACATCATATTTACAACGTTTACCAAGTCCATCAAGTCAAGCATAACTTCATCAGGTGTATTTCCATCAAGGACAACACATGTCAACTGCCACATGTCTTCATCTTCATTCAGTGGGTTGCCATCAAGGACAACACTCTGCATCATATTTCCAACAATCTCCCCCTTTGGACTTGATGGAAACCATGATGGTGTTTGGTTACCACAACAGATAAGTACAGTGACACCATGTCACTCTCCCAATTCTTTGACACCATTATCTGCATTCAAACACCATTTCACTCTCCCCCTTTGACATCAAGGGCAAAGGAAAAAACAAACGCACTCACCCCCTTTTCTCCTCATATAGAAGAAGCGTTCTGTAGATCTGAAGTGTGCTGAAGTAGCCAAGCTCCCCCTGAGTTCATGTTGAATCTTTAAACATATTTTTCAATAAAGTACATGACTCTTCCTATCACCAAGGGCTCATACTTACATCAAATATCCAACCAAGTGGATTTACATATGAGACTCAAGTACCCAACCAAGTGGGTTTACACATTTCAATTCAGCTACCCAACCAAGTGGGTTTACAAAATTTGACTCAGCTACCCAACCAAGTGGGTTTACAAATTGGACAAGTCCTTACATGACTGACTATTACAATTTTATATCATGGGTCTCAACATGACCTTTTCATCAAGCTACAAATATAACTTTTAAGACCAACACCAGAAATTCCTCAAGAAAGAGAACATATTTCAGAACCATCATAATGCCAATACTGCATTATACTCAGCAACGCTAATGCTCCCCATGCAATCTTTCCAAATGACTAAGGCTCCCCCTTAGTTTGTGTATCCTGAAAACTTCCACCAACAAATCATCAAGGCATCTTCATCAAAACATTAGAAGCAGAATTATGAGAATTGGAACACCACCAGAGATACCAATCAGTATTAGAGATACCAAACAGCACTGCAGCTGTGCTGAAGAGAGCTAAACCAAGCAAAAATTGTCAGCAACCAACCATACGCGGTTTTCTGTGCAGGAAATCGCGTACATACGCGACTGTGTTTCAGGAAACCCGCGTATCCCAAGCCATCTTCTAAAATTTATGCAGATCTGATTCTCTATGAGGAAAAGACAATGTTCAGCTACTTTCTGAGATATTTGACTGCTTCCCTGGACTACAGATATAACAGAATAGTGTAGTTGTGTCTTCAAGCGTCATCCAATGGTTGTAGCATAAGCCCATTAGTAACCAAGCCTTCATATCCTTTGCAGCATCAATACATTCTTTCCAAAAGAGATTATCATACCAGAACAGCATCTTCAGATATGTGTCAAGCAATCATCCATGTGGTCCAAAATCACCATGATCTTCAAGATGTAACATGAAGTAACATATGTAAGCAAAAGATCTCAACCATAGCAACCAAACTCTATATGATCTGAAACAAACGATATCCAACTCATCCACACAAAGATACTTATCAGCACCCAGGGCTCAAAATCTCATCATAATTATCCATGTACCAAATCATCATCATTTGAGCATGAGTATCACCAAGACCAAAGAATAAGCAATCATATTGCCAACAATGCAACCATTAAAATTCAACCTGCTACTCCCCCTAAACCAGTGCTTCTTCCTTAACTTGTGCAATCTGAGACACCTTCAACAGCAAGTCATCAACAACAAACTCTGCATGATCTGTCCTCATCTCTGAACTATAAGACTTTCAACTCAACAATGAATGCTCTTCATCATAAAGCAACCAGGCTTCATCCATAATCTTCAACACTAGGCATCAAGTATCATATCATCAGCATGAATATAACCAGAATAATGCAATCATTAGCGTATAGCAACAGTGTCTCCGTGCTAGCGAATCTTCAGCTATCAGATAAATTTTCTTATCATCGATACCTCTGTAACTGTGTCTGCTGGAACTCGCGTGTATACGCGACTTTGTTTCATAGGACCCGCGTATGGAAGGTGAAGCATAGAGAATTTTCATCTTCCTTCATTTCCTTCTGAGCTTGTACCTCCTGTACCTGTCCTTTCCACATCAGATGTGCTGTCAGAAGTAAACAAAACCAGAATAATCAAATCAACCATGAGAGACATCATGCATTGCTCCCCTTGTGACGATACATTATTAAATCTCATAATGTATCCCACATCATCCCTGCAGTCAATTAGAGAAGTAAGCTTCCAGAAGCGGATGACTGCAGTAGGGTCTGAATTCCCTACATTTCTGATCGGTCCTCCTTCTTGAATTGAGTGTTTTCTTCAAGAAAATCATTGTCTTCTAGAGCATCCACAAAAACATCCTTTTCTTCTCTAGAATTGTTTCTTATTCCATCCCTCCATCTTCTTTGGTTGTTTTTTCTATTTGTGTCTTTGAAATTTCTTTCTCATATCTACATTCGACCTGCATTCCTTTCTTATATGTCCATACTTGTTACAAGAATAACATCTCATGTGTCCAGAAAAATAAGCATCAGAATCATAATGAGTATTTCTGTTCTTCCTCCTTTTACAATCAGTTGCTTTGTGTCCATACTTGTTACATGAAAAGCAGTGATATCCCTTGAAGAAACTTGAGTACCTTTCTATGTAGGAAGCACATTTGTTTGAAATTTGAAATAATCTGTATCCTGCAATTTTCTGCAACTCATCCATAATTATGACATTAAAACATTCAACGTTCTTGAATGAATTCCTTTGAGTTCATGATTGTTGGACTGAGCTTTGTCTCTTTCAATGCCCGGGTTTTGCATTGACATCCTTTGATTCTTTAGCACCTCCTTGTGAGCTAGATTCTCCTTTAACAGTTTCATGGAAACCAAGACCAAGTTTGATAGCAGGAGACCTTTGATTACTCAGTATATTGTCCAAAATATTAGTACTATCATGAAACCTTAAAATTTTAATCTTTTCTTCTAATTTACCTTTGAGAATGTTAACCTCAACCTCCAAGGCTTGACATTACTTTGTCATGCTTTCTTCTTTCCTTCTTCCATCTTGTACTTGATCCTTCAGATTTAGAATCTCTTCTTTCAACCAATTTTCATTTTCTTCACAAGTTTGTTGTAGCTCTTCATTCTTCTTATTTTATTTTTCCAGATCTTCTTTGAGAGAGATGATTTATACTTCAAGGCCTTCCTTTTCAAATGATTGGAGAGGTTCCTCATTTTTCTTACTTGATGCTTCTAAATCTTCCTGTAGACAAATGATTGCAGCTTCAAGTCCTTCATTCTTCTTGCTTGATTTTTCAAGATCTTCTTCTAGATCTTTAATTTGATTGGATGCATAAGTATGAAACCTTTGATACTTGTCCACTTTTCCATTCAGCATTTCTATTTGATCTTTCATTTGTGAGATCATCTCTTTGGAGATAGTTTCTTGTTTATTGTAAGAAATTTGTAGTTCTTCAACTTTAATCTTGAGAGCTTCTTCTAGATCCACAACTTTACTTTCACTATTTTTACTATTGTTTGCACAAAGAAGATTATTACAAGTGGCCTTCTCCTTTTTCTTCTTTGCCATGAGTGCTTGTAGATCTTCGTCGAATGTATTTTCATCTTCTTCAATTTTTGCTATACATGATTTACGAGGGTATCTCCTTTCCTCGGTAACCTTCTTCTTTTGCTTCTTAGCCATGAGCCTTTCAGAGAGAACCTTGAGTCGAGAATCTTCTTCATCTTCTTGGACACTTCATCATCATCTTCTTTTGCATAATAACTCTTTCTCTTCTCAAATTGTTTCTCTTTGCTTTTCTCTATAAGGACATTTAGCGGCATAATGACCAACTTTTCCACACTCAAAACATTTGAAGGGGAAGCTTACCTTTGAATCTTCCGGTACCTAGTTGGAGCTTTCTCTGAAATTCGCTTCTTCTTCATCGGATATATAGGCTAAGTTCTTTGACAACTTCCTTTTCCTTTCCTTTTTTGTAGATGCCTTAAAAGCGGCTTCTCTTATGAGAAGGACCTCCTGGTCTCATTTCAAAAGCAGTCAGAGTACCATGTAATTGAACAATAGTAAGCGATGGCAGATCTTGCCTTTCTTCAATAGCTGAAACTTTAGAGTCAAATTTTGAAGTCAAAGACCTTAAGACCTTTTCTACCAGAGTAGTATCAACCATGGTTTCACCCAAATTTCTCATCCGATTTACAATATCATCTAGACGAAGAAAGAAAGCTGGCAACACTTTCATCACTATGCATCTTCAAATTTTCATATTCAATTCTAAGAGGTGGAGTTTTGCACTTTTACCTTTGTGTCTCCTTCATAGCTTAGAATGATTTTTGTCCCTTATATCTTTTCTTTGAATGTAAGTGCATCACTTTGCTAAATTCGATTCGAACATGCTTCCCAATAAGACATTCTTGCTTTGGCATTGATTTCATACTTCTTTCTTTGTTGCATCGTAGATATCTATAGGGTATTGATAACCTTCTTGCACGATTTCCCATACATGCACTAAGACTTTGCGGATATGCTTTTATTCGTACGATCCGGAAAAATCAGATTGCTCTCATTGAATAGAGGTGGCTTTATAGACATCACTCCTTCTTGACTTCCCATTGCGACGGATCTCCTTCAAGCGTCGAGCTTTGCAGAAGGACCACGCTACGATACCAATTTTTGGGAAAAATGCGAGAGGGGATGATACGATATTCTTACATAATCAAATCTTTTTACTTTTTCATTCCTTAAAACCCATACGCTACTTTACTTCAGTAAACTAGCGTATATACGCGGATCCCCTTTATGAAACTTGCGTATACACAGAGATATAGATATGTCATTAATTCTTCACTTAAACCATTCCATCATTTATTCTTCAGATATTCAATAAGTAGTAAACATGTGCAGTAAGAACAGAATAAACCATCACACAAAGCATCACACATGAACACCGGGATTTTAGGTGGAAACCCAATTCGGGAGAAAACCACCGCTGCAGTTGCTCAGCCTTCAATATTTTATTATAGAGAAAACATATTACAACATATGTGCTGGCGCAGACTTGACCAGCACGCAGGCACCCTGGCTGGGTTTACACGACCTCTCTGGAAGGGGAGCTCCAACCCGACTCGTTTACCGACCTCACGGAAGGGAGCTACGACCCCCTGATCTCGTTTACCAGCCTCACCTGGAAGGGAGCTACAACCCCCTGACTGAAGGCTACAATCTTCAGCACCACCTTGGACCACGTTTCATCAATTTTCACACTGGATCCAACCACTTTAATAGAACACAACTTGTAGGCCACAATTCATCATATTTCCAGACCGAACCCTTCCCATAATTTTAAGCACAACCATACATCATCAACAGATTCATATCAACACAGATCATATAGCAGAAACACAGCAGAACAGATCAGATATTTCATACCCTTTGCTTCAGCAAACCCTAGTTTGCATACGCGCTTTTACTTCACAGATGTCGCGTATATACGCGCTTCCGTCCACACAAACCAGCGTATACCGCAGTGTATATTTTATTGCGCATACGCGCTTTCTCTTTGCTGAAGCTGCGTATATACGCGCTTCCTCCGCGGCGAAGTAGCGTATAGATCTTCAATCATTACAGAGCAGCATGCTTCATCAGATCAGATCTTCAGTTCAGATCTACCCTTTTGCTTCAGACAAATGTTCGCCTAGATGCTCGCCTCATCACAGATCTAAGTCTTCCATAATCAGATCTAGCAAATATAAGAGCAATTCAGATCTAGATCCCCTTCTTCATCATTGGTGCTTCATACATTCAGATTTATCATTCAAGTGTAGCCCTTTCCATTCAGATATACTTCAGAGAGAAGTATTCATTCAAGCTCAGACATCTTGCACCCACTCTCATGATTTGCACAATGAAATTCTTCTTCTTATATAGGTTTTCCTTTTTCAATACCATGAGCCCCCTTTTTCAATACCATGGACCAAAACAATACCATAAGCCCAAAACTACTTGGACGGGGTCAATTAGGCGGATCATTACCCAATACCATGGGTTAATACCAAGGTGGTTACCCTTGTTTTTGCACTTTTTGAGCACTTTAGCCCATACGCGACTTGGCACGATCTTTTCCGCGTGCATACGCGACTTCCCTTAGTCCAATCCGCGTATACCAAGAGACATACTCTTTTTCATCATAGATTTAGCACTTGCTGACTTCTTTTCTTCACTGCCTTCTGTACACACTGCAGATACATCAGATTTACTTCATCAAGAACATATTCTATCAAGCACAACTTCATCAAGTAAGTTGCCATCTTCTTCATCAAGTGAGTTTCCTTTCAAGGACAACACTTAGCATCATATTGCTAACTAACATCATATCACATCATATTTACATCGTTTACCAAGTCCATCAAGTCAAGCATAACTTCATCAGGTGTATTGCCATCAAGGACAGCACATGTCAACTGTCACATGTCTTCATCTTCATTCAGTGGGTTGCCATCAAGGACAACACTCTGCATCATATTTCCAACACCATCAGTGATCAAAACTACTATTTTGCATTTGCATATTAGGAGTCTCATACCGAATAAATTTCACCATTCCGCTAGGTCATGGATTCATTGATGGCAGTAATTTTTCCTTAGTTTTCCCTCATGAGGTACTTTCCGATTCTCCTCTCTATGGTCTTCGATCATTAGTCACTTTCATTCTCAAAATCATGTCAGTAGGTCATAGGATGGGTCTCATTAGTTCATAGGGTCTTACCATGTTCAAATTAATGAGTCAAATGTCAATAAATATCAGCAAGGTCATGAGGAAGTCAATAAACTAAAATTCATAGCACTTGGAAGATCAAAGATATATTTTATTCATCTTGATGTAATTTTCACCTCAAAACCATGTTTTGAGGTGAAAACATGATGTTTTTCCTTTATTATCATTCATTATGTAATTTTATCTCATCTTATGTAATAAGTCACAATTCAGAAGCTACCATCTCCACAAAAAGTCATCATCCTGCCTTCAAAGAAGTTTTCCATAGCATGTTCAGCACCAAATCATCTTCCAAGTAGATCCATCAGAAAGAGCCCAGAAAGAGCTTTCCAACGGTATATTACACTCTTAAAACTAACTTCCATATTTCCCATTTTTCCCTTAAAACTTTATGTTTAAAGTTTTAATATTTTCCTTAATAAAATCCCTTTGCCCCACCCCCCCTCTCCGATTACAAAAATCGAATTATAAAACACAAATGTGATTTAGACTTAACCACTTCCCCACCATACTTTTAAAACTTTATAATAAACATATCAAAGTTTATTATCCCCACCGTTTAAACCACTTCCCCTCCATCCCGTTTGAAAAACTTATAATAAAACTCAAAGGTTTTGTATTATAAAACCCAAGTCCCTTTCCCCTTTCCAAATCACATCGCAACATTACATAAGCATGCTCCGATTGGCTCATTGCGAAACCTCCGATGCGATTACATTAAAATACTTTCGATTATAAACCTCCAATGGAATCCCTCCGATGCACATCCTGACCGTTGATCTCTTGGTCCGATCGGACGGCCTGTATGCAATCGCTCCATCGCAATCAGCGCCCCTGATCATCCCCCCCCCCCCCGATTTCAATTCCCCCGATCGGCACCCTCCGATTATCCCATAGTCGTTGATCGCCCAACTCCATCCGACGACTCATAGCCAATCGGGACATCCCTATCGGAGCCCCCCAAAAGCCCCTCCTCGATTGTAAAACCCCGACTACTCCTTCGCCGTTGATTTCACCATTCGATCTGATGGCCTGTAGCCAATCGGGCCATCGACAATCACATTCCATATATAACATCTTTCTCCACCCAATCTCCGATCCCCGATGCCGATTCACTTATGGGCCCACCACATATCACTTCCGCCCATTTTGTATTATCAAAGGCCTGTATCCTTTGTTAAATTAAATTTTGTTTCAAATTTATATTACAAAGGCCATTACCTTGTCGCATCAGAAGCATGTATTGTGTTGTAATCTGCCCCCAAAACTCCTGATTCCGATTCCGATTACCCTTATGACTTAATCGCATTGGAGTTTTCTGTCACTCCATTGTATTTCCCTTTTCCCGAGCCTCTCCGATTCCGATTGCGATGCGGGTCCTGCCTCCTTCCCTTCCCTTTTCCTATTCAAAATTAAATTTTCCCTTCACAAAGGTATATAATTTCATTTCATTTTGTTCCAATAAACGTTTTATTAAAATGTCAGTTTTCTTCAAACGAATAGTGGAAAGCAAAGCAAACAGTCAGCTAGCCGAGAGATAAATAAAACAAATATTTCTACAGCAGCAAAGAAAATAGGATCTAATTGTCTATTTTAGTGTTCAACAGTGAAACTGTGAAATCTGCCCAGTAATCAAATGTGATATTGCTCTTTCTTTAGGGCAGATTGTTAGATTTCTTCTCTATGATTATTTTTCAGTTCTTTAGCTGTTCAAACAGCCCCTATTTTTTGGATATGAGTTCCCACATTTAAGCGTATTTATTGTAATTGTAAATCATTAGTCTGAGGTCTGTAATTCAGCAGTAGGGGAATAGTTTAGAATGAAATCTCTGCGCTCCATTGTACAGTTTGACAGGGATTAATAATAGATGTAGCTCTGATTTGTGGGATCCATGTGGTATGAGATTTAGCATTTTTTTTTCTCCTTTGTTTCATATGTAAATCGTTGTGTTTCACATCTCATCCGTAAACATTTCCTTTTGAATGTTTTCAAGATAGAAAGGTAGGATCCATTTTTATGCCCTGCCTTGGGAAATCATTCATTATCTGTGTTTTTCTTCTGTTTGAAAAGGATCCATTTATTGTGCCCTTTTCATCTCCTCACCAGTCTTTCATTCCATCCTTATTAAAATTTAATTGCTAAATTTCATGCCTACCTTGCCCCATGAAATACCCTGTGTCCTAATTTAATCCCCAGTTTTCAACTGTCCCATTTAACCCCACACATCCCTGAAATTCATTAATTTATTTATTAAAACCTTTTCCCATCATTTTACCTAGCCTAATATCAATCCACTATTGTGTTTTATTGAACATCTATCTTTACAGAGAGAACCCTCTCCTGTCCTTGTAGGGCTAGCTACAAGGTTGAGCGTGTTTTAGTTGTTACCCTATTTTTCCCTTTTCAACCTGGGGTCCCATTCAGGTGCTAAGATATTTGATTTCTCTAACAATGAAGCGAAGTATGAGACTTTGATTGTAGGTCTCAAAATTTTGAAGAAGCTAAATGCAAAGAGGATTTTTGTCTATGGCGACTTCGAGCTGATAATTAAATAGGTGAAAGGAGAATACCAAGCTAAACATCCAAGATTGAGGGCATACATAAATGCAGTCTTGGACATTTTGAAGACATTCCCTAAGGACACTTTGACAACGGTACCCAGGATGCAGAATCTCATTGCCGATTCTCTTACCACTACTACAAGCAACTTGAATATTCCAATGAAATCCAGCAATAAGTTTGAGATTTATGTCAAACATAGGCCTACTATTCCAGAAAATTTAAGGTATTGGCGAGTGTTTTGGGATGATAATGAGATTAATGCATTTTTCCAGGGTGATGGAAAATTTAAAGACACTCCAACAGAAGGTGAGTATGAGGTGGATGATCAAGACTTGGAAGAAAACCAGATGGACATATTGCAGCTAAAGGATAATGTGGTACCTAGAGGTCTCATACCTCTAGAGGATATTTTTGACTAGGATGACGTTGCAAAGAAGCCAAGCTTGTTGCCCACTGAGAAAGGAGTTGAAGATGTGAATCTTGGAACACCTGACAAGCCCAAATTTGTGAAATTGTCAAAGGCATTATCCCCTGAGGTAAAGGAGAAGTATGTTAAGTTTCTTTCTGAATTCTCTGATGTGTTTGCATGGGATTATTCAAATTTGAAAGTGTGTGATAAGAACATAATCCAGCACACTATTCCTATCAAGCCGGATCAGAAGCCTTTCAGACATAATCTGAGAAGAATAAATCCAAAGCTGCTGCCATCCATCGAAAAGGAGGTTAATAGGTTGTACAAAGTAGGTATCATAGTTCCTATTAGATTTTCTGACTGGATTTCAAATTTGGTCCCAGTGCGTAAGAAGACAGGAGAAATAATATTGTGTATAGATTTTCTGAATTTGAATAAGGCATCCTTAAAGGATAATTATCCACTTCCAAAAATGGACCATATTCTGCAGAAAGTAGTTGGAGCATCTAGGATGTCACTGCTCAATGGCTACTCAGGCTACAACCAAATCTTGGTGCATGAGAAGGACCAAGATAAAACTGCCTTCACAACACCCTGGGGAACCTTTCAGTATGCTAAAATGCCATTCGGACTGAAAAACGTTGGAGCTACTTTCCAATGTGCAATGGAAATTTCTTTTTCAAATGAAAAATATGTTTTTCTTGTTGTTTATTTGGATGATTTAACAGTGTTTTCAGGGTTATATGATGAGCATTTGCACCATTTGAGAGTGGTTTTTCAGCGTTGCAGAAAGTTTGGGATTTATCTCAATCCCAAAAAGAGTCTTTTTTCCATGGATGAAGGAAAATTTCTTGGGCATATCATCTCTAAAGATGGCATCCGCATTGATCCATCCAGAGTGGAGACAATTCAGCTCATAGATCTGCCACGGAATAAGAAAGAGATTCAGGCCTTCAATGGTAAGATGAATTTTTTGTGCAGGTTTATACCTAACTTGGTTGAGAATTTGAGAGAAATGACCAACATGTTGAAGAAGGAAAACATTGTTAAATGGAGTGAGGAGGCTATCAAGTCATTCAATTTTGTAATTTTTTCTTTGTCTAATACCCCAGTTTTTATTAGTCCCGACTATACTCAAGATTTTATTATCTTTTCGTTTGCATCTGAGCATACTATGGCTGTTGTTTTAATGCAAAAGAGAGATGAAGTAGAAAATCCAGTTTCCTTTTTCAGTAGGACTATTAGAGATGTTTCTTTAAGGTATAATATTATTGAAAAATAGGCATTGGCACTTGTCAAGGCATTGAAGGATTTTAGGGTCTACATTCTACATTCACACAGTATAGCATATGTCCCTAACGTAGCAGTGAAGGATGTCTTGATGCAAACTGATACAGAAGGTCGAAGAGGTAAATGGATAGCAGCTATGTTGGAGTACGACTTGGAGATAAAACCCACGAAGTTGATCAAAGGCCAAGGCCTGGAAAAATTGATGACCCAATCAAATCTACGTGCCCTGGACATAATCCTCATAACAACAGTAGCAGAAGATGAAGATGAAGGTTTGCTAGTTCCAATTTCAGATATTTTTCTGCAGTCTCCTTGGTATTCTGATATTGTCTATGTCCTGCAGAATCTGTCACCTCCTATAGGCATGTCTAAGAGTAAAGGTAGATATTTGAAACTTGAATCTGCAAAATATTGCATTTTAAACAATGCTCTATATTGGAAAGATCCAGGAGGTGTTTTTCTCAATTTTCTGGTGGAAGAAGAATCTCAGAAAGTAATGCATGATTTACACAAAGGTGATTGTGGCGGTCACTTGTTTTGGAAGACTACAGATAACAAGGTATTGAGAGCCGGGTATTATTGGCCCACATTATTTTCTGATTTATACAAAACAGTGACGAATTGTCATGAATGCCAAATTTTCCAAGGAAAGAAGAAACTGCTTCCGCTTCCTTTGAAACCAATTTTAGTGAACGTGCCCTTTCAGCAGTGGGGGCTCGATTTCATAGGAGAGATACATCCCGCTTCCTCAGCACAGCACCGATGGATACTGACGGGCACATATTCCTTTACGAAATGGATCTAGGTCGTCCCAGCAAGGCAAGCAACAGACACAGTAATTATTCAATTCCTTGAATCGAATATTTTATCTCGTTTTGGCTGCCCATGTAAAATTGTAACAGATAACGCAGTCGTGTTCCGATCCAAGAAAATGGTCAATTTCTATGACAAATATAATATTGCATTAGGCCATTCCACAACGTACTATCCACAAGGCAATGGCCTGGCAAAGTCATCGAACAAATCGCTGATGAATATAATTAAGAAAATGCTGGAGGCAAACAAAAGAAATTGGCACTAAAAGCTCATCAATGCACTGTGGGCAGACAGAGTTAGCAGTAAAAAATCAATAGGTATGTCGCCTTTTGAATTAGTTTATGGAACTGATGTTGTCTTTCCTACATCTCTTACAGTCCCAGTTATGAAATTATTGCAAGAAGTTGGCAGCGAGGACAATGAAAATTAGCAAAGGATCAACCAGATGATTCACCTTCAGCAAACAAGAGAACAAGTGTCATAGAATGTGATTTAGTTGCAGGAGAAGATTAAAAAGATCTATGACCGAAAGACTAAAGCAGAAAATTTTCAGCTGGATGATGTAGTGTTGAAATGGGATGCTAGGAATGAAGACAAAGGGAATCACGATATGTTTGACAACCTTTGGAAGGGACCATACATAATTAAAACATACAGGGGACAGAATTCCTTCTTGCTTTCAGAAATGGATGGCCAGGATTTCCCTGGAGGAGCAGTAAATGGTAGGCTTTTGAAGCACTACCATTGTTGAAGACAAAGGATCAGAATCTATATCATCATCATTGTATATACCATGTTAATTTTATCAGAGTTAAAAGTACACAATCATTCAAGTTTGGGGCCCGAGGTGAAGGCTATAAAACTTGGATGATGTGTGTATGGTTTGGTTTTATTTCAGTTTTAGTTTTGAAGTCAGAGTCAGTTTGCATTTGTGTCAATTTTCAGCATTTTTGACTCCATGCCCAATGGATAAGGCTACTTGGTCTACGATGTTCTTGGCACCTCCAAGGAGCTACCATCCCCATTGGAGCCAATGTTAGTGTCAATCTAATCATACTGCCATCAGTGATCAAAACTGCTCTTTTGCATTTGCATATTAGGAGTCTCATACCGAATAAATTTCACCATTCCACTAGGTCATGGATTCATTGATGGTAGTAATTTTTCCCTAGTTTTCCCTCATGAGGTACTTGTTGATTCTCCTCTCTATGGTCTTCGGTCATTAGTCATTTTTATTCTCAAAATCATGTCAGTAGGTCATAGGATGGGTCTCATTAGTTCCTAGGGTCTTACCATGGTCAAATTAATGAGTCAAATGTCAATAAATATCAGCAAGGTCATGAGGAAGTCAATAAACTCAAATTCATAGCACTTGGAAGATCAAATATATATTTTATTTAGCTTGATGTAATTTTCACCTCAAAACCATGTTTTGAGGTGAAAACATGATGTTTTTCCTTTATTATCATTCATTATGTAATTTTATCTCATCTTATGTAATAAGTCACAATTTATAAGCTGCCATCTCTACAAAAGTCATCATCTTGCCTTCAGAGAAGTTTTCCATAGCATGTTCGGCACCAAATCACCTTCCAAGCAGATTCATCAGAAAGAGCCCAGAAAGATATTTCCAACGGTATATTACACTCTTAAAACTGACTTCTGGATTGAAACTTATTCTTAAGTGAAGTAAAATCCCCTATATCTTCAAATAATCCCTATTTCCCCCTTTTCCCTTAAAAATTTATGTTTAAAGTTTTAATATTTTCCTTAATAAAATCCCTTCCCCCCCCCCTCTCCGATTACAAAAATCGCATTATAAAACACAAATGCGATTTAGACTTAACCACTTCCCCTCCATCCCGTTTGAAAACCTTATAATAAAACTCAAAGGTTTTATATTATAAAACCCAAGTCCCTTTCCCCTTTCCAAATCACATCGCAACATTACATAAGCATACCCCGATTGGCTCATCGCGAAACCTCCGATGTGATTACATTAAAAGACTTCCAATTATAAACCTCCGATGGAATCCCTTCGATGCACATATTGACCATTGATCTCTTGGTCCGGTCGGACGGCCTGTATGAAATCGCTCCATTGCAATCAGCGCCCCCGATCATCCCCCCCGATTTCAAATCCCCCGATCAGCACCCTCCGATTATCCCTCAGCCATTGATCGCCCAACTCCATTCGACGGCTCATAGCTAATCAGGACATCCCTATCGGAGCCCCCCAAAAGCCCCTCCCCAATTGTAAAACCCCGACTACTCCTCTGCCGTTGATTTCACCATTCGATCCGACGACCTGTAGCCGATCGGGCCATCGGCAATCGCATTCCATATATAACATCCTTCTTCTCCCGATCTCCGATCCCCGATGTTGATTCACTTATGGGCCCACCACATATCACTTCCGCTCATTTTGTATTATCAAAGGCCTGTGTCCTTTGTTAAATTAAATTTCATTTCAAATTTATATTACAAAGTCCATTACCTTATCACATCAGAAGCATGATTGTGTTGTACTCCGCCCCCAAAACTCCCGATTCTGATTCCGATTACCCTTATGACTTAATCGCATCAGAATTTTCTGTCACTCCATTGTATTTCCCTTTTCCTGAGCCTCTCTAATTCTGATTGCAATGCGGGTCCCGCCTCCTTCCCTTCCATTTTCCTATTCAAATTTAGATTTTCCCTTCACAAAGGTATATAATTTCATTTCATTTTGTTCCAACAAACGTTTTATTAAAATGTCAGTTTTCTTCAAACGAAGAGTGGAAAGCAAAGCAAAAATTCAGCTAGCCGAGAGCTAAATAAAAAAAATATTTCTATAGCAGCAAATAAAATAGGATCTGATTTCCTATTTTAGTGTTCAACAGCGAAACTGTGAAATATGCCTAGTAATCAAATGTGATATTGCTCTTTCTTTAGGGCAGATTGTTAGATTTCTCCTCTATGATTAGTTTTTAGTTCTTTAGCTGTTCGAACAATCCCTATTTTGTGGATCTAAGTTCCCACATGTCAGATTATTTATTGTAATTGTAAATCATTAGTCTGAGGTCTGTAATTCAGCAGTAGGGGAATAGTGCGGAAGGAAATCTCTGCGCTCCATTGTACAATTTGACAGGGATTAATAAGAGATGCAGCTTTGATTTGTGGGATCCATGTGGTATGAGATTTAGCATTTGTTTTTATCCTTTGTTTCATATGTAAATCGTTGTGTTTCACCTCTCATCCATAAACATTTCCTTTTGAATGTTTTCAAGATAGAAAGGTAGGATCCATTTTTATGCCCTGCCTTGGGAAATCATTCATTATCTGTGTTTTTCTTCTATTTGAAAATGATCCATATATAGTGCCCTTTTCAGCTCCTCACTAGTCTTTCATTCCATACTTATTAAACTTTAATTGCTAAATTTCCTGCCTACCTTGCCCCATGAAATACCCTGTATCCTAATTTAATCCCCATTTTTCAACTATCCCATTTAACCCCACACATCCCTGAAATTCATTCATTTATTTATTAAAACCTTTTCCCATCATTTTACCTAGCCTATTATCAGTCCACTATTGTGTTTTATTGAACATCTATGTTTACAGAGAGAGCCCTTTGTTGTCCTTGTAGGGCTATCTACAAGGCTGAGCGTGGTTTAGTTGCTACCCTGTTTTTCCCTTTTCAGCCTGGGGTCCAATTCGGGTGCTAACAACTCACATCTATAAATATGGAAGTGTTTCTACTCCTAGACTTCCACAACCTAAAAGGTTGACACCACAACAATTGGAAGAAAAAAGAGTAAAAGGCCTTTTCTATAGTTGTGATAGAAAATACACTAAAGGTCATAAGTGTGTTGAGAAGAAATTATTTTACATAGATTGTGAAGAGGAGGAATTAAATGAACAAGAAACTACAAAAGAAGAGGATATACACTAGGAACCAACCCTAGAAAAAGAAGAAAAGAGTCTGACCATATCGTGTAATGCATTGGTAGGAATTACCACTCTTCAAACTCTCAAGATAAAATGACATATCAAGGAAAAAAAGGTAATAGTGTTGATTGATTGGGGTAGTACCCATAATTTTATTCATTGTAAGGTAGCCAAGGAATTGAATTTCTTCCTATACCCAGCACCAGAATGTCAAGTGGTGGTTGAAAATGGAGGAACTATAAATTTCTCTAGAAAATGCCATAATATCAAGCTAACAATGGGGGAATATGTATTGAATAGTCCAATGCTTTCCATTCCAATGGGAGGTGTTGTACTAGGATTACAATGGTTACAATATTTGGGGACAATAACTGTTAATTTTAAAGAACTTTTCTTGAATTTTTTTTCGGAAGGAAAGGAAGTTGAATTACGGGATATCACAGGGAATTTGGGAAAGATAATAATCTCTAATGTCATGACAAAGCTTTTGAATAAATAACAACGATGCGTAATTGCACAATTATGCTCACTAGAAGTTCCAACATCAAAATCATCTATTTCTCCATATCTCCAAAATGTCTTGGAAAATCATTCCAAGGTGTTTGAAACTCCCAAAGGACTCCCACTTATTCGTGATCATGATCATGCTATTCATTTGATTCTAGGAAGTGTTCCTCCAAACATCAGGCCTTACGCATATCCTTATGTCAAAAAGAGCGAAATTGAACATATGATTGTAGAATTGTTAGAGGCTGGTATAATTCAACCTAGTCAAAGTTATTTCTCTGCACCAATAGTATTGGTGCATAATAAGGATGGATAATGGTGCATGTGTCCGAGTTATAGGGATATAAATAAGCTCACTATTAAAGATAAATTTCCCATTCCTATGATTGATGAATTATTGGATGAATTACATGGAGAAATTTATTTTACCAAGTTGGATCTTCGTTTAGGATATCATCAGATTAGAATGAAAACCGAAGATATTCCAAAAACAACATTTCAAACTCATGAGGGTCATTATGAATTTTTGGTCATGCCTTTTGGCCTTACCAATGCACCTTATACATTTCAAGGGTTTATGAATTCCATTTTCAAACCCTTCCTTAGAAAATTTGTGTTAGTATTTTTTTATTATATACTAATCTACAACAGGTCTTGGAAGGATCATGTTCAACATGTTGACAAGGTGCTCAAACTATTGGAGGAGAAACAATTATATGAAAAAACCTCCAAATGTTTCTTTAGAGTAAAATAGGTGGAATATCTGGGTCATATTGTATCTCACGAGGGTGTTAAGGTAGACCCTAACAAAATTAAAGCCATTAAGGAATGGAAAGTCCCCTCAACCATAAAGCAGTTGCAAGGATTTCTCGGGCTAACAGGGTATTATCATAAGTTTGTTAAGAATTATGGGAGAATAGCCACACATCTAACAACATTATTGAAGAAACATGCATTTTTATGGACTCCTGAAGAAACTAAGGCCTTTTAACATCTTAAAGAGGAAATTTGCCTAGCACCAGTCTTAGCTATGCCAGACTTCACAAAAACATTTATTGTGCAATGTGATGCCTCAAGAAATTGAATTGGGGTTGTTTTAATGCAAGAAGGAAGACCCATTTCTTTTGAAAGTAGTCCAATCAAAGGAAAATATTTATAGAAACCTATTTATGAGAAGGAAAAGTTGGAAATACTACATGCACTAAAGAAATGGCAGCCTTACCTAATGGGAAGACACTTCAAGGTAAAAACTGATCACGATAGTCTTAAACACTTTTTGGAACAAAGACTATATTCAGAAGAGCAACAAAAATGGGTCACAAAGATGTTGGGTTATGACTTTGAAATCATATACAAAAAAGGGAAGCTAAATGTTGTTGCATATTCACTCTCAAGAAAGGATGAAGAGGTCGAAGCATTGCTTTGTGCCATTTCTATTATCCAACCAGATTGGATAACCAAAGCAAGGGATGAATGGAAGAAGGACGAAGAAGTGTGGACACTCATTCAAAAGTTGCTGCATGATCCTAGTACATCTTATACATTTAGTTGGAAAAATTATTCCTTGTGGTACAAAAATCACTTATATCTTTTTAATAATTCCCAACTAAAACAAAAGATTATTTTGGAATTGCACACTTCTCCTTTAGGAGGACACTCAGGATTTTTAAAAACTTACCACAGGGTGAAGAAAGATTTTTTTTTGGATGGCCTTAAATCTTATATTCAAAATTTTGTGGTGGAATGTTTGGTTTTCCAGCAAAATAAATTTGATACAATTAAGACCCCGAGTCTTCTACAACCTTTATCCATTCCAAGTCAACGTTGGGAGAAAATTTCAATGAATTTTATCACAAGTTTACCTAAGTCCGAAGGAAAGAGTGTCATCATGGTGGTAGTTGATAGACTTACCAAGTATGCATACTTTTGTGCATTATCTCATCCTTTTAAAGCAAGTATAGTTGCTACTGCATTTATGGAAACAATTAAAAAGCTACATGGAAACCCAAAGATTATGGTAAGCAACAGAGATCCCATTTTTACTAGAGATTTTTGGACGAAATTATTTTCTTGTTTGGGTACTCAACTAGCTCATAGCTCATCTTATCATCCTCAATCTTATGGTCAAACTAATATAGTGAACAAATGTTTGGAAGGATATCTTCATTTTTTTGTATCTGATAAAAAAACACAATGTTTCAAGTGGTTACCTCTGGCTAAATGGTGGTATAACACTTCCTTCCATACTACAACAAAAATGACCCTATTTATGGCACTTTATAGATATCATCCACCATCCATCACATCATCTTTAAGAGAAAATTCTAAGGTTCAAGCAGTGGAAGATCACATTGAGCATCAATAGAAAGTTCTCCAACTCTTAAAGGATAACCTAAATGTGGCACAAAATTGAATGAAACAACAGGCAGATCAACATCGTAACGGTAGAAGTTTTGGGAGACTGTGTATTTTTACGGCTACAACCATACAAAAAAATGTCCCTCAAGCAAGCTAAGAAGGATAATAAATTATCACCAAAGTACTATGGTCCTTACAAAGTGTTGTAAAAGATTTGTACTATGGCATACAAATTAGAGCTTCCTGCTTCTTCGTGACTACATCTAGTTTTCCCTGTTTCATGCTTAAATAAGGTTATAGGTGACAAAATTCCAGTTCAAATAATATTTTCATAACTTGTTGAGGAAGGAAAATCATATTGGAACCTGAAGCATTCAAGGAAATAAGAACTCGACAGCTATGAAATCAATCAATTTCAGATTATCTCACCAAGTGGAAGAACTTACCCACTGAAGATTCTACATGGGAGGATGAGAATTTTATACAAAAGCATCCATAGCTACTCAAGCGTTGAGGACAACACTTTTTTGAAGGAGAGGGGCATGTCAGTTCCCTATATTACTAGTGTAGTCCCTTATTGTTGTTATTGTAGCCCCCTTATTATTATTGTTTTACCCTATAACCCCCATATTGTTATTATTGTGCCCTTACCTTATTACTGTTAGGTCGGCTAGGATTATATTGTGACCCCATGGACTCCTATATATAGAAGGAGGTTTTTTCATTTGTACCATCCAATAATTGTTCATTTATGTAATGTAAAGGAGGTTTCCCCCTCGAAGTGGCTTATTTCTAAGGCGTTGATCTCTCTTTTCTTTTATTTTTGGAGCTAGTTTCATAACATTTTTCCATGTATTAGTAGAGTAGCTTCTAGTCTTGTGATTTAGTAAATTCATGAGTAGATTAGGATCTAAACATTAATTTCTACATGGTATTAGAGTAGGATTCACATTATAATCAGTCATTGAAGTCCTCATGTACAATGATCATTTAAGAACTAATGATTTGTTAGGAGGCAGAGTTTATGGAGCCCTAGTTCAAGGTAGATCTAGAAGACACTATGTGTAGACTTATTAATGGAGCAAGAAGGAGGCTAGTGGGAAGATCAGTGAGCTATGTTTTGTGACACAAAAACGAGTTTTGATCGTTGATATTGAAAAATTGATGGGAAGAGATATTTCCCACATGGAGATCAAGAATCAGAGGGAGACTAGTTTTAGAGGGAGTATCCATATGGAAGCTAGTACTTCAGGATCTGGGGAGATCAGACTCATTATTGCAGTAGTTTCAGAAGTAATGAGGAAGTAGAAATAGAGTAGTAGTAGCAGCAGTATGAGTAGATCATATTTTTCCATTCATGCAACCATACCTCTAGAAGTGAGGTTGGGCTATGCAGATCCTTAGTCCAAGAGTTGTAGAAATTTGGGCAAGGTCCATTGAGGTGTTATCCTTGTGGATCATTACCTTTCTACGGTGGTGCATAGTATTTAGTATCAGGAGTGTCATTGTTAGTAAGATACTGAGGAGTTCAAAGGAGTGTTGGAAACAGAGCAGGAGGCTCAGTAGCAGAGTCAGTAGTATCACAGTTTTCCCAGTAGACAATTGCAGACATAGTTGATTCAATGTTTTTTTATGCTTATCAGTTGCACGTGTTGCAGTAGTATCAGAAAAAATGAGATTTATTGCATGCAACACATTCCAAAGATGCATGATTGGGGTGGTTGATAATCCCTTTTTTGCTGAGAGGGAGTGTTGAAAATGCAGCAAAAAAGCATCAATTTTGATTTTTTGCATTAATCAAATTGAGGAAATTTGAAATTCCACAACAAAAAACAACTTGGAGGAGATAACTGAGGTGACATGGCTCTTTTCACTCAATTAAGAACAATAAATTCGAGTTAATGAGTTGAATTTATGTTTACTTGATTTGATTCCTAAAAAATAGGAGTATAGCTCAATTAATTCGAGTTAGGGACATGAATTTTAGTTGTGTGTAGTGGGTTCCTAAATTTTAGGAGTTTGGGTTGATTTAATTCCAGTTATAGCAATTTAATTTAGTTAAATTGAGTTATGGTCAATTAAATAAGTTCTAACTATTGGAGGAACTAGCAGAAGTTCAAGTTGTGCAGTGTAACTTCAATCACACTCAGTGATCATCTAGATAACTAATCAATCAACCTAAATTAGCTCATGCATTTAGAGAATTATAATTTCCTAGTTGAGATGGAGTCTCCAAGGTAGTGTACGATTAATTATATACTAGATTGAGAGTATATTTCATCGTATTGGTCAGAGGTTCAACCCCATAGGAATTGCGCAAACAAATAGGGGAATTTCCTAAATAATAGGAACTAATTCCTTGAGAAACATCGCATGGAAATAGGGGCTTGGAGGTGCAAAAGTTTGGCTAAGTATTGGCCAAGTTCGGTTAGTTAGGAAGAGGATAGAAGATACAAGTGTAGGTTAAAGGTTGAGCAGAGTATATTGTATTCATCCAGATTCTTTAATTAATGCAATACAGATAGTAAGGGGTTTTGAGAATTTTCTTTCACCTAGGTAAATATTTGTGTATGTGTGTTGAATATTGATTAATGTTAATGATTTGTGTTCTCGATCGTGAATTGTTTTCGCAGATCAGTAGAGTAGCTTCTAGTCTTGTGATTTAGTAAATTTCATGGGCAGTTTAGGATATACACACTAATTTCTATGGAACTAATTGATTTTTTTTATAATGTGTCATAATGAAATTTAAATATATCATAATATTTACGAGCAATTATTTCACTGGATAAACTTCCCCTCTTATGTAAAAAACAGATTTTTTATTAATCTAAAATGTTTCATCAAACTCAAATCTTTGAATGTTTATAGTTGAGTATGGTGGGAAAAAAAATACAAATTACACTTATTTGATCAATAGGGTGACAAGGGGAAGGCACCAACCTTAGACCTATCCATAGATGATCTTCAGTAATTTTGTCCATCAATCTGATGAAAACAATAAGGAAGCTTCAAATGAAATTAAAAAAGAAACTAAGTTTTCTAATTCTAATTGAGCCACAAACATAAGAGATAAAATGCCAAATCAAAACCCTAGTGGGAAAAATTAAACATTATGGGGTAAGAAACTCATTTAATTATTTATGATTTTAATTATCTCATCCTTTATAAAAATAAAAATAAAACTCTTTATTTTACAAGAATTTTTGACAGAGTACGATCCTCATGACGTGACTATGGGTTAAACATTGGTAGCATCATTGATGATCTTCTTGTGAGTGACGCACTAGTCACTAAGCCTGGTACACCCCTTGAACCACACACACTAGGATCTGCACCCAGTGAACAACATACGTTGGGATCTACAAACAATTTTTTGGATGTAGAGTGTGATCCCATCATAGATTTTGAAGTGATATTTCCTAGATCTTCCCATGTTACTAACACGAGAACACTATTGATTACATTTTTGGTAGATGATGACCATGTCCCCATGAAATTAGAGAAGCTTCCAGGTACCTAAGAAGAGTTTTAAATATTAAGTACAATCAAATTGTATTTTACGTATATTCTATGATTATTTTAAACTAATGATAATATCATTTTGTAGGAAATGATGTATTATATAGGTGCTTGTATGACCTAATATTGAAAATATTTGGATCCACCATTCACACAAACTAGAAATCCCAAATTTATAAGTTTAAGGATCAACTTATGAGCAAGATGGTTGGCATGTTCAGTGAGGGTACCTTCAACAAAACTGAAGTTACCCAAGAGGCGGGCTTACACATATAAAAAAATTGTGGGAATAGTATAGGTGTCATTCGGAAAGGACCAGGTCGTATGAGTTCCCTATAATGATTCCAGATAGGGAGTGGAAATCCCTCGTGGCATATGCAACTGAGAAGGTGCTTCGAAAAGCAGGGAAGACACCACTCGAAAAAAGAAGGTCAGAGGCACTTTTAATAATGTAATTATGATGCTTTATCATCATTGTGACATCTAATTAAGTTTTTCAATATTTTCAATACAGGATCCCAAGTACATCCAAATGCACGATGGCTGGAAAATCTGAACATGGGTAGTATCATCTTGGCCCAGGTGGTTACTCAAAACTAGCCGCAAAAATTGTAAGTATAAAAAAACATAATTTTCATCCAAATTATAAATTATTAACAATTTTAATGTTAATATCACAGAAGGAAAAAAAATCATGTTCTCATGCAAAATTATAGGGGTCACAATTCAAAGAGGCTCCCATGAAGGAATACTTCAATCTTTTATTCAAGCATGGTTCTCAAGTCATGGTTGAACATAGGACACACTTAGGGTCTACACAACCTTTCGGCACCCAACTTGGCACTCATGTAAATAAAAGCTACAAAGGTAATCTATAAATTATTAATTTTACACTATATTATGGTTATTATTTTTGGCCATAAAGTAATGTGTTTGATTGTAAAAGGTAGGAAAGAAATGTAGATACAACACATGAGCTTAGTGATGGTGGAAGGCCTCTTGAAACGGATGTTCAACTCAGTATTGGAGGTATTTCATGTGTTATAAAATAATTGTAGTATGGATTACAATGACAAATATTTAAATGCAAATGGTGTTGTAATTATAACCTTTCTTATTCCTACTCCAGATCATGTACAGGATGACACCAGACAAGAGGAACATATGGCCACATCTGAAAGTAATATGCATCCCTCCACAACTAAAGTAGGTAAAGAAAACTCTACTAATATTTTTATTAATAAAACACTTGTAATGACAATAACTATAGATATGAATTTGGCATTTCTTTATTATTACAATTGATGATCTGCCCCACTTGGAGCAACATAGACGTATGACTATATCTACAACAATGAATACAAATCCCATAACAGTTGAAGGGAAATATGGCATCCTTGTGAAATACATAAAAAATAGAAAGACATTTAAAAATAAATGATTTTACTTGTTTATTTAGAGCTTGATTTTTTTAGTACCACACTTTTTACTGGTGGGTTGAATGCCTCATAGCATGTGCACATGTAACTTTTACTATCTTAATAAAAAGTTGTTATTTTTCCCTTGGAAAAAAATATAACAACCTTGTTTCATATTATGTAAACATATTTTTTGTGATAAAATTTATTGAGATGAAATATTTTTTGGATGTAAGAATGAATGAATGAATGTTCGATATTTGTTTCTTTATGTATCTTAATGTCTTGATTTCAACTATTCCATCTTGTCATCATCAATCCAACCTTCCCAAACTTTCATCTAATCAAAGCTTCCTCAAGAAAGTGATTCCTTTGACCTTTCGGTTATCTTCTCGCACTGCTACCGAAGATGAGCACATCTTGACTTCATAGTTTCTTATCATTGAGCTTCCCTCAATATTTTCCATATAGTTGAATTTGCTTCAATTCATCATGAATTCCTGCAACATTCTTCTAGGTAGAAAAATGATATGTTAACGAGATAACCAATAAAAATATTTAAACATTAGACTTACCTCGTTATGACAACTTTCTCATCAACATTCTCATAATCCATCTCCACTCAAATCTTCATTCTTGCATCAAAGTGCCGAAGGATCAAACTTGATTACCAAGTTACCAATTGCTTTTGATCTTGATTCGAGAAATTTTTAGCATTTTGTCCATTCCAGAGTAATCCAAATTCATCCTTTTAGGCATCAAATGAAATATTCATCATGCATAATTCAATACCAACCATTTCTTACAGGATGTTTTGTATATGAATCATTTTTAAAATTTATTTAAACACGCATTCAATCTTTCATATAATCATCTCGCTATATGTCCTTGACCAACTGTCCTACATCAAATGAGTCTGCAACTTGACTAATTGCATTCCTTCATCCTTCAAGAGTATTATTTCCATACTATCTGGAATTTATACTAATATTGTCATAATTCTTCTTCCAAGAGTCTTCCAAAATGATGACTCTTTTAGGATCATGATGATCCACTTTAGGTGCAAAATGACTACTTCTAGCATAATTTTAGACACTGTATGGATAAACACTTATGCAAGATGGTCCTCAAGGCTTCTTATTCTTGAAATACTAGATGATTTTTATGAAGCAACTCAATCAAGTAGATTATAGATATATTACATGCTTCTTTCTATGATTCCATACAAAAACAATACTTTACTACAATGACGCATGCTTACTCCTTTAGCATTAGTTCCTTTTGGGTCCTTACTATACTCCCTTCCATAATGCTTGTATTTAACCTTTCTTCCTCGTTATCTTGCTTTATTTATTTACCAATAACTTTAAGTGGAACCAAGCAGGATATAAAAATACAAATACATGATGATGATCTAGGCTTTTTATGCATTTTTTAGAGAGTGTACTCCTAGGGTTCTTAGACACAAACCCTACATTCCTTGAATTATCCTTCGAAACTTCAACCCTATGTCCTAAACTTGATCTAATTCCACCCTCGCAATATTTTAACATAAGCCCCTAGATATTCCTTGAAAAACCTAAAATTTAGTAGCTAGGGTTTCTATGAGGGAACAACCATATTAGGGTTAGGGTTACTTACTTAACAAGGTTTTCAAATTCAAGTCTCCTCTAGGATTTTCAATCCCTAAACCCCAAAACATTTAAAACCCTAGATTCTAGTCTTACAAAACCCTAATTAGTAAAAAAAACCCTTTATAACTTGAAATGCACATAAAGAAATTTTGAAAAAGTTCCCAAATGGGTCTTTTACAATGACAAGTACTCTTTGACTCATGAAAAAACTAGGAGACCTAATGACAAATAACTTGAGCATGAAACCCATGCTCCAAAAATAATTTATTTTTATTCAATACATTATTTTCATTTATTCTTTTTACATAGTAATTACATCATGAAATGAGTCAAATGACAATTATGGATACTGAAACTAGTTACAAATTCCAATAAGGGATAATGTAGTTGTGATCATTTGGTGTTTCCCATTGCTTACATGTGAAAATTTCTATTTAGCTTCTTCACATTCCACGAGGGACTATTGTTCTTCCTTAATATTTTTCATTTCAAGTTCCTTCGAATTATGTGCAACAAAAACAAATCCAAAGGATTATGTATCTAACATTCCCCACTTAATTTGAATGGGTGTTTCTGAGTCCAAGCAAAATTATAAAATTTTCAAAAATTTCTCTTCCAAGTGATTTGGTGAAGATGTCAACAATTTTATCATTTGTGGAAAAATGTCTCAGATGAATAGTCTTTCCCTCTACATGATATTGAATCAAATGGTACTTTATCTTAATATGCTTGTTTTTTTCATGTAATCTAGGATTTTTGGCCACCTTGATTGCATAAGTATTGTCAACCATACGAAGAGTAGAATTCACATGTTTCTTCTTCACTTCACTTCATCATAAGTGAAGGCAAGCACATTGCATGGTAGTGGTGCCTCCTTTCATATGATAAAATTTCAATAAAGTGAGGTTTAATGGCCATTGTTATGCATAATTTGTTTGATAGTGATAAATAATGCTTCATCTATATCTCTTCTTTACTTATTTCCTTGTTATCTATACTATATTCAAGATAGGTTATTTCAATCTAGCTATTTCACTACTTCCAAGAATGTTTATGAAAGGAAATGAAAATGTTTTCTTTATTTCACTACTTCTAGGAATGTTTATGATAGGAAAATAAAAAATTTTCTTTCATTGAAGATATATTTCAGAAATATTCGTAAGGTTTGAAAAGAAGGTGAGAGATTATTTGTTTAAATAATTGAAATAACTTAATATGAGATTGATTTTTTTTTAAATAATTGAAAAAAAAATTCTTCTGTTGAAATATGTATTCTGGGGGTCATGACAACAGTGATCTTGATTGGTTTGATGATGATGAGTTGTTAATTTCTCCCAACCCAATCTTAACATTCAATAAGCTTGTGGTTAGAATGAACAAAGAACTTGTTAGTTTGATTCACATTAGAAATAAAATTCCTGAAATTGAATATAGGGTCAACATGTTCAACCAACATATTCAGATATAGCACGTAATAACCATATTCTAATGTGATTTTTTTATGTCATAAGTTCAATTATGAATGTTTTTTTTTTAACTTTTACATTATCTAATAAAAAAAAACATGTTCTTTCTTATATATGATTTTATTGCAGATATAACACCACAATATACGAACACCACGAGCCAACATTCAATGGTAGATATTTTCATACATGAGGATCCTGTAATAGAAGAGGTGCACAAGGAATTCATTCCAACAATATCGACTAGTGCATGAGGTAAAGAAAAATCTAATGTTTTTTTATTAATTAAATACTTGTAATAATAATAATAACAAAAAATATCAATTTAAAATTTATTTCTTGATACAGCTGATGATCCACCCCTCATGAGGCAACCTCAACAACGTCATGAGTACATGACCAGGCTATCAAAAATAAAGAAAAATAAATAATTGTACTAGTTATATCATGAATGTTATGAAACTAGCTCAAAAAATAGAAGAAAATATAGATCAACGACTTAGAAATCATCCTTGTAGAGGGTGAAACCTCATTTACATTACATAAATGAATAATTCTTGGATGATCCAAATGAAAAATCCTCCTTTCTATATATATGGGTACAAAGCCACAATATAATCCTAGCCGACATAATAATAACAATGTAAGCGCACAAGAATAACAATAGTTGGCTTCTATGGGGAACAATAATAACAATATGGGGACTACATAGGGACAACAATAACAATAAGGGGATACACTAGTATTATAGGGACCTAACATGCCCCTCTCCTTCAAAAAAGTATTGTCCTCAACACTTGATTACTTCCGGATGCTTCTTTATAAAATTTGCATCCTCTCATGTGGAATCTTCAGCGGGTAAGTGTAATATTCCCAAATTTGAACATCACATTTGGAATATTAGAGTCCTTGATATTTTTAATAAATTAAAGTAAATAAAAGGGTGGAGGGACCCACAAACCCCAACAGATGAATAAGATCCACTTTTATGTGTGTATGTGGACATTTTTTATCTAGATCTAGAATCATGGAGTAGTGGAACAACTCTTTAATGGAGGATGAAACAGTCAAAGAAGATCATGTATATTAGATATTAAAACACATGGATATTTGATAAGGTCAACTGAGATCATGATACATTCAAAGAAGATCATTCATGATAAGATAGTGGAGGAAGTGGTGCATTTAATGCATGCATGATGGAGAGGGTGATCACCATATGAACATTATGGAGGGCATGGATCAACAGCACAGTCAAACATAGATACTTTGTCCACATGTACACCGTAGTATTGGAGTGGGCCTAGGTTATGGAAGGCTCATGCATATAATGAAGGTGAACGCACAAAGGAAGGCATGATTTGGATTATGAATTTCTTGATATGTTTAGATCTAGATTTTTCTTAGGACATTTCTATGCAAGCTTGGGATGTTTAGCAGAGCTTGCAGGGTGTTCCCAAGAGGGAATCCCACCTCTTTATTTGGGTGATCTATGAGGGAGAGGATTGTTCTTCATTCCATATCAGGCATTAGTTCCATCTTCAGAAGGTTATTTCTAGTATTAAGCTAGAAAATAGGTGAGGGATTCATCCTACCACTTTGTTCTTCATATTTAGTCTTCCAGAGCATCAGATCTATATCTGGCATTCAGGCCTTGGGGTTTTTCCTCCTTGTTGCAGTAGTCCCTTCAAGGATTACGCAGTCCAGTCTTGCAAATCTATTGGAGGAAGGAAGTTTCCAATATTTCAGCTAGAAATCTTGTGAGGGATAACCTCCTCACATTGGATCTATTTTTTCCATCACCCAGGAGCTAATTAGATATATTTTTCTATGGGGAAAGGAGCCTCCCTCTCTCACAGTGCAGTTTTCTAAATTTGTTGTTCATTTTGCAGCTATTTTCAGTGGAGGAGATTGGAGGAGCTAGATCTTGGGCTTTTAGCCCAAGGATCTAGTGAAGGGATTAGCCCTTCTTGCTTAGATCTGATTTCATATCATTGCAACCATCATGTTATCAGATCTAGCTTCAAATCTGCATTCCCAGAAACATTTTCATGGAGCCCTAGGCATAAGGTTGTCTTAAACTTACAGATCTGAGAAATCCTTCCAGGGTTATCTTGGGAATCCATCATAGAGCTCCCGTTCTGCCTAGATCTAACTTTCTATCTCACAAGCAGTTGCAGTCCCTACATCTGTAGCAAGGATAGCGCAGTTCACCTTCTAGCAGAGCAGCAGTTACGCAGTCCCTCTTGGGATATGATTACAGGGTCATTCTAGGCTACTCTTGTGGCTTGAGTGTCTAATATTTTTAGCACTGTTGTATTTGCATTTTTCACCTCCAAATATTAATAAAATGGCTCAGCTATTTCTGCATATTCTGATGTGTATTTAGATCTATTGTTTACTTAGTTGCAGTCCTCATATTGTGTTTTAATATTGTTGTATCTACAATCTTGGGATATCATAAGATATTCCCAACCTTTTTTATTTTCCCTAGTTTGGGATATTACAGTGGTATCAAAGCATGATCTTTGGCTCAGCTTATGGAAACTTCATCTTTTTACATTGAAAGAAGAACAGATAGATGAGATCTATCATGGAGGATGTGAGATCTATCACTCATTTCTTCATATCCATGCAAGATCTCTCCAAGGAGGTCAATCAAATGAAGGAGGAAGAACAGAGAAAATATCCAAGAAGAAAATCTGATGAGGAAAGCACTTCCTATCAGCAGCAAAGAAGACCAGAGAATCCTAGGTCTCCTCATAGATCTACTATGCCCACTTTCTTTGAAGAAGATGAGAGGTATAGAAGTGAAGAAAGGCATGAATATAAGACTCATGAGACTCTCAGTCTATATCTTGAAGAGTACAAAGCGCAATCTAGGGCTTTCAAGGAGAATCTAACTCTCCAACAATTCTTCCAGATTAGAGAAGAAAGAGGATCCTATTGTAGCAATAGAAGGAAGAGGCATAATAGATTCTATCTGCCTACATTTGATGGATCTTCCTCAAGAAATTTCAAGGCTTGGAGGAGGGAGTTAGATTCATTTTTCAAGCTACATCCTATGGTTGAAGAGGAGGTTGTTCAAATTGCAGCACTTCATATCTTAGATGAAGCAGAGGATTGGTGGTTTGGGCACCTAGAGCATGCAGAGGTGACCAAGTATTCATATTTCTTTCACAAGTTGAGCAATAAGTTTGATGTGGAGAAGAAAGAGTTGTGATAAAAAGGGGCATCTCCCAAGGAAACCAAGGAGAATGTTGATCTTGTCACTCTAGACAAGAGGTCACTACTTTCACCACCTACTACAGAAGTAATTGTATCTGGAGAAGAGACACTTGCATCTTTGCAAATTAGTCTTGAGCTCTTGACTTATGGAGTCCCATGCATGGATCAAGAGATGCATGAGGAAGAGGAGGAGGATACCAACGTTGGTACACTTGAAGAAAAGAGGCCATCACTCTTACCAGCAGTCGGAGATACTATTGTCCCGGTTGGAGGAACTCTTGTGTTCTGTCATGAGGTTCTCCCATATCAGCTGATCCAAGGTATGCATAAAATTGCAGCACATATTATTTCAAGATAAATGCATAACCAAGGATTAGAACAACATGTTGATTTGAAGAAGAGACATATCACCATGTAGAGGACCCTTGATCTAATCAAGGAAGAGACTGAAAACTATCCTTGTTCATCATTGTTGAGATGCATTCAACCTCTTGAGTTGAGATGTAGAGTTTCAGAAAATGGGATTAACATTATCCTATGTACAATGGCTGATAATGAGATCAATATTGTGCCTTACTTTGAGACATCATATATATCACCCTACAGATCTACAACACTGTCACTTAGTAGTTGTGACAAAGGAAGGGATTCATCATTCTTGGAGCATTCTAGAGGTAGCTTCACTCATGAAGCAATGGAAGCAAAGATGTTAAATGGTAGACATCTTGAAATGAGAAACCTTTTCTCCTTTTTAGATGACCCTTTCTCAATGAGCCTCTCACTTCTCAAAGAGAAACTTCTACTTGCATTAAATCCAAAACTTTTTTGGTTTTGGAGGACCTTTGATGGAGAGAGAACCTCATTAAGAGATCTCATTAGAGATGCATTTCAACATTTCATGAAATGCAAAAGTCTTCAACAGTTTGGGAAGGATGGCATTCTACAAAGGGAGGATTCCATGATTATGCAGTACCTCATTCATCATTCCCATGGGAGTGAATGGGTGAGGATGATAAGCAAGGGGTTGCAAAGCCACTTGCAGATTTTTATGGGCCAGCATGCTTGGTTACATTAGTTTCCATTGGGAGATTTCTGTCACACTCCAAAGGCACCTATTTTTCTGCTCCATGCCCTGAAAAACATGTATGAAATGAATAAGGAGGCATGGCTGCGTTGGTTGTTCTTGGGTGAGTATGGATACCACCCAATAGCTCATTATTTTCTGAAACATGCCTTGTTTTTCAATGATAAATGGCAACAAGGGAAGGCATGTTCATTTTGGTTTCACTTGAGAGAGTTTGGCCACCACATGACATCTCCTATGTCTATGTGTTTTATATTTTGTAAAACTTGGCATAATGATCTCATGATGTGCATTGATGATGTTTTGTATGAGGCTGATGTGACATATCATATGTCCATTAGTATGATTTTGTTTCATTATGCACATGAGGAGGAGAGGAAGCAACAAGATCTCTTGTTGCTTGGATTTCTTTTGGGGGAGTTTGGCTTGTCCATCTTACATGGAGGAGATGGAGGATGGCAGCATAGGGCCTTACTCCAATGATTATTGTTAGGAGAATATGGTTTGACATCTTTGTCTACCTGTTAGAGTTAGTCTTGTCATCCTTCCATCAGAGATCATTTCTCTTAGTGCATTTCATTTTTAGGTGTCTCATTCCACTCATTCATCTGCATTCCGTTAGGGGCATGCCATTGACTGATGGAAGGGTTTGGTTTCTCATTTCCCTCATGTTTGTACCTGCTGGGTTGGTCAAAATTTCTTAAAATTCATCAAAATTCATTTCACGTCATTTACAGTCATAGATGCTATTTTGGTAAAAAAAAAAGAGTCATTTTAGTTTCTAGGTCTAGGGTTTGGTCTTCAGAAATGTTAAATAATGCCCGCAGGCCATGAGCATGTTTTCAATAAGTTTTTATTTCAAGATCTTCATCGTCAATAATGCTCGAGGAGGTTTCTTCTTCAAAACTTTGTTTTGAAGAAGAAATTGTCAAATTTGTTTTTGTAATAAATATGTATCTTTCTGCCATGTAGTACTTCACATGCAGACTCTGGTCTTCCTTTGCCGAAGTTCAATGCCATCATCCCTGCAAAAATCAAGAACAATTTCATCATTCAAACTTAGAAAATCAGTGAGGAAACAAAAAGACAGAGTTATATTAAATGCAAAAGTGCCAATGTCAAAAACATTACAAAATGGGTTTCTGAGAAGCAAAAATTAAATCCATGTCTATATAAGATATTTCTCAAAGTTATTAATCCATTTGCATCAAGAGATATTAAAAAATCCAAGATAGAAGTCGATGTTGAAGTTTGGAGGGACGAAACTTTGAGTTTAAAAGGGCCAACTCTGTGTTGGAATTCAGCGCGGCGCACCCACACAGCACGACACATAGAGCCGGAGTTCATAGTGTAATTTCCAATGGGCGAGGCGCACCCATACAACGCAGTGCATTGGGTTTGTGCACGGTGCACAGAGCCCCCAAGCCAAAATTTATCACCGCTTCATCATTTTGTTAAAACAACTTCAACACCTTTGCTCAAGTAAGTGTACATAGTTTCTCCTGCTTGTATTTGGTGTGGTTTTAGACATATGTTTGGAGAATTGGGTTGGTGAAACATAAACCCTATTTATTTTGCCAAAATCGCTCCTTGGGGTTTGAAAACAAAGTTTAAAATTTGTTTGGTGCAATATTATTGCCATTGACCACCATATTCTCCCTTTCCCCACTGTCACACTATCATACCATAGTCCTTCTCCTATTCCCGCTGTCCCATATCTCTTATACCCTTTGTTCCCATCTTTTAAATCCTCGAACCCTATCACTTTCCATCACTTCCCTCCATTGATAAAATCCTAATTTCCACAACGTTCAAGGGCTGTCTCTACTTAACCCAGGTATATTTTTCCATTTCATTTACTCTTATTCCTAAAAACTACCCCCCATCACTATCACTCATTCCCATATCACTTATAAAAGGTCCAAATCCTGAAGTTCCCCAAGTAGTGAGTGACTGTCCTTCCACTCCAAATTCACTTGACAGTCTATTGTATTCATTGTGATATTTCCTTGTAGCCTTTCATTACATATGTGGCACACTTGGTATTGAAAAACAAACTCTTGTTTTCACCATACATATATCAGCATATACTTGTCAAACACCTTGTTTCCAACACCATGTCAGAGACAAATTCATCATATGAGCAGGGATATGAGCAAGATAGTGACTCAACCACCGAGCTAAATGTATAGAGGAGGTCTCATAAAAGTGGAAGGCACGTTAGAGAGGAGCCTGCTTCTTTGGCTCAATTGCAGGCCTGCCCGCTTGCAATGACATGCTTTCAGCAACAGTCATGTTTTCAGTATTGTGAGATGATATCTCAGATTCAGCACCATCAAGAGTTGGTTCGCCTATTTGTTTTACATTTTCGTTATGGACATGTAAATCTTGCTGGAGTGAATTTCACTTTGACACCAGAGACCATTTCTGAGGCGACCGGGATACCATACATTGGTGAAGAGTGAAATAAGAGACAGCAGCTGGATAGAGCATATTATGAACCTTACATCAGGCCTGGATATTTGAGGCAGCTGAGTAGAGTATTTCCATTCCGGTTTCTGAAGGAGTCTTATGCGCCATTAATGAAGCTCACCATCAGATATTTCAGTTGTGAGGGCTGGTTCTCACGTCTTTATGCATATCACATCAGACTTTTGATGCATTTTACGAGAGTGAGACTGATGAGTATTCCATATTTCATGTGTCGAAACATAGAGCGGATGACTACCCTGATCTAGAAGAAGACTCCAGAGCAGCAACATAACAGCATTTATCATTATGCGCTCATCAAAATCATTGTAGTACATCAGCTTGGATTGCAGGGCATCGCATGGGACGAGTTCATTTCCCGTGACTTCTTTGCAGCCCCCCAGCCTCCTCCCGAGATTGTTCATGATGAGGGAGAGACTTCATATCAGTTTGAGGTTCCTGAGACTGAGCCTATCAGTGCTCCAGTGTGTGTGACATATCAGAGAGGCCACAGAGCCTTATTTGCAGTAGCACGACGAGTACTATCTCCACCAGGGGTGGGAGGGGTCTCGTTACCTTCATCAGCAGCGCGAGTACTATCTCCACTTGGCGTGGAAGGGGTCTCTCCTTCGACATCAGCATAGGTACAGGACCGAGGCAAGAGGCCTATGCACGATGAGGGCCCTTCAAGAGGCCGAGACATTGATTTTATACTCATTGATGTTGATTCAAGCTCTCCCAGCTCAAAGCTGAAAGAAATCATCCAGGAGAAGAAAGTTGAAATCGACACACTAATCGAGAAATTGCAGAGAGTTCAGTGGGTTATAAATTACTTGGAGCAGTGGAATAAACAACTAGAGGATCAGCACACACTCATGGAGCTGTAGAGAATCCGCGAAGACCGGGAATTAGCCCGGAAGAGACCAAGTGACATGACACCATTTGAGCGAGAGACTTGCCTTACGAGAGTCAAAATTCATCTGAAGAAGCTCTTGGCGAAGGCCAATAGAGACAAATACATGCTCAGACATATGAAGAACCACTATTGGGCCCGCACACACGTTTGCAGAGCCAGGGTGAAGATCCTGAAGGCGAGGTTGAGAAGAGCACTGAAACGTCGGAAAAGGCCTAATCCACTCTGAATCTTGGCCGAAGCCTCCTTGGCTAAGCATGAGACATGATGGGAGACCTTCACTCCAAATTTCAGCAAATTTGGAGTAAATTTTGTCATTTTTGAAAATTTTGGTTGCAAAACAGGTTTTTCTGCCCGACGCGTCGCACCACTCGACGCGCGCTTACGTTTGAGACATCTTCTGGAGGAAAACTTGATTTTTTTGGGTTTTTTATGGTAAATTATGCATACTCAGGAATGGCTAAGAGATTTCATCAAGTTCTGGGTGGTCTTAAAGGTCAAAAACACTCCAAAAATGGCCTTTCTGCCACTTTTTGCACCAGCAGGAACTAGTCTTGGAAGATTGCAGTTTTGGAGGGGAAAATGACATCCAAATTGAAAAATTACACTTGGGTTGGATAGTAGATAGATAGAGCTTTCCAATGAGCTATCATAAGCTCAATTTGGACTTCAGGAAGTGCCCCAAAAATAGGCTCAAAGTGGCTTGGTGCATTGAGTTTTTTGGCGCAGAGCATAGAGGAATTTTGCCCAATTTTCACTTTTCAACTCAGAAATTCGCCCAGTTTGACTAGTTTCACTTTTGGATGTAATTATTGATCTATCTTGATGTAATTTTGTGGCTATGATGTAAATTTGGCTCATGTTTACTTTTTCTAGAGGATTCATTCACTAAAAAGTGAAAATTAAGTGAATGGATCAGTTCCCTAGCATATAGAGGCAAGTTGTTTGGCTGCCTAGTTTTCAGTTCCATGTTTAGAATTGGTTGAAACAGCTCCTAGAAGGATGAGCTCGACCCCTAGAGGCATGGGAAGGGGTTAGTATGGTCTATATATAGTATTTTCTGAGTCATTTTCAGGGTTGGACTCTTGGGAAAAGTTTGGCACTCCATTGTATATCCATTTTCAGTTTTTGGCAAAGGAAAGACCAGAGTTTTGCAGCACTTGTTGGGATCCTTGTGGCTTCTGAGTTTTGATGATGTTTTTCTCCATGTTATTGTAAGTTTCATTAATGTTATATGTATTCCATTTCCCTTCTCTTTGCTTCTGAATTAAACAAATGAGTAATTGAGGTAGAATTCATTAGTTTGTTGGTGCTCTGCCTTAAACTTTTGTTTAGTTTTACATGTTTTTCATCAGTTTGAAGAGGATCCTTGCACTCTCTTGCCCTCTTCAGCTCCTCAAAAGTCTTTTCAATTCATTCATTTGATCTAAGACATCAAAGCCACTGCCTTCCTCGCCCCAACTTGAACTCTGCAAGAAATTGGCCTCATTCCCAAGCCCAAAAATTGTCTTTCCCCTTTTTCCAACAAAATCCCAAAAAATCAAAATCAAACCCTCCTATTTGTTTATCTAGCCTAAGATCAGTTGTTTTTAGTCATCTCAAGCCCCTTTGAATATTTTCATTGAGATTGACCCGGAGAGAGCCCTCTCCTGTCCTCGTAGGGCTAGCTACGAGGCTGAGCGTGGTTTGGTGTTGTCCTTTTTCTGCCTTATTTCAGCCTAAGGTGGATTTGGGAACTAACATAGTGGCGACCATACTGGGGAAGAAAATGGTTTGCTTGTTGGTGTTATTTGTTTCATAAGTTACAGACGGAGCCTAAAGTTACACCAGGTAGCTTTCGAAACGCTTTTGCCTTGCATTGGCGGAAGTAGATAAACGCCGCTTCAGTCAATATTCGGTTTAGCTTGTGAACGTGACATTTGAATTGTGAATTACCCCAGTATATTACATCGTTCTGGACTCTTGGGTGATTGATTCTAGAATTTGATAGGCTGAAATAGATCGGTTTTGTCCTTTGATTTTTGAATAGATCAACACAATGGCTTCCAGAAGACATACTAGATCAAATCCCGATCTTGATCCACCTCCAGTGTATGAGAATCTTAATTTTATTTCAAGAATCCTCCGTCGAGAAATTCCCGTGATCCCTTTGTTTAAATCTCATTCATATCCCTTTAAATTCATTGAAGATATTGAGTTTGATGATCAGTTCGAGTTGTTGTTGTTTGAAACTAAATCTGAAAGTGCTACTGGTTCTACCGTCATAAATCCTGAGTTTATCAAGTATCTTGAGGTTGAACAAGCTAATAGATCCATTGATAATTACATCTTGAATCTTCAGAACTCTATTGTGGCAACGAATATCCCTGAATTCATAGAGTCTGCATCTGAAACTCTTGGTCCATCAGTAGTTACATCTGATTCACAAGTTCACACTGAACCTTCTTTCATTCCTACCATTCTCGTGCAACCATCTATATCTGATCAACAATCTGCAGTAGTTCCTCCTCCATCTCCACCACATACACCTAGTACACCTACTGCTCCTACTCCACCCGTTTCTCCAGGACAGATCATAAATCCACCAAGAGCAATGGCCGCTAGATTTGCACCTCTTGCCTTGCCAGCAAACTTGGATCCCATGCCCGTTGATTATCAGAGTAAAATCCCTTTGTTTGATGGTACTCCTCAGAGTGTTCCTGCTCAGCAGCATATTGATAGAATGACAGACTTCTTTTATCTCCATGAAATTGATGAAGAGAATGTCTCCATGAGATTGTTTGTGCAAAATTTTGGAGGTGAGGTACGTAAATGGTTCAGAGCTTTGCAGCCCAGGAGTATTAATACATTAGAAGAGCTTCAGAGACAGTTTCTAGATCGGTGGGAAATGAAAAAAGATCCACTTCAAATCACTTATGAGTATACCAAGATCAAGCGCAATCCTGGTGAGTCCGTCCAAGACTATATTATCAGATTTAATGTAGTTTATAATGCTATTCCCGATGATTTAAGGCCATCTAAGAAATCAGCTTTGCTTAAGTTTCCGGATGGTTTTGATTCGGAGATGGATTATTCATTACGAGACAAAGATCCGCCCACTTTAGAGGACATGCAGAAGATTTCCGTGAGTGTTGAGGCAAATTTGAATGACAAGAGAGCAAGATTGAAAGCAGAGAAGAAAGTTGTGATAAAGGAAGAAGCTTCTACATCTACATCAGATCAGCTACTTCGTAAAGTGGAAAAAATGTTCGATAGGTTCACTCTTGATAGGCCCGAACCACAGATTCGAAATCCAATTTTTCATGGTCAGCAGCAGCCCCAATTCAGGATCAAACAACGAGAACAACGAGCACAAGAAACAACAGTCCAGCAGCAAGTAAAGACACCTCTTCAGCAGAATTTTGTTGGTCAGGATTCAGATGATGAAGATGATGTAGTAGGGGAGGAAAATCATTTCTTTACTCCTGATGATTTGCCCATTTATATCACCGAAGATGAGGAGTATGCAGAAAGTTCAGCGGTACAAAGAGATGAGGATTTTATCTTGGCTAATGATGCAGCTCTTGAGGAAGAGTCGGATGAGTATCAGAGAGGTTATATGAATGCCTTGTCAGCCCAGCAGAAGCAATATTCTCTTAGAAATAGAGATGTGCCTGTCAACCCAATCCAAAAGAGAAAGGAAGTTTCAACACCTAAAAATGATTCACCTGTTGCACAAAAGAAAGCAAAAGAGATAGTTGATCCCGCTGCCACCAAGTCATCATCAGCAGAAAAATCAAATCAGCCAATTACATCGAGGGAGAAGGCTGAAAAGAAAGATGTTCCAGCCAAAGAGATCGAAAAGACTTCAGCCTTTAGTTTGGAGAATGAGATTTCTAAATTAAAGGTATCCATTCCCTTGACTGAACTAATGAAGAACAACAGTTATAGAGGTCAAGTTTCCAAAATTTTGAATTTCGATCCCATGTCTGATATGGTGAATATTGAAGATGATCAACCTGAACTGATATTTGGACCAGCTTTAGATGGTGAGTCTCTGGACAGCGAAGTGCCTCCTTTTTATATCAGTCTTCGATTGCATGAGTTTGTATTGCATAATGCCATGTTTGATTCCGGTGCTTCCCATAATCTTATGCCGAAAGCAATCATGGAGAAGTTGGGTTTAGACATCACTAGGAAGTACCATGATATTTATTCATTTGATTCTAGCAGAGTGAGATGTATTGGGCTCATTAAAGACTTGGTTGTTAGTTTGGATCAGATTCCTACAAAGAATGTTTTGATGGACGTTGTTGTAGCAGACATTCCTCCGAGATTTGGTATGTTGCTTTCCAGATCTTGGGGAGATAAATTGAAAGGGAAATTACAATTGGATTTCTCCTATGCAACGATTCCCGTGTTTGGCCAAATGAGAAAATTGTATCAGGAACAAAAAATGAAGTATATGATTACAACCAAGGAGAAACCGTTCAATCATCTGATTAATTATGTACATACAGATTTAGAGTCTTTTGTTTTGTTTGCCGATAGTTTCAACGATGTAGATAGTCAATTAGTTCAAGCAGAAGATATTCCAGAGATTACCGAGAATTTCAGAGAATTTTTGTAGAAAGAAAGGAAAAAACCGGAAAGCACAGTTGAGTAATCAGCTAAAGATAGTGGACAGCAAGCAGAAAAAACAGAGCTAGCACAATTTCAGCACTTAGAGGATGATGAAGAGGGTCTATGGACCATGGATTTCGATGGTGCAGTCAGAAATGATGGTGCTGGAATTGGTATTTGGGTACGCAGTCCTTTTTTTGCTCCAAACAAGGTACCGAGCAATGTACGGGTATGTTCTTACAAATTAGCATTCGATTGTTCAAACAATGAGGCTGAGTATGAAGCTCTGATTGATGGCTTAAATATTCTTAGAAAGCTGAATGCTAAGAGAATTGCAGTCTATGGTGACTCTGAATTGGTGATTAAGCAAGTAAAGGGTGAATATCAAACGAAACATCCCCGGATGCGGGCTTACCGGAACGCTGTCCTTGATATTTTGAAGCAGTTTTCAGATTATACTTTGACTTGTATTCCTCGCATTCAAAATGGAATTGCAAATGCACTTGCTAAGGCAGAAATTAACTTGAAGATCCCAATGAATTCAAGTAATAAGTTCGAAATCCATGTGAAGCACCATCCTACCGTCCCGGATAATCAAAGATGTTGGCAAGTTTTCCAAGATGATGATGAGATTAATGATTTTCTGCAAAATAAAGGGAAGTTCAAAGATACCTCAATTGATGTAGAATATGATGATAGTGATGATGTTCAAGTCAATCAAATGGAAGTGTTTCAGTTGAAAGATAATGTTATTCCTAAAGGTTTGATACCTTTAGAAGAGCTCTTCGATCAGGATGATGTGGCTAAAAAGCCAACCTTACGGCCGACTGAAAAAGGAGTTGAAGATGTAAATATTGGAACAGCTGAAGACCCCAAGATGGTGAAGTTATCCAAATCATTGCCACCGGAGGTAAAAGCAAAATATGTGAGTTTGTTGTCTTCATTTGCTGATGCTTTCGCTTGGGATTACTCAGATTTAAAGACGTATGACACCAATATAATTCAGCACACTATCCCAATCAAGCCTAATCAGAAGCCTTTCAAACGAAAGCTAAGAAGAATCAATCCGAAGTTGTTGCCATCGATTGAGGAGGAGGTAAACAGGTTGTACAAAGCAGGAATCATTTTTCCCATCAGATTTTCTTATTGGATTTCCAATTTAGTGCTAGTGCGGAAAAAGACAGGTGAGATTCGATTGTGTATTGATTTCCAAAATCTGAACAAGGTGTCATTGAAGGACAATTATCCATTGCCTAAGAGGGATCATATATTGCAGTGAGTAGTTGGAGCATCTCTCATGTCACTACTCGACGGTTATTCTGGATATAACCAAATTTTGGTCCATGAGGACGACCGTAACAAAACAGCGTTCACCACTCCGTGGGGAACTTTCCACTATGCCAAGATGCCATTCGGTTTGAAGAATGCTGGTGCGACTTTCCAGCGGGTGATGGAAATGGCTTTTTCCAATGAGAAATATGTTTTCCTTGTTATATACCTCGATGATTTGACGGTCTTTTCCAATTCAGATGAAGAGCATATGTATCACTTGAAAGTTGTCTTTCAAAAGTGCAGAAAATATGGTGTCTCGCTTAATCCTAAAAAGAGCTTATTTGCCATGGATGAAGGAAAATGACTTGGTCACATTATTTCAAAAGATGGCATTCGTATTGATCCAGCACGTGTTGAAGCAATTCAGCAAATTGACCCTCCCAGGAACAAGAAGGAGATTCAGTCTTTTAATGGTAAGATGAAATTTTTACACCGTTTTGTCCCTAACCTTGCTGAACATTTAAGAGAAATAACAAACATGCTGAAAAAGGACATCCAGGTGAAGTGGACTGAAGAGGCGGTAAAGTCCTTTAATTTGGTGAAGTTGGCACTATCTTCAGCTCCGGTGTTAATCAGCCTGGATTACACCCAAGATTTTATTTTGTTTTCCTTTGCTTTAGAGCATACCATGGCAGTTGTGTTAATGCAAAAAAGAGATGGACATGAAAATCCCATAGCATTTTTCAGTCGAACTATTAGAGACGCGGCCTTGAAGTACAACATCATTGAGAAGCAAGCTCTGGCACTGGTAAAAGCATTGAAGGATTTTCGGGTATACATTTTGCATTCCCATATTTTGGCTTATGTTCCTAACGCTGTCTTGAAAGATGTTTTAGTACAGACTGATCCGGAAGGAAGACGTGGCAAGTGGATTGCAGCTTTGCTGGAATATGATTTGGAAATAAGGCCCACGAAGCTCATCAAGGGACAGGGGCTGGCGAAGCTTATGGCTGAATCGAATTTGCACGCATTAGACATAAATCTGATTGTTGCTATGTCTGTTGAGGATGAGGAGAATTCGCCACTTCAGGTATCGGAAATGTTTGTTGCTTCCCCATGGTATTCAGATATCGTGTATGTTCTTCAAAATTTGTCATCACCGCCCGGCATGACTAGAAACAAAGGTAGAACTTTGAAACTGAAGGCTGCAAAATTTTGTATTTTGAATTCTGCACTTTATTGGAAAGATCCAGGTGGTGTTTTATTGAATTTTTTGGTGGAGGAAGAAGCGAAGAAGGTAATGGGGGATTTCCATAAAGGAGACTGCGGGGGTCATCATTTTTTGAAAACAACAGCCAATAAGATTTTGAGAGCAGGGTACTATTGGCCGACATTGTTTGCCGATGTGTATAAAATAGTCAAAGGCTGCCATGAGTGCCAGATTTTCAAAGGAAGACATAAATTACAGCCATTGCCACTCAAGCCTATTGAGGTAAGCACCCCTTTTCAGCAGTGGGGTTTGGATTTCATTGGGGAGATCCATCCTCCTTCCTCAGGACAACATAGATGGATTCTAACAGCCACCGATTACTTCACGAAATGGATCGAAGCAGTTCCCACCAGACAGGCTACTGATTCGGTAATCATTTCTTTCCTTGAGAACAACATTTTGTCTCGTTTTAGTTGCCCGAATAAATTGATCACTGATAATGCAGCAGATTTTAAATCAAGAAAGATGATTGAGTTTTGTGCCAAGTATAAAATAATTTTGGGGCATTCAACCGCCTATCATCCGCAAGGCAACGGTTTGGCGGAATCTTCCAATAAATCTCTAGTCAACATCATTAAAAAGTTGTTGGAAATAAATAAGAAGAGTTGGCATAAGAAGCTGGTCAATGCGCTATGGGCTGATTGGGTGACTCAAAATAAGTCCATTGGTATGTCCCCCTTTGAGTTAGTTTATGGAGTGGATACAGTGTTTCCTACCTCACTTGTTGTTCCGGTGGTCAAGCTTCTTCAGGAAGCTGGTAGTGAAGAAAGCCATATGCAGAGAAGGATAAATCAAATGATTCATTTGCAGCAAATGAGAGAAGATGTTTTCCAGAACACATTTAAGTTGCAGGAGAGAATCAAAAAGATCTATGATAGGAAAGCGAAGATGAATAAATTCCAATTGGAGGAAGTGGTTCTGAAGTGGGATGCTAGGAATGAGGACAAAGGTAAACACGGTAAGTTTGAAAATCTCTGGAAAGGTCCATTCAAGATTGCAGCATATCGAGGTCAGAACGCCTTTCTTTTAAAGGAGATGAATGGTGAAGACTGTCCAGGAGGGCCGGTCAATGGTCGGCTGCTCAAGCAGTACCATTTCTAAGATGTTTTCTGTTGATCATATTGTCATTGTACATATCATTTATTTCAATTTCATTGCAAGTGTGCACTGTGGTATTTTCTTTAGTTTGGGGCCCAAAGTGAAGGCTATAATTCTGAAGAAGGATTTCAGTTTTGGTTTGAGTCTATCTAGTTGGTTTGGTTTCAGTTTCAAAAGTTGAGTTAGTTTGAGTTAAAGTTTCAGAAAAATAAATTTAGTCAACAATCTTGAGTTGTTTTGTCAAAATAATGGACTCCATAGCCCAATGGACGAAGGCACTGGTCTGCTCTCCCAAAGATCTATCGTTCTTGGCACCTCCCAGGAGCTACCATCCCCATTGGAGCCAATGTTAGAGTCGGTCTTGTCATCCCTCCGTCAGAGATCATTTCTCTTATTGCATTTCATTTTTAGGTGTCTCATTCCGCTCATTCATCTACATTCCGTTAGGGGCATGCCATTGACTGACGGAAGGGTTTGGTTTCTCGTTTCCCTCATGTTTGTACCTGCTGGGTTGGTCAAAATTTATTAAAATTCATCAAAGTTCATTTCACGTCATTTACAGTCATAGATGCTATTTTGGTATAAAAAAAAAAAGAGTAATTTTAGTTTCTAGGTCTAGGGTTTGGTCTTCAGAAATGTTAAATAATGCCCGCAGGCCATGAGGATGTTTTCAATAAGTTTTTATTTCAAGATCTTCATCGTCCATAATGCTCGAGGAGGTTTTTTCTTCAAAACTTTGTTTTGAAGAAGAAATTTTCAAATTTGTTTTTGTAATAAATATGTATCTTTTCGCCATGTAGTACTTCACATGCAGACTCTGGTCTTCCTTTGTCAAAGTTCAATGCCATCATCCTTGCAAAAATCAAGAACAATTTCATCATTCAAACTTAGAAAATCAGTGAGGAAACAAAAAGATAGAGTTATATTAAATGCAAAAGTGCCAAAGTCAAAAACATTACAGAATGGGTTTCTGAGAAGAAAAAATTAAATCCATGTCTATATAAGATATTTCTCAAAGTTATTACTCCATTTGCATCAAGAGATATTAAAAAATCCAAGATAGAAGTCGATGTTGAAGTTTGGAGGGACGAAACTTTGAGTTTAAAAGGGCCGACTGTGTGTTGGAATTCAGCACGGCGCATTGGGATAGGGCGCGGTGCACCCACACAGCGCGGCGCATAGAGCAGAAGTTCATAGTGTAATTTCCAACGGGAGCGACGCACCCATACGACGCAGTGCATTGGGTTTGTGCGCGGCGCACAGAGCCCCCAAGCCAAAATTTATCACCGCTTCATCATTTTGTTAAAACAACTTCAACACCTTTGCTCAAGTAAGTGTACACAGTTGCTCCTGCTTGTATTTGGTGTGGTTTCAGACATATGTTTGGAGACTTAGGTTGGTGAAACATAAACCCTATTTATTTTGCCAAAATCGCTCCTTAGGGTTTGAAAACAAAGTTTAAAATTTGTTTGGTGCAATATTATTGCCATTGACCACCATATTCTCCCTTTCCCCGCTGTCACACTATCATACCACAATCCTTCTCCTATTCCCGATGTCCCATATCCCTTATACCCTTTGTTCCCATGTTTTAAATCCTTGAACCCTATCACTTGCCATCACTTCCCTCCATTGATAAAATCCTAATTTCCACAACATTCAAGGGTTGTCTCTACTTAACCCAGGTATATTTTTCCATTTCATTTACTCTTATTCCTAAAAACTACCCCCCATCACTATCACTCATTCCCATATCACTTATAAAAGGTCCAAATCCCGAAGTTCCCCAAGCAGTGAGTGACTGTCCTTCCACTCCAAATTCACTTGACAGTCTATTGTATTCATTGTGATATTTCCTTGCAGCCTTTCATTACATATGTGGCACACTTGGTATTGAAAAACAAACTCTTGTTTTCACCATACATATATCAGCATATACTTGTCAAACACCTTTTTTCCAACACCATGTCAGAGACAAATTCATCATATGAGCAGGGATATGAGCAAGATAGTGACTCAACCACCGAGCTAAATGTACAGAGGAGGTCTCATAAAAGTGGCAGGCACGTCAGAAAGGAGCCTGCTTCTTTGGCTCAATTGCAGGCCTACCCGCTTGCAATGACATGCTTTCAGCAACAGTCGTGTTTTCAGTATTGTGAGATGATATCTCAGATTCAGCACCATCAGGAGTTGGTTCACCTATTTTTTTTACATTTGCGTGATGGTCATGTACATCTTGCTGGAGTGAATTTCACTTTGACACCAGAGACCATTTCTGAGGCGACCGGGATACCAAACATTGGTGAAGAGTGGAATAAGAGACAGCAGCTGGATAGAGCATATTATGAACCTTACATCGGGCCTGGATATTTGAGGCAGCTGAGAAGAGTATTTCCATTCCGGTTTCTAAAGGAGTCTTATGCGCCATTAATGAAGCTCATCATCATATATTTCAGTTGTGAGGGCCGGTTCTCACGTCTTTATGCATATCACATCAGACTTTTGATGCATTTTACGAGAGTGAGACTGATGAGTATTCCATATTTCATGTGTCAAAACATAGAGTGGATGACTACCCTGGTGCAGAAGAATACTCCAGAGAAACAACATAACAACATTTATCATTATGCGCTCATCAAAATCATTGTAGTACATCAGCTTGGATTGCAGGGCAACGCATGGGATGAGTTCATTTCCCGTGACTTATTTGCAGCCCCCCAGCCTCCTCCCGAGATTGTTCATGATGAGGGAGAGCCTTCACATCAGTTTGAGGTTCCTAAGACTGAGCCTATCAGTGCTCCAGTGTGTGTGACATATCAGAGAGGGCACATAGCCTTATTTGCAGCAGCATGACGAGTACTATCTCCACCAGGGGTGGGAGGGGTCTCGTTACCTTCATCAGTAGCGCGAGTACTATCTCCACTTGGCGTGGAAGGGGTCTCGCCTTCGACATCAGCACAGGTACAGGACCGAGGCAAGAGGCCTATGCATGATGAGGGCCCTTTAGGAGGCCAAGACACTGATTTTATACTCATTGATGTTGATTCGAGCTCTCCCAGCTCAACGCTGAAAGAAATCATCCAGGAGAAGAAAGCTGAAATCGACACACTGAACGAGAAATTGTAGAGAGCTCAGTGGGTTATAAATTACTTGGAGCAGTGGAATAAACAACTGGAGGATCAGCAGACACTCATGGAGTTGCAGAGAATCCGCGAAGACCGGGAATTAGCCCGGAAGAGACCAGGTGACATGACACCATTTGAGCGAGAGGCTTGCCTTACGAGAGTCAACATTCATCTGGAGAAGCTCTTTGTGAAGGCCAATAGATATAAAGGCATGCTCAGACATATGAAGAACCACTATTGGGCCCGCACACATGTTTGCAGAGCCAGGATGAAGATCCTGAAGGCGAGGTTGAGAAGAGCACTGAAACGTCAGAAAAGGCCTGATCCACTCCGAATCTTGGCCAAAGCCTCCTTGGCTGAATATGAGACATGATGGGAGACCTTCACTCCAAATTTGCTGAAATTTGGAGTAAATTTTGTCATTTTTGAAAATTTTGGTTGCAAAACAAGTTTTTCTGCCGACGCGACGCGCCACTCGACGCGTGCTTACGTTTGAGACATATTATGGAGGAAAAATTGATGTTTTTGGGTTTTTTTATGGTAAATTATGCATTCTCAGGAATGGCTGAGAGATTTCATCAAGTTCTGGGTGGTCTTAAAGGTCAAAAACACTCCAAAAATGGCCTTTCTGCCACTTTTTGCACTAGCAGGAACCAGTATTGGGAGATTGCAGTTTTTGAGGGTCAAATGACATCCAAATTGAAAACTTCCACTTGGGTTGGATAGCAGACAGATAGGGCTTTCCAACGAGCTATCATGAGCTTAATTTGGACTTCAGGAAGTGCCCCAAAAATCAGCTCAAATTGGAACGGCGCATTGAGTTTTCCGGCGCGGCACATAGAGAAATTTTGCCCAATTTTCACTTTTCAGCTCAGAAATTCAGCCAGTTTGACTAGTTTCACTTTTGGATGTAATTATTGATCTATATTGATGTAATTTTGTGGCTATGATGTAAATTTGGCTCATATTTAGTTGTTCTAGAGGATTCATTCACTAAAAATTGAAAATTAAGTGAATGGATCAGTTTCCTAGCATATAGAGGCAAGTTGTTTCGCTGCCAAGATTTCAGTTCCATGTTTAGAATTGGTTGAAAAAACTCCTAGAAGGATGAGCTCAACCCCTAGAGGCATGGGAAGGGGTTAGGATGGTCTATATCATGTATTTTTTGAGACATTTTCAGGGTTGGATACTTGGGAATAGTTTGGCACCTCATTGTATATTCATTTCAGATTTTTGGCAAAGGAAAGACCAGAGTTTTGCAGCACTTGTTGGGATCCTTGTGGCTCTGAGTTTTGATGATGTTTTTCTTCATGTATCTGTAAGTTTCATTTAATTTTATGTATGCCATTTCCCTTCTCTTTGCTTCTGAATTAAACAAATGAGTAACTAAGGTAGAATTCATTAGTTTGCTGGTGCTCTGCCTTAAACTTTTGTTTAGTTTTATATGTTTTCGTCAGTTTGGAGAGGATCCTTGCACCTTCTTTACCTCTTCATCTCCTCAGCATTCTTTTCTATCCATTCATTGAATCTAAGACATCAAATTCATTGCTTTCCTTGCCCCAACTTGAACTCTGCAAGAATTTAGCCTCGTCCCCAAGCCCGAAATTGTCTTTCCCCTTTTTCCAACAAAATCCCAAAAAATCAAAATCAAACCCTCCTATTTGTTTATATAGCCTAAGATTAGTTGTTGTTTTAGTCATCTCAAGCCCCTTTGAATATTTTCATTGATATTGACCCGGAGAGAGCCCTCTCCTGTCCTCGTAGGGCTAGCTATGAGGTTGAGCGTGGTTTGGTGTTGTCCTCTTTCTGCCTTACTTCAACCTAAGGTGGATTTGGGAACTAACACTACCCATATTACTTCTTTCCTTATTCTTTTGCATAACCTTGGAATGATGAAGTTTGGATCCAACAAGGCCAACAGGGCTAAGTATGAGAGCATCTCAATGCTCAATATAATTCATGAAACATGGGATGAAGAAATGTATTGTATGATGAAGCTTTTCCTTTGTGGAAAAAGTTACTTTATTTTATGCCTCTCATGTACTTATGATGATGTTTGATATCACATGATTGTCACTTTGTGCTTTATGGTGAGAGGAGGACATCTAACCATGCAGCGGAAAGTCATCTCACATATTTATGAAAGACAACTATGGAACCAAACATGCATAATATATTGCAGCAAATGGAAGAAGCCTTCCTTATGTGGTTTCCATTTGGAGGGGGATAGGTGGCTGATGCATCTACCTTTTGATTTTCTTGAGGAAAAGCAACATTTTTCCGGGGGGGGACTGTAATATTCCCAAATTTGAACATCACATTTGGAATAGTATAGTCCTTGATCTTTTTAATAAATTAAAGTAAATAAAAGGGTGGAGGGACCCACAAAACCCAAAATATGAATAAGATCCACTTTTATGTGTGTATGTGGACATTTTTTATCTAGATATAGAATCATGGAGTAGTGGAGCAACTCTTTAATGGAGGATGAAACAGTCAAAGAAGATCATGTATATTAAATATTAAAACACATGGATCTTTGATAAGGTCAACTGAGATCATGATACATTCAAAGAAGATCATTCATGTTAAGATAGTGGAGGAAGTGGTGCATTTAATGCATGCATGATGGAGAGGATGATCACCATATGAACATGATGGGGAGCATGGATCAATAGCGTAGTCAAACATGGAGACTTTGTCCACATGTACAGTGTAGTATTGGAGTGGGCCTAGATTATGGAAGGCTCATGCATATAATGAATGTGAAGGCACAAAGGAAGGCATGATTTGGATTATGCATTTCTCGATCTGTTTAGATTTAGATTTGTCTTAGGACATTTCTATGTAAGCTTGGGTTGTTTAGCAGAGCTTGCAGGGTGTTCCAGGGCGGGAATCCCACCTCTTTCTTTGGGTGATATTTGAGGGAGAGGATTGTTCTTCATTCCATATCAAGCATTAGTGCCATCTTCAGGAGGTTGTTTCTAGTATTCATCTAGAAAACTGGTGGGGGATTCATCCTACCACTTTGTTCTTCATATTCAATCTTCCAAAGCATCAGATCTATATTCGGCATTCAAACCTTAGGGTTTTTCCTCCTTGTTGCAGCAGTCCCTTCAAGGATTGCGCATTTCATTCTTGAAGATCTATTGGAGGAAGGAATTTTCCAAAATTTCAGCTAGAAATCCTATGAGGGATAACCTCCTCACATTGGATCTATTGTTGCCATCACCCAGGAGCTGATTAGACATATTTTTCTATGGGGAAAGGACCCTCCCTCTCCCACAGTGCATTTTTCTGAAGCTGTTGTTCATTCTTCAGCTATTTTTAGTGGAGGAGATTGGAGGAGCTAGATCTTGAGCTTTTAGCCCAAGGATCTAGTGAAGGGATCATCCCTTCTTTCTTAGATCTGATTGCACATCATTGCAGCCATCATATTATCAGATCTAGCTTCAGATCTACATTCCCAGCAGAATTTTCATGGAGCTCTATGGAGAAGTTTGTCTTAGACTTACAGTTCTGAGAAATAATTATAGGGTTATCTTGGGAATCCATCATAGAGCCCAGATCTACAATTTCAGCATCATCGGAGCTCCCATTCTGCCCAGATCTAACTTTCTATCTTACAGGCAGTTGCAGTCCCTACATCTGTATTAGGGACAACACAGTTCACCTTCCAGCAGAGCAGTAGTTACACAGTCCCTCTTGGGATATTATTGCAGGGTCATTCTAGGCTACTCTTGTGGCTTGAGTGTCTCATATTTTGAGCACTGTTGTATTTTCATTTTGCACCTCCAAATATTAATAAAATGGCTCAGTTATTTCTGCATATTCTGATGTGTATTTTAGATCTGTTGTTTACTTAGTTGTAGTCCTCATATTATGTTTTAATATTGTTGGATCTAAAATATTGGGATATCATAAGATATTCCCAACCTTGTTGATTTTCCCTATTTTGGGATATTATATAGTAAGTTCTTCCAATAGTTGAGATACTCTAAAATTGATCGATTTTGTAGTTTTCAAGTTCTTGTTTCCATGACTGCTTCAGGTTCCGATATGATTTATCCTTTCTCGTGAAGTTATGTAAATAGTTTTTGAATAGGGAGTTTGTCACCTATAACCTTATTTAAGCATGAAACATGGAAAATTGGGTGCACTCAGGAAGATGCATGAAGCTCCAATTTGTATTTCATAGTACCAATCTTTTGCAACACCTTGTAAGGACCATAGTACTTTGGCGATAATTTATTATTCTTAGCTTGCTTGAGGTACATTAGTTTTTATGGTTGTAAATGTAAAAATATCCAATCACCTACATCAAAACTTCTTTCGCTACGATGTTGATCTACTTCTTGTTTCATTTGATCTGCACCAAAGTTATGTTATCCTTTAAGAGTTGGAAAAATTGTTTTTGATGCTTGATGTGATCTTCCACTGCTTGATCATACATATTATATTTCATATCATCCTTCAAACCATCCATCTTAGCTTCATTTCTGCTTTTATACCATCTATGTCATATTTGGTTGCTCTTTTTTAGATCGAAATTTGTTGCACTTGGTCTCGTAATTTTGATATATCATGTTGCAGTTCTTCATCTTCATGCATCATAGTAGAGTTTTTTGATGGCTTAATTGGTGTAGAATTATTTTTTGGAAGAATTTTAGGAACCAAATATAGATATCAATGCTTCAATATTCGCTAGTAATCACTTCAAACTGATTTTTCAAACAAACGTTATGCAATTTCTTTTTTAAATACACACCTTTTTCATGCTTTTGAGGAGCTTGATATTGAATTTGGTGTATCTTTGTAATTTTAGATCTATAAGATTTGAACTTCGGTCCTGTAGTATCCCTCTGAGTCTTCTTCCCAATGCCATAGGTTAGACCTAATTTGGATTCTTCAAGTTAAATTTATTCCTAATCTCCCACAATAACCTAATTATGGGTTGGTTCAGCATAGTGAACTTGTACGACGTACCACGTGTCATTGTTTTGACCTTCGGCTCTGAAATCAATACACAAGAAACTAAGGTTTGTGCACTTTCGTTCACTTTTTACATAATTCCAATTCGATGTCTGAAACAAAAGTTATGATGATTTTCCCTTAGACACTTGTTTGATATGAAATTTTGGAGCCTCAAAAATTCCTAACTTCCTTAGATCATATCTCCGAAAATATATCGGACCAAGATCTGAAAGTTTTACATGACGTTCCTTAGTATTTAGGCTCAAGTGGGTTTTTTTTCAGCTTATGAACCTTCGTAGAAAAAAATTTATAGCGACAGTTCCAGGATGATATGTTTGCAGCAGTGAAACCCTAGAATCCAAAGCTCTGATACCAAATTTTGTGAAACCAATTCACAAAATAGAATAAAATATAGATCAGTGACTTACAACTTAGCCTCTTCGAGGGTGAAACTGCCTTTACATTACATAAATGAACAATTATTGGATGATACAAATGATAAAACCTCCTTTTTATATATAGGGGTACAAGGGGTCACAATATCATCCTAGCCGACATAACAATAACAATATAGGGGCACAAGAGCAACAATAGTGCATTTCTATGGGGCACAATAATAACAATATGGGTACTACACGAGCACAAAAATAACAATAAGGGAGATACACTAACAATAACAATAAGGGGATACACTAGTATTATAGGGACCTAACAATGAGAGAAATCATGTACCATATTATGAAAACATATTTTTTATGATAAAATTTATTGAGATGAAGTATTTTTTGTCTATGATTAATGAATTAATGAATGAATGTTATATGTTAATGAATAATTTCAATATGTTGTTTTGTGTACACAACCTTGTTTCATATTATGTAAACATATTTTTTATGATAAAATTTATTGAGATGAATTTTTTTTGGATCTACAAATAAAAAAATGAATGTTTGCTATTTGTTTCTTTATGTATATTAATGTCTTTCTTTCAACTATTTCCTAGTAGATAGATTGGGTACTAGGGAATTCATAGTGATGTGAGGGGATGTAGGGGCCATGTGAGCTTCCACATTCACGTGGTTGGCCCTATTCAATAGAGAATAAATTAGTATCTGGATATTCATGTAGAAAAACATCATTGTTCCAATAGAGAAACAACAAATTCAATGTTGACTTCATTGTTGCTTCATCGAGTGGAGGGAGGTTTGCTCCAAGATTAAACTACTTCAATAATTTATTCTCTAAACCGAGAGAAGTTCATTCAGGTATTCATGTACTCAAGTATTTTTAATTATTATTTATTCATGCAATTAAATTTAATATTTGGTCAAATTTAATCTAAGTTTGCCTCATTGGTCTCATGAATATGTGTAGGACAACTAGTATCAATTCGGATGTTGAAGTGGAACAACTGTCGGAATCAAATAGCTCAAAATGGTAAAATTACATTTAACATTCAATTTTTCATTATTTTTACTAGGTATTTTATTTATTACCAAATATTGAAAATATGTCCATTTATTCACTTTGTCATTGCGCTTGCTTGAACCTATTCCCTTATTCCATATACTCTATTACATAGCTAGGATTTAAATATGAAAAAAATTGTGAATAAATAGGTATAAAAAACAAATTTACATCCCCCTCAACGAATCACTAGATAAAGATAAAGGGGGCCCTAGATTTGTTGGAAAATTCATTAGGGAAACATACTAATTCACCTTTCCTTGATTTGACATTATTTGTGGCATTATATTATTCTTATTTTGTTTATGCTTATGTATTTATCATCATATCAATGCAAAAATAAAAACAATGAAGACCACATGAACACAATATATAGGCTCCAAGCTAGGGAAAAACCCCTCCTAGGGGAAAACCCAAAAGAACATCTCTTCTTATCAAATCAGTTTCAAAAGAGACTTCCAAGACCAAACCTTAGACCAACACTCCCACCAAAACCCAAGCTACCCAGCCACCCTTTCTTCTGAAAAACAAGACAAGGCTCTTCCAAGGATAGTGAGGCAACATCTTCCATCCTTTTGTCCTTATTGTTAGTGTCCTATATTATAGTAGTAAAAAACAAGTTATTCTTTTAAATTTTTTTTGGTAAATGTGTAATGGTGTTGCTATTATCTCTTAGAGATAAAGCTATTGGTATTTGTAAAGAATGTAATATTTTATTATTGAGGTAATTGTTTTATAGTGTGTCAAATATTATGAAAATATAGTTGTTGATTCCCTAAATATTGAGTTAACTGAGTCTAGGGTCTATGTTTCATAAAAAATAATGAGTGAGGTCATAGTGAGCCTTGTCTTCTCATCATTGGCACAAATTAGTGAGTTCACAATAGTCAGTTAGGTTGTCAAATAAAATTGTGTCATGACATCACCTCTAGTACCATTGTTATGAGATGTGTTGCATGTCTTTCAATTGTTGTTTTTTCATGATTGAAGCTCCAAATCACAATGATTTTTCTTGAAAGGGGGGTTTGGTCACCTTGGGAGTTCAAAAACCTTTTTTAGCATATAATATACCGTAGATACATTCTTCGTTCAATCGAAAGCATTCTCGACATTTTTTGGATTTCATTGCGCAAAGTCGGCAAGGGAGGTGTTGTGCTTAGAGATAGTCGTTGTGCTTCTTCAAGTCAAGATGTTATTTCTACTTCTAAGTTCCAATTCCTCATTTTCTTTATTGATTTTACTTGTATGTTGTCCAATTTTCCCTTACATGTCGAAGAAAATGCTCAGATGACCTTGCAAACTTCAAACTCTTAGCTCGTTTCATTTTCTATGTCGTACCTGGAGAATTCACTATGCTTTCACACAATCACTGCATTTTATGTTTTTCTTGTGTCAAACATTCAAATCTTTTCATGCAACCTATATCCTAGAGTCTGATATTTCCTTATAAATGGTCTGGAGTTTCACAAGCCTTGTTGTTGCTGCCCTAGAGTATCTATAAACCTTTTACCTCATGTGTTATGCCTTCTCGTTGTGCTTGTAGATTTGAATTCCCGCTATAGGTAAAAAACAATAAGTTGTTGCATGTGGGTCTAAAATTTTAGTTTTGTTGCTTGAGTCTGTTAATATTTTGATTTTCATTTAAAATTTTCCATAAATCCCTCATGTAAAGCCTTAATTCCATAGCTACTACATTATTGTTGCGCTAGTTGTCAAACACTGAAAATGCATTGAAAACCCCTATATTTCATCTTTTTTTGTGAGTCATGACAACTCCAGACAGAAAGAAGCACAAAGGAGGAGACATAATTAAGTTTGATTCTCAAGACCTTTCCTTGATAAACTCAGATCCAACAATTAGGGTTGCATTTGAACAAACTAGTTGCATCATATTTTGTGAGAAGATTCAGGGACATAATGTTCAGCTGACCAAAGAATTTGCATTGAACTTCACTAGTTTAGATGTTAAGGTTGGAGAGTTGAGTTTTCCAGTTTCAAATGTTACCATTTCAGCTGCTACAGAAATCCCTCTACAAGAAGAACAATGGTTCAAGGGCATGCCTCTATACATAGTCAAATACAAGGATTTTCTTAAGACAAAGTACAAAGACAAGGAATATGGAGCTAATGTGCCAAGCGAATATCTGCTTCAACCCTACAACAAACTTCTTAAGGTCATCTAGAGATATTTCACTTCTGAAGGTATATTTGGAAGAGTTTATCAGTATCACATCAGGTTGTTGATGCATTTTATAGGTAAAATCCCTTTGATCCTACCTTTCTATTTGTTCAAGAGAATTATTAAAATGGTAGATAAAGTTCATAAAAAAAATACTCAAGTAGAACCCAGTCTTTTCCATTTATCTTTGACTAAATTTTTGGTGGTGGAAGAAATGAAGAAGAAAAATCAATCAAGGCAAGCATTCTTAGATTCATCCAAGTTGGCAGATGAGTTTCTAGCAAGCCCCTGGAGTAAAAAGGATACACCTTAATATGTAGAAAGGGATGTGCAATCACCAGTTGATATCTGAGTAAAAGGCCACCAAGTTTAGTTGACCTATCAGACAAGAAAAATGGTAAGAAGTTTCATTTCTCTCTTGAGATATTGGAAGTTCCCAAGAAGCCAATCACAAGAGCTTCTGCAAAGAAATTTCCCATGGAACAAACACTTGAACAACCAACTGAAGTTATATATACCATACTAGAGGATTTTTTTCTAGATGATAATGATAAGGCAATCTTAGAACTGCAGGAATAGCTGAAGAAGGCTCTCTTAGTCATTTCCTAGCTATAACATGACAATAGGGAGTTGAAGAAGACTGATTTGGAAAAGACACCTAAGATTAGTGAAACAGAACTAGTGATGAAGACAAATCCATCCATCACTAATTCAAAAGTTAAATATAAGGTAGTAACATAACATATTCAAGATTTAGAGGCTTCATTAGTAATCATTCTTGTAACTAGGTCTTCATCTAGGAAGTTTTAGCTACACAAAGAAGAGTCAAAGAAACAAGGGAAGAAGGATGAGTTGAATGGAGGAAAGCACACTTTTCATAGACTGAGGAAGTAGTTGAAAAAAGCTAAAAGTGAAATTTCTAATCTTAGAAAACGAGATGAAAGGGCCAAAAATAAAATACATAAACACATGAACATTTGTGAGCCAACATTGTTAAATTCTAAGTATATGCTAAAAAGAACTTTTCCCTTACATAGGCAGCTCAAGAACATATGTAGAAAAAACCTCACATAATGGAGTTAAGGGCTTCTAAACAACATTTTTAGGAGGAATTGGAGGAGATAAAAGAGAAATAAAGAGGAAATCTTGATCTACTGGCTGATGCAACTAAAATCCAAGTCTTAAACAGGTGATTAAAAAAAAAAAAAAAATTGGTCCTTTGCCCATAGTATACTAGTTGAATGAAGTTGGATAAGGAGGTTGATAGGATTATATTCTTCATGAAATCCTTTTGAAAGCACAATCAGTGATATTCCTAAAGCTTATGAAACTTTTCGCAAAGGGAGCAGTTCACACAGTAATGTTACACTTTTGAAAAAGCATTAGGGTTTGATAGAAATGTGAAGTTTTGGCATCTTTTTTGTGTATTGAAACTTGAAAAGGGCTTATAGTAATGTCATCATCATCAAAAAGTTTTTTGTTTTATTCAAATACCTCATCACTAGTTAGAAATTGTAAAGGTAAAATTTTGATGCGCTTTCACACAGGCGTTGTGATTTTACTGTAGGTAGAGTTTTTGAAGTATGAAATATTTGCAGACTGAAAATATGTTTTTCAAGGGGAATTTCATTATGTAAGGGTTATTTTTTACATGCATGACTCAACAAAATGCTCAAAAAGTGATCAAATGTAGTCAAACCATCAACTCGTTTTGCTTCTATTGTTGCATTTTTGTTAAAGAAGAGTGGCGCCTGCGCTGCACTTTCACACCGTCAACACTTTGACCATAAAATTTGTATCTAAAATTTATGTAATTGATTTTTATGGTAATGGTAAATATCCTAACGATTTTATTATATTTGAAACTCGTTTTAGGAATTGTATTCAATTTAATCTATTTGAGAAAGCCTTAGTCAAAATAGTTTCCTAGTTTCTAGAGAAGTGGTTCTATATTCGCTGCTGAAGGAAGAAACTGAAATATTTTTGGGGAATATAGTTCCTAAAGGACCTAAAGGAATGAAAGAATATTTTTGGATCTATATATGATGTAATTTTTATTAATAAAATGGTTTTTCAATGTTTAGAGAAATAAATCAACGGGCATTATAAATCCTTATCAAAAAATTCCAGTAAATGAAGAAGACAGGGGTCTACTTTTACAGGGCTTCATGTGTCAGTTTATAATGGTAATGTGTTCTCCTGTGTATGTGGGTTTTTCCTTTGTTACAATCACGCTTGTTTTGTTATATATTCATGTTTATTCATGTTATATATTCATGTTTCATAATTCACTATCAAAGTGCTCTGTTCTCGCTTACTAAACACTTAATGTTTTTATTTCTTAATGAAATTTATAATTCATCCTCAAGTTAGATGCTTTAGATTCCATTACTCCACCATTTATTTACTCACCCTCTCTACAATTAATTTTGATATAACGCCTAAAGGATTGCCTACCTTTCCCCTGTCTAAATATTCCTTAGTTTTCATCCTCTAATTAAAAATCATTAACACCATATAACTCCATGCCCAATGGATTTTTTCGCTTCCCTTCCAAAAAACCATTAAATCTTATTTTCCTTCTTATCTTAACACCTAGCCTAAAAATCTAAGACAAACAAAAATCTAGGCGACTGGAGATTCAAATAGAGAGAGCCCTCTCTAAAGCTAGAAGGGATTGATTCCAGTTTAAAAGTGGTTTATGTTTTCCTTTGGGTTCCTCTGCTTAGCCTGGAGGAACTACGAAGTATCAAAATAGTGGCATTGTTGTCAGGATACGAGAGTTTAAACTTCCCTGGAAAACTATGCTAATAGAGACAAATATGGTTCCTAAGGGTGAGAGTGAACTAGAAACTGATAAGCTGAATATTTACCCAACTGTTAATGATTCTAGAACGAAATGTAAATTATTTTCTGTAGGAAAATATGGCTTGAAGAAGATTACATACTAGGAATCATCTATATCCCAGTCCACCTGGGGTCTTGACTATTCCAGAGAATTTATTCAAGAAAAGGAGGCATGCAAAGGGAACAAGTAAAAGCTTTCTTGAAAGATATTTATCTCTACGTGAAAGAGACGAATCAGTGGACCATACTCAATTTTATTTTAAGTTTGAATAGAGATTATTTAGATCTAAATTAGAAAACATTCTAACAAAAACAATTTTTTATCAAGCCAATTTAAAATCCTCTATTCATTTCAGAAATAAAGTGTATTAGAGGTAGACAGAGATATTTGTACGTAGTTTCATAAGATATAACACATTTTGTATCAATTGCAAGAAGATTCTTCTAAACCCTCCAGATTTCATCATTATGTCCCAATTATTTCTGCCCTCACATTTTCTGCTCCACTAAATATTCTATTGTCTTTTTCTCTTGTTGTTTCTATTTTTTTACCCCTCCTTCCTCATCAATTGTTCAAACAACATTCTCCTTACCTCCCTCATCCTCATTTTAGATTCCAAAATCCAGTACAATTCCATCTCACATAAGCATAGCTTCACGTTATTCTCCAGTGAATTTACAAGGTCCATTACATTATTTTCTACAAAATTATGGTCAATATTTTCCCCAATTTGATGGTACAGGAGTTATTACAGCACAACAACACCTTGATAAGTTGAATGACTTCATATACCTAGAATAAGTAGACCATGAGGATGATAAATTGATACTTATTTCTCAATTTTTTTTCTAGAGAGGTCAAAATATGGTATAAAATTCTGCCAGCTAAGAGCATTGCCAATTTCCAGCAACTTGAGCAAAGTTTCCTTGCTAGTGTAAAAAATCCATGTAGATTCAACTGATAATTGTAATATGCTAAAACAAAATACTTGAATCAACTCTACCAATTGTGGAAACCAATTTATATCTTGAATCACAAAACATGAAAGAGAAATAATTTCAATCGCACAACACACAAGTATTTCTTGGGGAAAGCCACAGCTAAAAACCTTGCTATCTGTATATTGCATAAGTTAGAAAACATGAGAAGATTACAATTCTTTTCTCCAAGTTGAGAAACCTTTGTACTATCTCTATTTGTCTCACTAATTCCTAGAAAATCTTGTTTCAATACCTAAACAATTTTCTGCCCTCCAGGATCCATATTTCCTTGCGTTGTTTCCTTGGGTATTTAGGCCATATTAATCCATACTTCAAAATCCATTAGGGGCCTTCCTCCAACCGCATGCACCACCTGTACAATTTGGATGATTATACAACTGATAGTATGTTCCCCTTGAACTCCAATATCAACTGGGTCTTTCTCAGAACTGATATGCATGAGTTATTTTTATCAGTTAACTAGTGGAACACATGAAGCGACACCCCACTTTCTAAATTCCTACCAATTCCTCCATCAACTATAACTATTTTAACTAACTTTAACTGAGATAAATGGAGTTAATTAATTACAACTCAAAATAAACTCAACCGGGGCTCCTATTTTGTAGGAGACACTCTACATGCCTCTAGTTTGACCCTCAAATCAAATTAATTAAACCAACTAAGTCATCTTAAATTAGTTAACTCATACAAATTTTCATGTGATGTGGAATTACAATTTTATTCTAATTTAATCAAGGGAAAATTAAATTAGAATATTTTCTTGTTGCCATTTTCAACACTCCCTCTCAACAAGAAAGGGATTATCTGTTACCCTTATCCCGTCTCTGTGGAACTCAAATTTTCCTCTTGGAAGTGGCTTCGTCAATATTTTTGCATCCTTCTCCTCTATAAGAGTGTACTCTAACAATATAATATGCATTTTCACACAATATATAAGATGGTGGTACCGGATGTCGATATGCTTGGACCTATCATGAAAAACTGGATTAATTGAGAGTTTAATGTAACTCTAGTTGTCACATTAAATCACCGTATGATCCATCTATTGACAAAACAAACCAAAAGGGATCTTCCTCATCTAGATAGCCTCACAAGATGCTTGACTAAAAGCCATGTATCTGCTTCCATTGAACTAAGTGCAACTGATCTCTACTTCTTGTTATACTAGGAAACTGTTACTGACTCAACATTGAATATGCCCCCTGATGTGCTCTTCCTATTGGATAGTATTCCTACCCAATCTGCATCTGTGAAACCTTGAAGCTTCACTCCCTTTTTCCATTTGTACCAAAGACCAAACTGAGTGGTGCCTTTGAGGTATCTCAACACATGTTTTGTTTCCTTCCAATAAAGCTTGTTTGGCCTAACCATTGCTTGACTAAGTTGGTTAACCTCATAACACATGTTTGGTCATGTGTTCACCAAGTACATAAGTGAAACCACAAGATTCCTGTAAATGGTAGCTTCTACCACTTCACCTGAAATAGCATCTTACTTCATCCAATTCCCCGCTAGAGGAGTCTCCATGGGTTTTCTGCTCTCCATGTTAAACTTCTTCAATATCTCGTTGGCATACTTTCCCTGAGAGACAAACAGTTCCCCGTCTCTTTTCCAAATTTCCAAACCAAGGAAATAATGCAAGAGCCCCAAGTCTTTCATTTAAAATTCTCTTGAAAGATCCTTTTTACAATAATTTATCAAATTCTCATCACCTGTCATAATTAAATCATCAACATTTAATACTATAATCAATATTTTACCTTCAACCACAATATGGTAAAGGTTCGCATCTACTTCACTTTTGGTGAAGCCAAACCTGGTGAAATAGTTGTTGATCCTGGTGTACCAAGCACGAGGTGCTTGTTTCATTCCATACAATTCTCGCTTGAGTCTTCACACATGTGACTCTTTTTTGAAGGTCTCAAATCATTTCAGCTACTCTATGTACACCTCTTACGTAATCACTCCGTTGAGGAAAGTTGTATTTAAATTCATCTAATGTATCTTCCATCCCATCTATGCTAAAATTGAAAGAATATAGTTGATTTAATAGTATCTTGCTACTTGAGGAAAGGTATCCTCGTAATATATTCCCTCCACCTGACAGAACCCCTTGGCCACAAATATGGCCTTGTGTTTCTTGACACTCCCATCTGTTGCTTGCTTCACCTTAAAGATCCACCTAAATCCTACAATTGAATTTTCCTCCGACCTTGGAATAAATTTCCTTGAATTTCTTATGATAATGGAGTCATAATCCTCTACCATGGCATAAACCCATAGTAGTTGTTTTACTGCTTCCTCGAATGAAGATGGCTCAATCTCTACACTCTCGCTCATAATATCCATGTATCTAGTGTACTGATATGAGGACCTTCTCTATCTGCGTTGTGATGTGGGTGCTCCCACATTCTCTATAGCATCATGCATCAACCTGTCAGCCTCTCTTGTGCACTTCCTTCCATCTCTAGATGTCTCTGCATGAGTGGGTGTGGGCCACTCTCAGTTCCTGTTCTTGTGGTTACTCCACATCTTGAGGTTCTTCTTTTGGAGCTAAGAGCTCCTCATCTAAATGCATCTTAAGCCCCCTCTCAATGGAAATTCACATGGCCTTTCCTTCATAAAATTTCACATCTCTAAAAACCACTATGATCTTATGAGATGGAAAGTACACTTGATAGTTGTGAGGTGTATCAGTGCACCCCAAAAATATGCCCAAATTAGTTGTTGGTTCTAGATTTTTCCATGCATCCTTGGTAACATGACAATAAACTAATGAACCAAAAATTCTAAAGTGTGCCACATATGGATTCTTACCGAAAAAGGCTTCTTCTAGAGTACTCATCTCGATAATCCCATGAGGAATTATATTATTCACATACACAATTATGTTGCATGCTTCTGCCCACAAGTGCAACGATAGGCCCTAATCATGTAAGATCTCTTGTGCATCTCCCATAATGATTTTTTTCTTCCTTTCTTCAACCCCATTATGTAGTTGGTTATGAGGTGTTATTAACTCTCATCGAATGCCTTCTAATGCATAGAAGTTATTGAATTCATTCTACACATATTTTCCATCATTGTCGCTCCTGAGAGCCTTCGATTTTCTTCCTATGTATTTTTCAACAAGTGCTTTGAACTCACAAAATTTTGAGAATGTCTAATCTTTCTTCTACATTAAGACTATCCAACACTTGCATGAAAAATAATCTACGAAAATCACATAATACATGTGCTTGGTTGTGGAGGTTGTCGAGAGCAGTCCATACACATCTGAGTGAACTCTTTCTAGGGTCGCTTTCTCTTGAATGTCCTTATCATGAAAGGTGGGCTTGGTGTACTTCCCCAATGTACACCCTTTGCATGTATCATTCTTCTCAAGTGCACCCTTGGGAATTATTTTAGAAATATGTTGCATGATCTTCAAAGCTCTGTGGTGTAGATGGACCAATCTTCTATGCCATAATTCACTGATGTCTTGGTTCTAAACCTTCTCCACTTTTGTGCTCAATGTAGCACAATATTTTACATCCAATTTGCATGGGCTATTTACCTAAACCCTGATATTCTTCACTTGTCTCGTGGCTATGTGATGAATGAATTCCTTTCCTTTGTTAAATATCACATCTTAGCCACATTCTTCCAACATAGCACTTGAAACTAAGTTATTCTTCAAACTAGGAACATACATGACATGTTTTAATGTGAGAGAACTAGACTCCCTTTGAAAGGTAAAAATATTTATTTCAGTCGCGTTATACCTCCCATCATATCCCATATCGATGTGCATCTGGAGGTCCTTCTCATCCAAGTCATTGAAGAACTCTTTGTTGTTGGTCATATGGAATGAGGCTCCACTATCTAGGTACCACATAGAACCCACCATCGATGACACCATGCATGCAATGAGAGTGAAATCCAACTCGAATTGTGAAGAAAAAGCTTCACCTTCCACTCCTTCTAAGGGCTTCTTGTGCAGACACTTCATGACATAGTTTCCCAGCTCGTGACAATGAAAAATTTTAATATTCGACAAGTCCTTCTTCTTACCTTCCTGACTAGAATCTGGTTTGGAATGGGATGAATTCCCTTTCCCTTTATTTTCATTTCCATCCAAGGCACAATTCTCCTCATCATCATTCTTTTATGAGGATCCATCTCTAGTGTTCCGTCGAATCTCTTTTTGCACCAGGTCGGACCACAAACACTCCCACTCTGGTAGCTTCTCCCTCCCATTCACCAAATCTTGGTATTTTTTCCAGCTCTAGAGAAGGCCTAGAAGTGGTAGGATCACTAGATCATCCTCAAAAACTGTAACACCAACACTTCCAAGCTCATCTCGACATTGGGTAAACTTAGTCAAGTATTTAGGTGTTGTGTCACCCTTCTCCATCTTTATTTTTCTGAGCTTGTCCTTTAGTTCCAAATTCATGTGGTCCTTATTATTCTGAAACAAAATTTTTAAGGCCTTCCACATATCATATGCATTTTCCTTTCCATGGATGTTTGAGACAATATGATCTCCAACACCTTACAATAGACCCATTCTTGTCTTTTCTACGTTCCTCTTCCATGCCGCCAGATCTTGAGCATCTGCTGCTGCATGCTTTGGAATATCATTATTTATTAACTCCATCAGTTTTTTTTCTTCCAACACTACTTCCATCCTGTCTCTCCAAGCTATGTAATTCATGCTACCCTCAAGGGAATATTTGAGTCTTAATATAGATAAATACATCATCATCCTGTTGTTATTCCTGAAGAGTAGATCTACAAATTTGATTCACCTTCATAGAAAAAAATCATATTCTTCTCTTCTATTGTGCTTCTTGCTATCACACCATGTTGAAAATCCCTGTAGATTCAACTGATAATTGTAATATTCTAAAGCAATATACTTGAATCTACTCTAGCAATTGCGAAAACCAATTTAGATATTGAAATCACAAAACATGAAAGAAAAATAAATTCAATCGCACAACACACAAGTATTTCCTAGGGAAAGTGTCATCTAAAAACCCCGCTATCTATATATTTCATAAGTTATAAAATATGAAAAGATTACAATTTTCTTCTCTGAGCTTAGAAACCTTTGTACTATCTCTATTTGTCTCATTGATTCCTAGAAAAGCTTGGTTCAATACTTAACCAATTCTTTTCCCTCCAAGATCCCTATTTCCTTGGGTAATTAGTCCCTATTAATTAGGTAAATTCCCAATCCATAATGCAAAATCCATTAGGGACCTTCCTTTGACTACATGCACCACCTATACAATTTGTATGGTTATACAACTAATAGTACACTTCCCTTGAACTCCAATCTCAACTGGGTTTTTCTCATAAGTAGCATGCATGAGTTATTTATGAGTGAATTATGAGTTAACTGGTTGAACACATGAAGAAACACCCCACTGTATAACCTCCTACCAACTCCTCCATCATTTAGAACTATTTTAACTAAATTAACTTATATAAACTAGGTTAATTAATTACAACTCAAAAAAAACTCAACCATGGCTCCTATTTTGTAGGAGACACTCTACATGCCTCTAGTTTGACCCTAAAATTGAATTAATTGAACCAACTAAGTAATCCAAAATTATTTAACTTGTACAAGTGGTCATGTGATGTGGAATTACAATTATATTTTAATTTAATCATGGGAAAATTAAATTAGAATATTTTCTTGTTGCCATTTTCGACAACAAGATCGTAAATAAATAATAACCCTCTACAGTTATTGGCAAAGTATGAAAACTTAAAGAGAACTCCAGGAGAATCTGTTTAGTATTTTTCAGCAAGATTTAATAAGGTGTACAATTCAATATTAATTGAAATCAAACTCCCTCTAGGGTTGGCTTTGCTTCATTACCCATATGGATTTGATCTTGATCTTGTCTATCAACTTAGAGAAATGAATCCATCTACTTTAGAGGATATGTAGAAAAATTTTGTTAGAGTGGAAGCGTATTTTTTGAAACAAAAGGCCAAAATGAATGCTAAAAAAAGAGTAGTAGTGAAAGAGGAGGCTTCATCTTCATCAAATAGAAAGTTAGATGTTATGGTGAAAATAATGGAAAAGTTGGTTGAAGGTTAACTTTGGAAAAAAAAGCAACTGGTAGATAATAACAGGCTCCCCATCAAGTAAGAAATCCAAATTTTCGAAGACCCCAAGTCCAAATAAAGAAAAGAGAACAGAAAAATCAGGGATATTAGTAGCAAACAAGACCTCATTTCCAAAAGAATTTTGTAGAAGATGGAGAAGAAACAGAATATCAAGATCAGATACATTTTTTTGGTGAATAAGAGGACACAATATTTTTTAGAAAAGGGGAACAAGACATGTTCTTTCAGCCACAAGAATATATCATGCATATGGAATCAGAAGATTACAAAATGGGGTACCAAAATGCAATCATAAAAGTGAAAAGACAGTACAAATTGAGAAACATAAAGGTTCCAGTAAATTCTCCAAAGAAAGTCCAAGTTGATGCATCTACTTCCATCCAGAAGAAAGATGACCCTACAAAAGATATTTCAGAAAAGAAAGACACAACCATCAAAGAGGTAGAGAAAGGTCAATATTCTTTTAGTTTAGAAAATGAAATATCTAAAATCAAAATATCTATTCCATTTAATGAACTGATCAATAATGAGATATACAAGAGTCACATTGTTAAAGCATTAAACATAGGTGATGTTTTAGATACTGTTAATTTTAATGATTATCATCCTAAAATTCTATTTGGTCCAAAAGTTGAAGGAGATTCCCAAGATGGATATGTCCCACCTTTCTATGTTAGCTTGAATGTGCATGATATGATTCTACATACTGCAATGTTAAAATCGGGTGAATCACCTAACCTAATGCCAGAGGTTATCATGGAGAAACTTAGTTTAGACATAACACGACAATATAAAGATCTATTTTCCTTTGATTCAAGTAAAGTGAAATGTTTGGGTTTAATCAAGGATTAGGTTGACTCTCTCACTAAAATTCCAGAAAAAAACCTCGTGATGGATATAGTTGTTGTTGATATTCCTTCGAAGTTCAGAATTCTTATATCAAGGTCATGGGCTGCAAAATTCAAAGGTACCTTACAAATGGATATGTCATATTCCACAATTCCTATTTTTGAACAACCAAAGAGATTGTACAGAGAAACCTTGATGAAATACATGGTAAGTGCCAAGTAAAGGCCTAATAACCATCCTATTTATTCAGTTAATTCTGATATGGATTATTTCATATTGTATAATGATTTTTCTTTGGAGGAAGAAATTCAAAACAGGGTAAGCATATCAGAAGAGAAAGAAGGTGAATTGCAGGGAAAAAAATCAGAACATAAAGAAGATGAGAATGGACTTTGGAACATAGATTTTGACGGAGAAATTAGTAAATAAGGGGTTGGATTTGGTGTGTGGATAATGATCCCAAAGGTGGACAAGTCAAAGTTATGTTCTTACAAGCTAGCCTTTGATTGTACAAACAATGTGGTCAAGTATGAAGCATTGATTTTGGGGTTGCAAACTTTGAAAGTCTTGGGGACCAAGAGGATTTCAATCCATGGAGATTCAGAGTTGATTATCAATCAAATAAAAGGTGTGTATCAAACTAAACACCATAGGATGAGGTCCTATATGAATGATTTCCTAGAAATGTTTCAATCATTTTCATAATATAATTTATCTTTGATTCCTAGAGAGTAGAATATGATAGTTGATGCATTGGCCAACTTAGATAGTGTGTTTAATATTCGTGTATATCCCAATATGAAGTATCAAATAGAAGTATAACATAGACTAACAATCGTGATAATGTAAAATATTGGAAAGTGTTCAAATATGACAAGAAACTTGATAATTGTTTTCAAATGACTGAGGAATTTGCTAATTTGCGCATAGATGAGGAAAAAAGTTTTGATGGGAATGAATAGTAGGTTTTGGTTTCAAATTTAGATGGTTTTGAAAATTAAATGACATGTATGGATGTTATACAATTGAAGAATAATGTAATACCAAATGGTTTGGTCCCTCTTGAGAAATTATTTGATCAAAATGATGTAGCAAAGAACCCCAAAGTAGTTCCCACTGAAACTGAATTGGAGGATTGTGATATAGGGACATAACATAAGCCTTAGATTTTCAAGCTTTAAATATATTTAACTCATGAAGATAGACCAAAATACCTTGATCTCATGAAGGAATTTTCAGATGTTTTTTCTTGGGTATATGAAGACCTCAAAGTATATGCTAAAAGTAGTATTCAACATACAATTCCAATCAAGCAGGATCAAAACCCATTTAAAAAAAAATTGAGAAGAAACAATCCCTTATTGCTTCATCTTATTGAAAAATAAGTGAGAAAATTTTTTGATGCAAAAATTATTGTTCCTTTAAGGTTTTCAAAATGGCTTTCTAATTTGGTCTTTGTAAGGAAAAAAAAATAGTGATATAAGGCTTTGTGTTTACTTCAAAAACCTCAGCAAAGTATCTCTTAAAGACAATTATCCCTTACCTAAAATGGACCATATACTGCAAAATGTGGTTAGCTCTAGTAGGTTGTCCATGCTGGATGGTTTCTCAGGATACAATCAGATCTTCGTATACCCTAATGATTAGGAAAAAACAGCCTTTATCACACCATGGGGAACCTTTATGTATGCCAAAATTCCCTTTGGTCAGATAAATGCAGTGGATACCTTTTAAAGGGCCATGGATATTTCGTTTTTTGATGAAAAGGAGAATTTATTGTCATTTACCTTGATGATATCAATGTATTTTCATATTCTTATTTTGATCATTTTCAGCATTTAAGATAGTTTTTGAGAAGTACAGAAGGTTTGGCATATCCCTAAATCCAAATAAGTCACATTTCACAATGGAGGAATTAAAATTTTTGGGGCATATAATCTCAAAGGATGGCATTAAAATTGATCCAAACAGGGTGGCTGCAATTCAGAAAATTGATATTCCGAGGAATAAGAAGGAAGTTCAATATTTTTTGGGAAGCGTTAATTTTTTGAGAAGGTTCATTCCAAACTTACCAAAAATTATAAGGTTCTTGACCAACATGCTAAAAAAATAAAATGAAATCAGGTGGACTATTGAAAAAAAAAAGTCTTTTGATGAGGTAAAATTGGCCTTAGTTAGTGCTCCTATCTGAGCTAGTCAAGATTATACTAAAGATTTTATCATTTTCTCTTTTGAATAAGAACACACAATTGCAACATTCCTCAAGAAGAAAAATAAGCAAGGTAATGAAAATCCAATAGCCTTTTTTAGCAAACGTTTGAGATATTCTTATCTTAAATACGATATTATGGAGAAGCGGGATTATGCATTGGTTAAATATTTGAAATATTTTAGAGTTCATGTGCTTCATTCACATGTGATTTCTTATGTCTGAAATGTTATTGTGAAAGACATTCTAACCCAACCTGATCCTAAAGGTAGAAGAGGAAAATGGATAGAATCTATTCTCAAGTATGATGTGGAGATCAAGCCTACCAAGCTGATAAAGGGTCAAGGATTGGAAAAAATGATTGATGATTCAAATATGAGTGTAGTGGACATAAATTTTATAAAAAAAAATTCGAATGACATCAATTCATAAGAATCTCAATAGGTATATGAAAATTTTCTTTCCTCCCCATGGTATGCAAATATGGTTTATGTTTTACAACACTTACAGGATCTTCCAGATATGACAAAAACAAAGGCAAGATTTCTGAAATTGAAGTTTCTAAAATTTTGCATTTTGATTCAATTTTTGTATTGGAAAGAATTAGGAGGTATCCTCATTGGAGCCAATGTTAGTTTCTTGTATTATAGTAGTCAAAAACTAGTTAGTCTTTTAAATTTGTTTTGGTAAATGTGTAAAGGTTTTGCTATGATCTCTTATAGATAAATATATTGATCTTTGTAAAGAATGTAAGGTTTTATTATTGAGGTAATTATGTTAAAGTGTGTAAAAGATGATGTAAAGATAGTTATTGATTCTAGGTTCGATGTTTCAAACAAAATTATTAGTGAGTCTAGGGTCGATGTTTCAGACAAAATCATGAATGAGGTCATAGTGAGTCTTGTCTTATCGCCATTGGATAAAATTAGTAAGGTGAGGATATTCAGTTAGGTTGTCAAATCAAATTGTTCTTTTATATCACCTCCAATACAACGGTTATGAGATGTGTTGAACACCTTTCAGTTGTTGTGTTTTCATGATTAAAGCTCCAAATAACAATGATTTTTCTTGAAGGGTAGTTTTGGTCATCTTGGGAGTTTAAAAACGTGTTTTAGCATCTAAGATACTAGAGATACAGTCTTCGTTCCATCGAAAGAATTCTAGGAATTTTTTGGAGTTCGTTGCACAAATTATGTAGGGTAGGTGTTGTGCTCAGAGACAGTCGTTTCACTTCTTCAATTCAAAAGTTATTACTACTTCCAAGTTCCAATTCCTCATTTTCTTAAATTATTGACTTGTATATTGTCAAATTTTCCCTTACACGTCAAATAAAATGCTCAGATGACCTTGCAAAATTCAAACTCTTAGCTCGTTGTGTTTTTAGTGTTGTGCCTAGAGAATTCATTGTGCTTTCACACAATCACTATGTTTTCTGTTTTGCTTGTGTCAAACATTCAAATATTTGCTTGCCACCTATATCTTTGAATCTCATAATTCCTTAAAAATGGTCTGGAGCTTCACAATCCTTGTTGTTTTTACCCTAGAGAATTAATTAACATTTTCCCTCATGTGTTGTGCTTTATCGCTACGCCTGTAGATTTGAATTTCCACTATAGGTAAAAAACAATACGTTGTTTCATGTGGGTCTGAAAGTTCAGTTTTGTTGTCTGAGTTTGTTAATATTGTGATTTTCATTTAAAAATTTCCATAAAGCCCTCATCTAAATCCCTAATTCCATAGTTGCTACACTAATGTTGCAACAGTTTTTAAACACTGAAATTGCATTGAAAAACCCTATATTTCATATTTTTTTGTGAGTATGATGCAACTCCAGAAAGAAAGAAGCACAAAGGAGGATACATAGTCAGGTTAGGGTTATAATGTTTAGTTGACCAAATAATTTGCATTGAACTTCATTGGGTTAGATGTTAGGTTGGAGAATTGAGTTTTCTAGTGTCAGATGTTACCATTTAGCTGCTATAGAAATCCATCTACAAGGAATACAATGGTTCAAGGGCATGCCTCTAGACATAGTTAACTAGGAGGATTTCCTAAAGCCAAAGTACAGAGATAAGGAATATGGAGCTATTGTGCCAAGGGAATATCTGCTTGAACCCTACAGCAAAATTATTATGGTCATCCAGATATATTTCACTTGTGAAGGCAGATTTCGAAGAGTTTATCAATATCACATCATGTTGTTGATTCATTTCATAGGTAAAATCCCTTTGAGCCTACCTTTCTATTTTTTCAAGAGAATTAGTAAAATGGAAGATAAATTTTGGGGCCAAAAGACTCAATCAGAACCTAGTATTTTCCATTTCTATTTGAAAAAACTGTTAGTGGTGGAAGAACTAAAGAAGAAAAAACAATCATGGAAATAATTCTTAAACTCATCCAAGTTGGAATATGAGTTTCCAACTAGCCCTTGTAGTAAAAAGGATACACCTTCATCTGTCGCAAGGTATGTGAAATCACCAGTTGAGAGCTAAGTAAAAATGCCACCAACTTCAATTGACATATCATACAAGAAAAAGGGTAAGAAGCTTCATTATCTCCTAAGGTATTGGAATCTCCCAAGAAGCCACTCATAGGAGTTGTTGCAAAGAAATTTCCCATGGAAAAAACACCTCAACATCCAACTGAATTTATAGATACCATACCATAGTATGTTGTTCCAGATGATAAGGATAAGGAGATCTTAGAAATGAAAGAACAGCTGAAGAAGGCTCACTTGGTCATTGCCCAGCTACAAAATGACAATAGAGAGCTGAAGACGAATTCTTTCAAAATTACACCTAATATTGGTGAAACAGAACTTGTGATGAAGACAAATACATCCATCACTAAGTCCAAAGGTAAATAGAAGGTAGTAATAGAGCATATTCAAGAGTTAGAGGCTTCATCAGTAAGAATTCTAGTAACTAGGACTTCAACTAGGAAGTTGTAGCTACACAAAGAAGAGTCAAAGCAAGAAGGGAAGAAGGATGAGTTGAATGAAGGACAACATACTTTTCATAGACTAAGGAAGCAGTTGAAAAAATATCAAAGTGAAATTTTTAAGATTATAAAAAAGGACCAAAGGTCCAAAAATAAAATACATGACCACTTGAACATTTGTGAGCCAACGTTGTTAAATGCTAAGTATATGTTTAAAATAATTCTTTCCTTACACAGGAAGCTCAAGAAAATCTGCAGAAAAAACCTCACCTTGAGTAAGGAGCTAAGGTCTTTTAAACAAAATGTGCAAGAGGTATTGCAGGAGATACAAGAGAAAGTGTTGAAATTCAACAAGAAAATTTCAGCACCCACGCCTAGTGCATTAAGCACCTACACCAGGGTGGGGCCCATAGGGCTAAATTTGATGCATGTCTATTTTAGTTATCCCTTAATTAAGTTGGACAATAAAATGTAATATAGTCTCAAAATAGGTAACTGAGTGTGATAAACTTAGTTAGCTCATGAATTTCGAGTTATAGGTAGTTGGTGAGGCATGCAGAGTAATTCTAGTTGTAACGGAGTTTGAAGTGCAGTGGTGCATTAGTTAATGCAGGTTATAATCAGTTTAACTCAGTTAAGTGAGTTAAACTCAGTTGTGCTACTTGTAACTATTAGATACACAAGTGAGAGATCAATTGAATTAAATATTATTTGATTCACAATCAGTGATCTCACATGCAACTATGGATTTACTATTATTATTTGCATGCATGTCAAATCCAGTGGAGACCCAATTGAGATCTAGGTGAATTGGAAGTTGACTATCATTTGTAGGATTATTGGGTTTCACCCATGCAAGAAAACACCCATTGGAGTGCCCATGATACTTGTGCATTCAAGGAAGGCCAAAATTCCTATTCTTTAGGGATTTCATTCATCAAGGATTGCGCAAGCAAGGCAGGTTGTTTGGAGGCAGTAAAGTGGCTAAGTATTGGTCAATTTTATGTATGACAGTGTGAGACAATTAGCTGAGTACAAGAGGGCTCTTGTGAGAATATTTGTATGTAATTTTTTCATTATTCCATGTTGAATATACAATAGAAGATAGTGTGGTTTTCAGCAGCAAGATTTCCCCAGGAAATGATCTGTGTTGTGGCTTGATTGATTCTTCTTTGCTTCATGTGATTGGCAATTGTGTTTTTAATTCCGCAAAATATTTGTAGAATCGATTCAATATTTAACTTTAGTACACTATTAGATCATATTGAATCCATGATATACATGCTTGTTGTATAATTTCTACAGAAATATAGAGGAAAGCTTGATCTATTGGTTGAGGTAGCTAAAATCTTAGTCTTGAACAACTGATTAAAACAATTTTATCTTTTGGTCCTTTTCCCAAAGTATACTAGTTGAGTGGAGTTGGATAAGGAGGTTGAGAGTTTTATACTCCACATGAAGTCCTTTTGGAATCAAAATCAGTCATATTTCTGAAGCTTATGATTTTTTTGCAAACAGAGAAATTCACACAGTAATGTTGCACTTTTGACAAAGCATTATGGATTGATAGAAATGTGAATTTTTGGCATATTTTTATTTGTATTGGAACTTGAAAAGGGCTTACAATAATTTCATCATCATCAGCAAGTTGTTTTTTTTATTCATAGACCTCAGCACTACTCAGAAATTGTAAAGGTAAAATTTTGTTGCACTTTTACTCTAAGTGGAGTTTTTGAAGGATGGAACGTTTCCAGAATGAAAATATGTTTTTCAAGGGGAATTTGATGATGTCCAAGCTATTTTTTACATGTATGACTCATCTTGATGCTCATAAAGTGATCAAAAGTGGTCAAACCATCAACTCATTGTGCTTATATTGTTGTGTTTTTGTTGAAGAAGCGAAGTGCCTACGTTGCGCTTTCACACAGTCCACACTTTAACTGTAAAATTTGTATCTAAAATTTATATAATTGTTTTTTATGGTCATGGTAAATATCTTGAGGATTTTAGGTGATTTGAAACTCATTTTAGGCATTGTATTCAATGTATTATGTTTGATAAAACCTCAGTCAAAATAGTTTCCTAGTTTCTAGAGAAGTGGTTCTATATTCGTTTTTGAAGGCAAAAACTGAAATATTTTGGGAAATTCAGTTCCTAAAGGAAGGAAAGAATTGTTTTGGTTTATATATGATGTAATTTTTATTAAGAAAAGTGTTGGTAGGGGTTTATAGAAAGAAAGCATTGTGCATTGTACATATTTATGAAATTTTAGTGAATGAAGAAGACAAAGGTTTGATTTTATAGGGATTCATCTGTCAATTTCTAATGGTGATTTTTTCTCACATGTATGTGATATTTTTCATTGTTACAATAATGCTTCTTTTTTATATCTTCATGTTTATTTAAGCAAGGATTTATTTCAAAATTCACTATCAAAGTGCTCTGTTATAGATTATTGAACACTTAATTTTTTTCTTTCTTAATGGTATTTAGAATTCATCCTCAATTTAGATGCTTTAGATTCCATCACTCCACCATTTCTCTTCTTACCATAAACGAATTTTGATAAAACACCAAAAGGATTGCCTACCTTTCCCTTGTCTAAATATTCCTCAGTTTTCATCCTCTCACTGAAACTCATTAACACCAATGACTCCATGCCAGCAAACTGTTAAATCTGATTTTCCCTCTGATCTTAACACCTATCCTAAAAATCTAAGACAATCAGTCATCTAGGTGACTGAAGATTTAGACAGAGAGAGTCATCTTTGAAGCTGGAAGGGCTAGATTCCAGTTTAAAAGTGGTTTGTGGTTACCAGTGGGTTTCCCTCCTCATCCTGGAGGAATTATGAAGTTATAACACTTACCTAACCACTCAGCAAATTTATTTTCAATTTTGGACCCTAGAAACCCTAGGGAACTCACACGTGTGGTCAAAAAGGGATAGATTTTAGACCTTCGATTTCTTCTAAAGCTTATTTGTTCCTTCGTTGGATTTATCCTTCTTTTCTAGGATTTTTTTCACTTCTTATTAATTTTAGATTCAACCCAAAACTGATGCTTGATATTTGTCCAAGGAGGTCGAAGTTCCCCCTTTATATAGCCTTCCAAGTGGCTCTTTATGCCCACTATAGGTCAACTTTACCTGGTTGGCTGAATTGTTCTTAGGACACCCCTAGACACTACCAGATACAAAATAAATTATTTTTTTCTTGATACAAGTGCCCACAATGGTATTTTACAGAGTGAGAGTGAATCCCGACTCATGAAAAACCCTAAGAACATTCAATGGATTCTTGACCTAATGAAAAAATTATTTGAGCATGAAACCCATGCTCCAAAATTTATTTTATTTTTAATTTTTTACATCATTTTCTTTCTCCAAATAAGATTTACATCATTACATGAGTCAAATGAAAATTATGAGGACTGAAACTAGTTACATTCTTAAACACTCCCTCTTAACTAGGGAGGTATTCATAATTGTCCAATTGGTACAAGGACAATACTCCCTTTGAAAAATTCTCATAAGAAGAGTCGAATTAATAAGCCAACTATAAGAATCAACAATATGATCAACAAAAATTTTCTTTGAGTCCTAACTAGAGATGCTCTACTTCATTCAAGTTGTACATCCTGCGACACCACGCTACCTCTACAAGGCACATACCCTATTCGAATGTCCACAAAATATTTCTTTTTAGGACTATTATTATCTTGGATTCTTGGCCTTGAATACTCAAAGAATATCAGTCTTCTTCTCCCACTCTTGTCTTGGATACCTGTCACGTACTCAAAGAGTGTCGGTCCCTTTCCTTTCTTGGATGTCTCTTCCTCAAGGGAACCACATATTCTTATCCAATCCTCTACCGTTCTCTCTCCAATACCTTTTTGAGTGTGTGTTATATTCTTTCCATGCATCATGGGGTCCGAGGCAGCACCCCAGAAAATTTTTATTTTATGCAGACCCAAGGATGTGGGGTGGATCCAAAGATGGTGGGTAGACCTATCGATGGTTTTGTGCATGTTTTTTTGGCATGATGGTTTTTTCCCATGGTATTTGTAGGTTTAGTCAAGGGAACTACAGTTATGTTGTAATCCATCATTAGTGGATTGGAGTTTATAAATGTTTCAACATGTATATATATATGTGTTGTAACATTAAAAGTAATATAATGAAAAATCAATCTCGTATTCCTAGTTTTGGGATCTAGGGAAAACATCTGTGTATATTTATTTTATGTTCTCGCCATTAAATTTTTTTTTTTTAAGAATTCATTTGCAAATAATTTTTGTACATGGTTAAAACCTACATTTGGTATCATATTTTTTTCGGCTTCAAGGGGTGCCTTTACTGCTTAGGGGTTTTACTCGGGCCTATGGTATACCTTTTTATAATGGGATATCTGCGAGATCTATTCTTGTGGTGAAAGAAGATGGCGAATAGTGGAAAGATAGAGATCAATAAATTCAATGGAAAAAGTTTTGAGTTGTGGAAGCTCACGATGGAGGATATGTTGGTGGATAGAGATTAGTGGATCGCTATAGATAGAGTTATGGAACCAACAGGAATGTCGGCAAAGGATTGGGAGAAGTTAGATAGGAATTCAAAGATCAGAATATGATTATGTCTCTTAGATTCATTATTGTTGAATGTATCAGGGGAAGTTACAGTAAAGGCTTTGTGAGACAAGTTAGGGAATTTGTATCAATCTAAGTCTCCGGTGAACAAATTATTCTTGTGGAAATAGTTGCATAACCTGAGGATGAAGGATGGAGACTTAGTGACAAATCATCTAAAAACATTTAATACTATGGTAATCCAATTATTATTTATCGATATTAAAATTTTAAAATAAGATAAGTGTATCAGTTTGTTGTGTTCTCTGCCAGACTTGTTGGATAGTCTAGTTGTTGTAATAGGTAGCAATAAAACTACCTTGATCCTTGTTGTCATAGGATATGAGATGGAAAAATATGGAGAGCCAAAATGGAGATTCCTTATTTGTGAGAGGGTGGTCCTAGAATTTAAAAAAAAAAAAAAAAAAATTCCTCAAGTGGGATATCTAAGTCTCCAGGAAAATCTGTAAAGGTATGCTAGAAATGTAGAAAGGAGGGGTACTACAAAAAGTATTGTATATCTAGAACTCCTAAGAAAGGAAAGGGATTTGATGATGCTCCTTTTGCAAAGGCGAAAACCACCTCAGATGAAGGTGGGGATGCGTACTTGACTTCTTCTTCAAGTAAATGCATAAATCATGAGGTATGGTTGATTGAATCGGGTGCATCCTTTAACTTCACTCCCCATAGGGATTAAAACAGTTCCTAGTGTTCTGCATATTCCTACATTTCCTAGAAATTTGATTTTTGTAAGCAAGATGGATAATGCGAGTGTAAAAATAGTGTTGATAAAGATACCTACAAGATGGTTCAGGGATCATTGGTATTTATGCAGGGGTTCGGATTGAAACTCTGTATAAGTTGCTATGAATTATTTTTATTGAACATTTTAATAGTTTTGTGGTTCCTGAAGGTGGAGCAAAAAATCTTCTAGTCTCTAGAGAAAATAATATGTTGTGGCATTAAAGACCGGGACACATTGGAGAGAAATACCTTTGAATACTGCATTGTAATGGCATGGTAGAAGGTATGTCTATTTTTTCTCTAGATTTTTATTTCTGTGAACATTGTGTATATGGGAAGCAAAATTGGGTGAGTTTCCCCTTTGGTGCTAAGAGGGCAAAGGGGATATTAGAGATAGTGTATAGTGATGTGTTTGGACCTATGTTGGTTCCATCACGAGGGAATTATATGTATTATGTATCATTTATATATGACTTCTTGAGGAATACATGGATATATTTCCTCAAGAAGAAATATGAAGTATTTGACATGTTTAAAGAATTTAAGGCTCTAGTGGAAAATCAATAAGGGAAGAGGATTAAGGTGTTGAGTACAGATAATGGTGGAGAGTTTTGCAAGAAGGAATTTAAATAGTTTTGTAAGAAGTGTGGTATAGAAAAACTAAATACTACTACATACACACCTCAGCAAAAATGGAGTTACAGAAATATTGAACAGTACATTGATGGAAAAGGAAAGAAGCATGCTCATTGGTGCTAGCCTTAAGGTAGGAATTATGGGCAGAGAAAGTGGATATTGCATGTTACTTGTTTAACAAATCACCTTCATCTACGTTGGAGGATAAGACTCCACATAAAGTATGGACTGGTAAGAAACCCTCTCTTTCACATCTGAGGGTATTTGGTTGTGATGCACATGTATATTTTCCAAAGGAGAAAAGAACCAAGTTTGGATAGTAAGTTTGAAATGCACGTCTTTATTGGGTATAAGGATGGTTTAAAAGGTTATAAGCTTTGGAACCTAGAAACATGGAAGGTTGTGTACAACCAAGATGTGGTGTTTAGATAGGTGAAATATTTTATTAAACATGAAGTCCTACCAAAGGAACCTGAGAAGATAGAGTTTGAACTGAAGGAGGAAGAATCAGATACAACAAAACAGGAATTAGAATATGATGAACCACACACTCCAGTTTTGAGAAGATTAGTTCGAGAGAGAAGGTAGCCATAGAGGTATAGTCCATCTACTTTCTATTCAAATTTTTCTTTATCTATTATTGATGATGATCCCTAAACTTTCAGTGAGGCAGTGGATTCATAAGAAGCAAAACTATAGAAGGAGGCCATGGTTTATGAAAGGGAATATTTGAACAAAAATGAGGCTTGTGATATGGTGGAGTTGTCGGCTAAAAGGAAATCCATTGGCAGCAAATGGATGTTTAAGAAGAAGATGAATGAAAAAGGAAAGGTGGAGAAATACAAAGCTTGGTTGGTAGAAAAAGGTTATTCCCAAGTGTTAGGAATTGATTTTGGAGATATTTTTTCTCTTGTTTCCAAGTTAGCTTCTATTAGATTAATTTTATTTGTTTTTGTTTATTTTGATTTTGAGGTAGAACAGATGGATGTGAAGACAACATTTCTTCACGGGGATATGGAATAAGATCTCTACATGAAGCAACCAGAAGGCTTTGCAGTGAAGGGTGAGAAAGAAATGGTATGCAGGTTAAAAAATTCTCTATGTGGGTTAAATCAGTCACCAAGTTTATCATTTTTCCCTTCCACATAATGCCTTCAAGAATAGTGAAGCATAAAATTTCCAAGACAAGGTGCTTCTATTATTTAGGTCAATGTAATATCCTTCTGCAATTTGAGATTGAGGAAACCATAAACATTTTAGGATACTCGTAGATGATGGCATCAGAATTTTTAAATAAATTATTGTCCTCCCTTCATATGGCTCTTATACCCCCTAAGAACCCTCACACTTCATTTAGCCATAGATGGAAAGACAAGATGTGAGTGTGTTTCAAATGAGGTCAAGCCTCTTCTTTTTTTATAGTTTTTCGAGTGGGTGAAATAACCCTTTTTGGGATGACTTAGCAAGGTTGTACGACTTTTCTTGTGGAGCCCTCCTAGACACTTACAATTACAAAAAATGATATTTCTCTGATTGATCCAAGTACCCAATAGGTTCTTAATGACATTGATTCATGATACAAACCTAAAATCATACAATGGAGGTTTGACCTATTGATTAAATAAAACAAGCATGAAATCCATGCTTTATAAACAATTTTTATTTTACATTTTATTTCTTATTTTGATCAACACATAAGAATTATGTCATAAGACTGAAACTATTTATAATTTCCAACACTTCCTCTTAACTAGGGAGGTATTCATAATTGTCAAACCGGTACAAGGACAATACTCCATTTGAAAATTTATTTATTAGAAGAGATCCAGATTTATAAGCATTACTCATCATAGAAAGCATTGCCACATTACCCAAGGCCTTGATAGGTACATTCTATTTCTCACAATATCATAGCATAATGATAGGAGGCATTCCATAGGACACCATACCACCTCATCATGAAACATACTCCACCTAGGATACCTAAAGTAATCCTACCATCAGACCATTCTTATCCAAGTCCATGTAACTTAGGATCTTAATCCTAATCCATCACATTACATGACTATAAGAATGTTTGTCCAAGATTCATATACAATCCAACATTCTCCTTATTCATGTACATGTACTTGACTTAGGAAAACATTCCTAATCCATCTTAGTATCCAAAACATAAAGAATCAAACAAGTCATAATTCTCCCTATCCGTGATGCATGAACTAGACTTACGGTTATTAGTCATTAGAGAATTTTTGAGGTCTAAAATGGGCTTCCTAAGAAACATTATAAAATAATAGTGGAAATAATAAAATAAGATTAGGTAACATCATCAAATTTTAGAGGGGAAAAAAAAACTACTTTTTCAACTCGTGTTTTCAACTTATCTCCCTACAATTTTACTCAAAAGTCTAGTAGGAGTAGTCATTAGATGCAGAATTTAATTCCTCATCCAATGAATATCGATGTTGCATAATTTTGACGAACCCTGCTACATGAAAAATGAGAAATACATGAAAAAATATGATTTCAATAACATTTTTCATGTAGCATGGTCCATCAAAAGTATGCAACGTAGGTACTCCTTGGATGAGGAATTAAATTATGCATCCAACAAGTGCTCCCGCTCGAAATTTGAGTAAACTTGTAGGGAGATAAATTGAAAATACAAGTTGAAAAGGTAGTTTTTTTTTTGTTTTTTTGTTTTTTTACTCCAAAAATAGTGAATCGTCCCTCATGGTTGACATCATCATCTTGAATCCTATGGGTTCTTATAAAATTGATTTTGGTTCTTATAAACTTGATTTTGGTTGTACATTTTTGTTTTCTAGCCCATTTTAGATCTCAAAATTTCTCTAATGTCTAGTCTAGTACATGACACGAGGAGAACCAGTGTCCAACCAAAATCCTTGAGGACATCTATATTCTCCTTTCAATCATAGAATAGTTCGTGTTCCTATTCAAGGAGAATTTTTTTTCTCTTCCTCAAACCTAGAGGATATTTCTTGACTTCCTTGTCTTACATACAAGCACCAGTTATCAGCTCTTTATAGCTTGCATGACTCCCTCTTTTCTCTGCATCTTATTGTAAAGAACTTGCTTCCTTTCATCAATCATAGAGCCACCTTCTAATGACAGGTTCCAGGTCATCCATACTTCACATTACTTTTGTCTCGGATTTATCAATGAAGGCATTGTATTGAACCTTCCAAAACTTCAAGTTGACCATAGGTTCCTTACGAAATTGATATTCCCTCTAGACCTTTGGGTTACCTTTTCACATTGCTACCTTCCAATCCCACGATGAGCACATCTTGATCATCAAGGATACTAGGTACCAGATGTTGAGCTTTCCCTCAATATTTGAATAGTTGAACTTGTCTCAGTTGTTATCATGTACCCCCGCAACATCTTTCCATATAGCATAACATCATGTTAACCAAATAACCAATAATAGATATCAACATCAATCTTACCTCACCATGACAACCTTTTCAAAATGTCAACATCCTCATGGTCCATCTTCATATGAGTTTTCCTTTATGCATCAAAGTTCCCAAGGATCCAACTTGATTACCAAGTTACCATTTATCCTTTAATGAACTTTGATAGCAACAGTTCTCTTAGGATATTTATATGTCCCTCCTACCATAGTGCTCATCAAAACACAAAATATTCTTTTCTTAGTCATCCTTCTCATTTTCCTTCCTTATATAATGTTCACCGACAAGTACCACCAATAAAAATATACAAGTAGAAGAGCATGATTACAATTTTTATAGTATAAGGATACCAAGGTATCTTAGAGGGATAATTCCTAGGGATTTTAGATCCAAATCCTAATTTTCTTGATATTTCCCTTTGAAACATCAACCCTAGGGTTTGAACCCAAATTTCTAGCCAATTCCACCCTCACTAGGGTTTTCCATACACCCTAGACTACCTACAAACCGTAGAAACCAAAATCTAAGGTTTAAAAAGTTTAGGGTTAGGGTTTATTCCTTAACAAGGGTTTTCTTACTTCAAGCATCATCTGGGGTTTATAATCTCTAGATTCCAAAGATGAATTCTACAAACCCTGTGATCATATAAAACACTAAGACGTGTAAAAGCATACCTTTCATCTAGTTATGCATAAAATAAATGCTCATAGCTTAGCTGACTATGATCACTTGAGGTTGCTACAAAACCCTCTCCTTTATTTCATTGTCTAAGGTATTTCCAGTTCCATAGTTTCCATAATCTTCTTGTAGATGACAAAGCCAAAATTTGACTTCTAATGATATTTTGAATGCCAAGCAAGATGAATCTTTCAAAATATTTTTTTCTGCTCTTTTACTAAGTCAGGTTATCCTATATGTCTTCTTCACAATCCAAGGTGTGGATAATTCCTTCATCGATATGAGTACATCCTTCAAGGTGTTCTCCATAAGGTTAATAACAAATGTCTTGATTGCTACCACCCTTTATCATCCAAGATCCCAGGAAATTCATTAGAGAAATTTTGAGGTCTAAAATGGGCCTCCTAATGAATATTGTAAAATAATAATGGAAATAATAAAATAATATTAGATTACATCATCAAATTTTAAAGGGAAAAAATAAAAAAATATTTTTTCAACTCATATTTTCAACTTATCTCCCTATGGTTTTACTCAAATTTCAAGAAAGAGCACTCATTGGATGTATAATTTAATTCCTCATCTAAGGAGCACCCATTTTTCATACTTTCGATGGACCCTGTTACACAAAAAATGAGAAATATATGAAAAAACGTGTTTGCATTCACATTTTTCATGTATTTATTATTTTTTTTGTAACAATATCCATTGGAAGTATGCAACATGGGTACTCCTTGGATGAGGAATTAAATTTCGCACCCAATGAGTGCTTCTTCTTGAAATTTTAGGAAAACCATAGGGAGCTAAGTTGAAAATACGAGTTGAAAAAGTAGTTTTTTTATTATTTTATTTGTTAATATTTTTATTTTTTTACTCAAAAATGGTGAACCATCCCCCATGGTTAACATCATCATATTGAATCCTATTGGTTCTTATAAAGTTGATTTTGGTTGTACATTTTTGTTTTGAGGCACATTTTTTACCTCAAAATTTCTCTAATGATGCTAATTTCAGTCTTTGACACAATTATTTTAAAATGCCTCTTGACTACTCTCATAATGAAATTTTAGAATTTACCTTAAATTAGGGCTTCTAAATTACCACTAAAGGACTTTTTAAAGACCTCTAGGACTCTTCCAAAAGGATGTAGATTTGATCCTTCTATAAAGTGTCACAATTTGTTGGAGTGAAAGGTTGCTCCTAGCCTTGGAAATGGCTTATTTAGGTCTCTATATTTTTGAATATTTATATTAGACCTTTCAAATAAGCCTAATATTTCTTTATATGGTTCGGTCTTGGTCCCTTTACAAGTAGTTTTGTTTTTTCTGATGGTTAGCACTACTTAGTTCACTAATGTTAATTTTGGACAACTAGGTCCAAACTCCATGTTGTGATGCTCAGATGAATATGCCAATATTTTTATTGGACTCCTCTTTCAAAGAGGTGCAAGATCGATCTAAATATCACCTTGATCCGATGAGCATAATTTATTTTGAATTTATTCGAAATATGTGCAGGTCGGCCTAAAGGTTTGGAGCCCCAGAAGTTGTGTCACACACCCTCATTGATGGATATAAATTGGTCAATGGTGGAGGAAATTTTCACTCATCACAGCCTCACACATTTCTCTCTCCTCATCTAATTGGTTCGATCACCTTGGAGGCTCTTCTCTTCACACGTGGGAAATTGCAGCAAGGAGACTTTTCTATTTTCGGCCTAGGTTTTACCGCAGCATTAACCAGCATTGACTTTGGTCAACGCATGGTCACATTGACTTGAAACTCTCCCATTATTTCGATTTCCTCAATCCACATTTTTTGGCACAATTCCTGAGGCTGGACGTTGACTTTAACTTGGTTGCGTTGACCTTGTTGCTGTTGTTGTTTTGTGTTGACCATTGACTGACAGAGTTGACTTTTGTGTTTGACTGTTCTGGCTGTCCTAGAGGGTTGTGTGACAATTCTGGTTGGCTGACCGTATTGAGACTTTGCTGGTTGAAGCATCATGCTGACCATCGTAACGCACCAACACACTTATATATTTGGGCTTGTCTTTTGTCGATCTACTGGTATGTTCTATCAACATTTTACTTTCTTGCTTATGTGATTGCTGACTAATATTGAATAAAAGGTAAAGTTTCATCAAGCATATAACATATACAAAATTTACATGGGATCAGAGCTGAGGTGAAGATAAGGTCCTAATTTGTAGCAATCACCGAAGAAGAGCATGGGTTCCTCTAATTACAATGGCTTTATGGCTGATAACAAATTGAATGGGAAGGATGAATTCCATGCTTGGAAGAAGACATTGGATCTTATGTTGGAATACCAAGATGTCATGGATTATGTGCAGGGTAAAATCCAAGAACCTCCATCCACTGCAACTGCTGCTACCAAGTCAAAGTATAAGAAGGGGAAAATCAAAGTAAAGTTGATGATTAGGGACTCAATTCATAAGAGTTTGGTTGCCTACATCTCTAAGTTGGGCACATCCAGGGAGATGTATGATAATTCGGTCAACATGTTCAAGGCCAAAAATGTGAATCAAGTCATATTCTTCAAGAAACAATTGAAGAATTTGAAGAAAGGCAGGGATGAGTCTATTCAATCATATTTTTTGAAGATAATAGATATTAGGAATAATTTGTTGGCTATTGGGGAGACAATATATGATCGAGAGATGCTTCTCATCGCACTTAGAGGTTTCTCGTCCGAATGGCATGTATTCAACACTACCATTCTCAATAACAATGTCATACCTGACTTTGACGAATTTCTATCAAGATGTGTACAAAAAGAGACAAAGATGAAGGAATGTGAAAATGAAGGAAATGTTGCCTTCGCTACTCATACTAAGAAGAAGAACTTTGGTGGTCCAAGGAAAGAAAGGCAAGTGTTACACTTGTCACAATCCAGGTCACTATGCTAGAGAATGCACTTTCAAGAAGGATTATCCTGATGATGATGACAACAACAACAACAATAGAAGGAATGGAAATCAAAGGAACAACAGGTTCAAGGGGAAGTCGAAGGCTCCCTCCGGCGAAAATGGACAACCTTTCAAAAGTTCGAGAAATTATAGGTATGAGGAATCAAATATTGTTGATAAAAGAAATCAATTCATTCTTGTATCTGCCCTCTATGCTGCATCTCCACCTGACACTATGGATGTCTAGTTGATAGATAGTGGTGCCTCAAGGCACATCACTGGGTTCAAGGAAGCACTTTCTGATATGGTTGAGAAGGATACTAATCTGGAAATTATCCTTAGAGATAATTCCACATATCCTATGAAAGGGACAGGTATTGTGACCCTCCACTTGTCTCAAGGTCAATTCCTCCATTTTCAAGATGTACTATACGTACCTGATTTGAAGAAGAACCTTGTGTCTATATCGGCCATGGAATAAAAAGGTTTCAATGTGGCATTAATTTATGGGAAGGTGCACATCTGGAAGAATACTTTCAAGGAAGCTATCATGATTGGGTTTAGATTTGATACACTCTACCAGGTTGGAGAAAGTCCACTGGGAGAAATGGCATGTGATACTATCTGACAGACTGAACTATGGCACCAGAGAATTTCGACACCTTCACTACAAAGCCCTTCTCGAAGCAAGGAAGGTGGTGACAGGGATGCTCGAGTTATAAAATAATCATGAAGGTGTATGTCATCATTGTGCCAAAGGAAAGCATACAAGGGGACCTTTTCCCTCAAGTGTCACAAAGACATCTGATGTCTTACAATTGACACATTCTAATCTATCTAGTATGCTGCCTATGACATCCTTGGGAGGATTTTCTTACTATATGAAGTTCATAGATGAATTCTCTCGCAAAACCTGGATATACTTCTTGAAAAAGAAGGATGAGGCTTTCATGTGGTTCGTACCTTCGAAGCCTTGGTGGAAAATATGACAAGGAAGAAGATCAAGATATTGAGGACCGATAATGGCACTGAATATGAGACAAACGAGTTCAAGAACTTTTGCAGAGAAGCTGGAATCAAGAGGGAGACCAAAACTGTCTATACTCCTGAGCAGAATGACGTTTTTGAATGAAAGAAAAGGACCGTTATGGAAGCTACCCGTGCCATGCTATATGACCAAGGTCTATCAAAGTTTATATGGGGAGAAGCTACGAACACTGCTCTGTACATACAAAACCGATGCTCGCATTCCGCTCTGGACTCCAAAACTCCCAAAGAGGTTTTCTCTGGTAAGAAACCTGACGTCTCACATTTTAGAGTTTTCAGATGTCCTGTTTATTTTCATGTACCGAAGGAGAAGAGGAGCAAGCTGGATGCTTCTAGGAAAAAGGGATCATATGTGGGCTATAGCGAAACTTCGAAGGCCTATAGAGTCTATGTGCCTATTCATAGGGAAGTGGAGATATGCCACGATGTTATCTTTGATTAATATGCCTCCCTAAGGAAACTAGTCAATCTTCTGAGATCTGAGGAAGATCATGAAGCAAGGCCTGGAAATCAAGAAGAACCAAAGGATGAGATGATGCTCAATGCTAAAGGACTGATGGACCCGATTGATCCACCTCCTTCGATGAGGAAGATACCATCATGGCTCAAGGACACTCTCGAGGATTCTGAGGGACATATGGCCCCAAGGGGGACATTCCGAGAAAGAAAGAAGCCGAATAGATACCAAGGGTATCTAGTAGCCATGAGTACTATTGTACAATCTGAGCCTAGATATTTTGAGGAATCCGTAAAGCATCAATTCTGGAAGGATGCTATGCATGAAGAGTATGAGTCCATAATGAAGAATGATGTATGAGATGTGGCTCCAAGACCAGAGGAAAAAACAGTTGTCACCTCGAAATGGCTCTACAAGATCAAGCATGGATCTGATGGAAGTGCTAAAAAGTTCAAGGCAATATTCGTTGTCTGTGGCTTCTCTCAAAAGGAAGGCATAGAATACGATGAAATATTTTCACTTGTGGCCTGATATACCACCATTCGATCTATCATAGCCCTTGCTACTATGAAAGGATGCAGTCTTCATCAAATGGATGTGAAGACTACATTTTTGCATGGTGCGATAAAGGAAGAGGTGTATGTGGAGAAACCTCTGGGGTTTTAAGTCCAGGATCGGGACACCCATGTTTGCAGGTTGAAGAAATCCCTCTATGGGTTGACACAAGCACCTAGATCTTGATACGAGAGGATAGATAGCTACCTGATGAAGTTGGGCATCACTCGTAGTAATGATGATCTAAACCTTTACTTCAAGGTTGATAGAGAAAAGCCTCTCATTCTGGTGCTGTATGTGGATGACCTCTTCCTAACAAGTGCTGACCCTCTCATTCATCAGTGCAAGAGGGAGCTCGATGTTTAGTTTGAGATGAAGGACCTAGGATTGATGCACTACTTCCTAGGCCTGGAGGTCTGGCAGAGACCTGGCGAGATTTTTCTTTCTCAAGGAAAATATATTGTGAAGCTTCTGGAAAGATTTGTAATGGTGGACTGTAAGTCCATGTCGACACCAATGAGCTCAAATTTATGAAGTTGAGTGGTATCGTTGTTGGACCTATGCTAGAAAATCCTACTAAGTATCGTCAACTCGTAGGGGCCCTGATGTTCTTAGTGAACACCCCTCCGGACGTATGTTTTGCATTGAACACTTTGAGTCAACATATGGTTGAGCCTCATCACATTCACTAGGTTGGTGTGAAGAATCTATTGAGATATCTTCGGGGCATGATAAACCATGGACTGAGATACACTATCGGGAGCATGACACTCCATGGATATATTGATGTCGATTGGGTTAGCAGTGTGGTGGATCGTAAGAGCACATCGAGATGTTGCTTCACACTTGGTTCTGCTTCAATATCATGGATGAGCAAGAAGCAGAAGTCGGTGGCTTTGAGCACCGAGGAGGCCATATAAATTGCAGTGAGTATGGCCTGTTGGGAAATAGTTTAGTTAAGAAAACTCTTCAGTGATTTTTTCGATCATGTGCTAGATACCATCGTGATACTCTGTGATAACCAGAGTGGGATTCGGTTTTCCGAGAATCCCAATCGATCCAATAATATTGATATCAAGCACCATTTTATCTGGGATATGGTACATTGAGGCACCATAGGGCTTGATCATATAGGAACTGATGAGCAGGTAGCGGATATTCTCACAAATACCTTGGGGAAGGTCAAGTTCCTAACCTTCTGTGAGAATCTTGGTATCGTGGAATGACCCTATGTTGAGGGTCTTGTTGGATAATGAGCTCTTGGAGCTCTTGGGGGCTTTGGAGATAGCTTCTCAGAGCTATAAGAAATCACAGGGCTAGGCTTGCCGAACCATGTTGGTGTGCTTATGCCCCACCATTATGATGATTGAGTTGGTTCACCTCTCATGATCTATGCCCCCTATGCATCCTACCCATTTGAGTCATGGACTCATGGGAATTACCTCTCATTTGGTCGATGAGGTGGGAAAAGCTAGAGACTAGTAGCAAAGATTGATGGAGGCATCAGAGATTTTCGTACTCTCTATCTAGGATGGCACGGTCCAACCACTTTATCTGGGATCAAGTATAGTGAGGTTTCGGACCTCCTGTTGACTTCAGGTCAGATAAACCAACTTCGGGTTGGTATGTGACTCTTTTGAGTCCTATAGAGGTTTCATGCCTCTGGGCTGAATTTGTTAGTCGGGGATTATGGCTTTGTGACTGACCCTCTTCTTTTCTGAAATAAATAAGCCAACAAAGCAAGTTACGGCAGGATGACGCACGATGTTTGGATTGCACAGGTGGATGGAGTTCTCCCTAGTTGAGAGGGAGTGTTAATTTTGTACAACTAGGTCCAAAATCCATGTTGTGATGCTCAGATGAATATGCCAATATTTTTATTGGACTCCTCTTTTGGAGAGGTGCAAGATTGATCTAAAGATCACCTCGATCCGATGAGCAAAACATTTATTTTGAATTGATTCAAAATATGTGCAGGTTGGCCTGAAGGTTTGGAGCCCCAGCAGTTGTGTCACACACCCTCATTGATGGATATAAATTGGTCAACGTTGGAGGAAATTTTCACTCATCACATCCTCACACATTTCTCTCTCCTCATCTGATTGGTTCGATCACCTTGGAGGCTCTTCTCTTCACACGTGGGAAATTGCAGCAATGAGACTTCTCTGTTTTCGGCCTAGGGTTTACAGCAGCATTGACCAGCGTTGATTTTGGTCAACGCATGGTCAAATTGACTTGAAACTCTCCCATTATTTCTATTTCCTCAATCTACATTTTTTCACACAATTCCTGAGGTATAATGTTGACTTTGACTTGGCTACGTTGACCTTGTTGTTGCTGCCGTTTTGCGTTGACCATTGACTAACAGTGTTGACTTTTGGGTTTGACTGTTCTGGCTATCCTAGAGGGTTGTGTGACACTTCTGGTTGGCTGACCATATTGATACTTTGTTGGTTTAAGCATCATGCTGACTGTCGTAATGCACCAACACACTTATATATTTTGGCTTGTCTTCTGTCGATCTATTGGTATGTTCTATCAGCATTTTACTTTCTTGTTTATGTGATTGCTGACTGATATTGGGATAAAAATTAAAGTTGAATCAAACATAGAACATCTACAAAATTTACAACTAAAGACACCTTAAATTTGTAATTTCTTCATCCTTATAATATTTCACAAACCCGTATACTTTTCATATCTCTAAGATAGTTTCAAGCCCTGAGACAATTCCCAGTCCTTAGATATTCTTCACGGGGTTTTTGGATCTTCTTAGAACCCTGAAAGAATGCTTCTCAACTCTCTTGTTCTCCTTGGCCTTCTAGCCCAATTTTGTGGGCCTGATCACTAATATTATGACTTACAAACAAGCCCAGAATTATTTTCTTAAGCTTGAAAGTGATTCTATATGGTTTGGTCCTGTTGACGGGAAATTTTTTCCAGCCAATAGCAAGGGATCTCCCTGGTAAAAATTCCCAACTAGACTCTAAGCCGTTTGGAGTAGGGATCCCGTCCGGGGTGTGGGTTCGGCTACCGCTGATTTCTCCTTTCTTTGGGTCTCGCTTAGACTCTATAAACCTATGGATACACACTTAATCAAATGATACAATACATATGATTGATGCATTAAATGTACATATAACACTATGATTAGCAAGAGTAAATAATAAAGCAGAAGTATTGAAGGAAGTGTTGTTAACAACACATCATTAGGTTCATGCTTATAAACTGTTCTGACCACAAAAGAAACAATTCCTTATGGCAATAACACCCTTCACTTCCTAAAAGTTTTAAATGATAACACAAATGCTAATAAACAAAGTCATCAGTATTCATTAAGAAAGTGAAATGAACTCAACCACCATTAACATATATTCAGCAAACTGTTATGCAATTGTGATATGAATTGAAGATACAGTTCCCTTAATCTAAAGATGTTCAGAAACTGAAAATATAATACTCAATAGTGCTCATACATATGTCAACACCATATCCACAAAGAGATTTTTCAAAATGCTTGTATTCATGCTCAAAATTGTATAATCCTGGTAATACAATGTGCTTAGCTCGAGTCCCAAACAAAAGATCCTTTGTTTGTTCCTGAAGGGAGTATTTATGGGAAAAAATTTCCCTTTGGGCATCCTTGACTTTTCTTCTTCCTGACCGTTGGGTTCCCTTGCAACTTAGTAGATTTTTTGACCCACAACCTCGAACAATCCGTGACCTGCGACATCGAACAATCCGTGACCTACGACGTCAAGCAGATCTGCGACTTGTGACCTCAAGCAGATCTTCGACTTGTGGCCTTCTTTTGGTGATCTCTAGATTTTATAGCAGTATTCCTCATCTCACATTCCTTGCTTTGAAAATAGGCCCTCTTGCTTGCTGGGAAAAACTTTGGCTCATGGCGCAGACCAACAGCTTTCGCCTGCAGTCACATAGCTTAGGTTACATGTCTTCATTGACGAATAATAATGTTAGGGGCATATTTAATTAATTGCAAGAATGAAAATAATAACTTAGACCCCTGTGTGGTCAAGTATTGTGCCGCGGTGTGGTCTTCACTAAGCTCTGAATGTTTGTAGCAGAAACCATTGATAAGATCAAAGATCTTCTGCTTGTGCCATCTCCCACTGCATGTGATGCTTTTCTGGTTCCCATTTTTTATTTTGGTAGCAGGCTGGAACTGTACCATATAGCTCTCATGAGGGAGGTATGCGTAGACCTCAGAAACCCCAAATAACAATATTTTTTTATGGAAGCTCATGGTGTCACGTGGTGCTGCCTTGGGCATTGTTTTGGTGCAGCCAAGAGTTTCCCACATGAATGGGAGGACAACATTATTCCCTTCATCTTCCGCTTTTAATTTCTTTGGTCGTTTTCCAACATGACCCTTTCAAAGTTTCTTTTCATTTTTACTTTATTGATCTGTATAACAGATAAAATCCAAAAAGCTCGACTTTGCCCGATATATAAGATATGTTTCCTTTTCCCATAATACCTTATACGCACAGGAGGCAACTATCAATCTAGCAACACTATATCCACTCACTCGCTCTCTTGCATATGACTCATGGACAACTTATGATATTATCTCGATCAGTGATGGACCTGTATCAGAGCCCTGTCTCGATTCTGTTATGGCAAATCTTTTATGCTCTTTCTCTACAATAGATCGTAAAATCATTAATGAAGTAGCTTCTCGAGCTGTTGAGTCTGACGATCCAAATGAATCTCATGAATCGGTAGAAAATCCTGAGACTTGGAATCCCCTGTCGCTTCATGTGACTGATGTTTATAAACTGCCTATGTCTTATGTCTTTAAGAAGAAGTCTTTTTTGAAAGAGGTAGAAGTGACTATTAAGATTTCTGGTCCTTCTGTTCAGATAGTAGCGTTAAATATGTTTTCTAATGATGAAATTAAGAAGTTCAGACAATATGCCAAGGATAAAAAATATAATTATCTCCATTTTGGAGGTATCCATTTTGGTCTTGCTCCTTTATTCCGTCATGGGTTAATACTCCCTGTATTGCTGAGATCTTTGATACCCGACACTAGAACTATGACCATGCCCGAATAGAAACTATTATGGGTAATTTATCCACAGGTTGTCAATATGGCACTATTTATCCTGATTATTCTATAAGCCTGACAGTTATTCACCTGAAAGATTGTTGGAAATTAACGACAGGAGTTCAAGGTCTCCAATTGGCAAAAGATAGTGAGTATCTCTCTGTATTAGTTCAAACTTCTTTACAGTTGACTAATATTGCTCATCCAAAGTTAAAACAACCTGTTTTAAAAGACTGTGTTACTATTGGTCTTTCAAATGCCCAAGTTGAAGGTGTCCTATATGATCCTACTGAACTTCCTAACAATTGGTATTTCCAGTATAAATCCATTGCTGATGACAAGAAGCCCGAATCAAAACTCAAACGTATTTCTATCTCTGACGGTAGAGTCAAGCTTATTCCTCCTAAAACAGAGATTCCTAGACCACTTTTTAGACCACATAGATATGTTGTTCCTATGTCTATTTCTGAAGAATCTTCTTCAAATAGAGTTGATCATCCTCCTACTGAAGAATTTTTTCCTTCTGAGCCTCAGTTGTCTTCAACTGAATTGTATATACCAAAAGCTAAACCTTTCCTTGCTATAAATAAAATGCACCGTATTTCTAGTACTCATTATCCTCCTATCGAAGAATGGCAATATGCCAATCATCTCTTTGTAAAAGGTGGAAAATGGCCACCCAAAACAAAATTTTGTACCACCTCTTCAATGTCTAAACAGTGTGCAACTCGAGCTAACTGTGCCCCGCTGATTGAGCATAATGCTACAAATCCTACTGATTTAGATCAAGTCTATCAGATTGGAAATTATCTTACCACTTGGTGTGCACATGCCGAAGATGTTATTGATGATCTCGGCTCTCAGTCTGAACAAATTCTTGCTAATCTCAAGCTTCTCCAAGATGAACAACAAGAAGAAAGGCAGAGAAGAGAAGCCAAAGAAAGAAAGAAGAAAGAAAGAAAAAGACAAGAATCAAAGGCTCCTACATTTTCTATTTCTATGGATACTCCCAACTATTGGGATATTGATGAAAAACAAGAAGAAAGTGGTGTTGAATCTAGTGTCCAAGCCTCTGAAAAGAAACTAGAACTAGCTAAATCATTAAATTTTCAGAAGCCCAAAAGTGAGATAGCCACTTTGGAAAATGCTGCCACTAAGTTTCCTTCTTTCATTTTACCTTCTTTACAGAAAGCTCATGTTTTTAGAGAGGTTCCCAAATATCCAAGGGTTGAAGAAGGCCTATTTGCTACTAATTCTAGTGGATGGGGCCATCAGAAGAAGAAAGGATGAATGTAGCTGCTGCAGGATTAGCTACATTAGAACTGCTACTCAAAACCCAATTTGTTCCTGAACCAGCAGATGAGAAAAAACAAATCATTACATATTTGGCACGCATGGAATTAAAAGATATAAAATTTTTAGAATAGTTTGGCACTGATTATATGGCCAAAATTTATAAATCCAATCTGACTAATGATTCTACCCAAAAGATTTCATTTTTATCTAAACTGCCTAGTAATCTAGGAGATCTCATTATGAAAGATCTTGAAGTCCAAGGGAAGAAAATTGATCAAACTTATTGGATAGATCTTTTATTCAGATGTCAGGAAAAAGTTAAATATCTCTGTTGGCAAAAGAATGCTCAAAACGTTTCTCCTGGTCTTGATGTTTGTCGTTCTGTTTTGCCATGGACTCCATTTAAGAAACGAAAATCTAAAAGGTATGGAAAATACAAACCGAAAAGAGTAGCCAATCCTAGAAGGCCTTTCCGCAAATTTAAATATCTGAAAAAGCGCCAGCAACCAAAGAAATACAATGCATGTTTTATATGCAAGCAAGAAGGTCATTTTGCTCGCAAGTGTCCTAAGAGTTCCTCCAACAAGTTAAAAGCTTGTTTTGAAATTGATGATTTTGTTGATCATTGGTCTATTGTTGATTCACAAGATGAAGTATCAGATGTATATATTCTGACTGATGCTTCTTTGTCAGATTCTGAGTCTATTCCGGAAACTTGTCAGAAAATGAACCGATGTGTTGATTTAGATTGTGATCAAGACACTGAATTGCATTTCAGTGATGAATATACTGATGAAACATCTAAAGACATTTCAGATGATGCTGTCTCTATTGCTCCTTCTATATCTTCCGATATTGGTTCAAAGAATTCAAATCTCGTTTTCCAGTCTTTGCCTCCACAACTCACTCTGAATTCTTTTTGCCCCTATCCTAAGACAGTTTCTCAGTCTTCATCTTTTCCCACTTCAACCTCTGTTAATACTGTCGAAAGTTCTTTTCTTAAAAATATTGTTAAGACTAACAATCTTCTGTATATACCTGTTGAAGTTCAAGTTAAAGGTGCTTGGATTAATGTCGATGCTTTCATCGATACCGATGGTTCTAATAATCTCACTCGCCCTTCTTTGTTCAAAGGTTTATGGAAACCTTTACAGAACATTCTTGTCTCCGAGACTATTGGCGGATCAGTTAATCTCACCCATTATGTCGATAATGTTTCTTTAAGAATTGGGGGGAGTATTATCAAGTTTTCTGCTGTTCAACATTATGATACTTCTGCAAGTTTGTTTCTTGGCATGCCTTTTATTAATTCTGTATTACCAGTGACTATCAGTGAAGATAAAGTTATCTTCAACATAAAGAAAAAGGCAATTGCAGTCCCAAGACTCACTTTGGCTAATTCTGAAGCCCGAAAAGAAAATAGCCAAAATAAAGCAGGTACCAGAAGAAGACCTTTGAATGACTCTAATAATTGGCAAGAAGTGTTGCAGATTTATGAAGACGGGAGTCAGAATAAAACCAAGCAGAAAGCTAACAGAAATCCTGATTGGTCGCCCGAACAGATGACTATTTTTGATGAATTACTAAAAAATTGTTCAGAGAATCCACAAGCATTTTGGAGTATAACGAGTCCTTAGCAAGAGATTGAAAATCTTCATGACAATGGGGTTAAAGGTAAGCTTATACCCTGTACTCCAAATGATGAAAAAGAAATTAGAAAGCAGATTGAAGAACTTCTGAATCTTCAATTAATCGAACCAAGTAATTCTCACTACTCATGTTCTGCTTTCCTAGTAAGAAATCATTCCGAAATCATAAGAGGTAAAGCTAGAATGGTGATAAATTATAAACCATTGAATTCTATCACCAAGAGCTTCAATTATCCTTTACCTCACCAGGAAACTATTATGCAAAAGATTCAGTACAGCAAGATCTTCAGCAAGTTTGACATGAAATCTGGTTACTACTAGATACAAATTAAAGAAGAAGATCGGCATAAAACTGCTTTCACCTGTCCTGCAGGATTCTTCTAGTGGAAAGGTGTTCCCTTTGGTTTGAAGAATGCTCCTGCATTCTTTCAAAGACGTATGGATTTTATTTTTGGAAAGTATGATTTTATTGTTGTGTATATAGATGATATTTTGATCCATAGTCCAGATCTTGAAACTCATATGCAGCATCTGCAGATTTTTCTTGATGAAGCCCGAAAGCACATCATAGTGCTTTCAGAAAAGAAAATGGTTCTGTTTCAAGATAGTATTGATTTTCTTGGTATTCATATTCTTAATGGCAAAATCCAAATGCAGCCTCATGTCCTGACAAAACTCTCTGAGTTTCCTGATGAGCTTCCAGATACCAAGATGATTCAAAGATTTTTAGGTGTGTTGAATTATGTACATAAATATATTCCCAGGTTGTCCAAGAAGACTGCTCCAATTAGACAGCACTTGAATTCTGGATGGTCACCAGAAGCAACTGAAGCAGTCAAAATACTAAAATAAGAATGCCAACATCTCCCAGAGCTAAAACCTCCAGGTAATGGATTTTTAATCCTCCAAACTGATGCCTCTGATTCTTTTTGGGCTGCAGTTATTTTTGAACGACAGGAGGATGGAGATGAAGTTTTATGTGCCTATGCATCTGGTGAATTTCAGCCTCACCAGAAAAATTACTTTATTGCTGAAAAAGAAACCCTAGCCATCTTCAATGGAATTCAAAAATTCGAGCTATATCTTGCTCCTACCAAGTTTTTGATAAGAACAGACTCTATGAATTTTAAATATTTCTTATCAGCAAAAATCTCAAAATAGCTAGCAAGAGGAAGATTATTGGCATGGAAAATTTGGTTTCAGATGTATGAGTTTGACATTGAATGGGTTCCTGGTATTTCTAACTATTTAGCTGATTCCTTGACTAGAGACATGAATAAAGCCCATAGTCATCTTTTCTCTAGTAGAAGAACTGATCTATTTGTCCTTCTAGGGAAACAGCCTCAAGATGATAATTTTGAAACCTTTGTCAAAAGATTTCAAATTCTTGATTTAGTTCTTGGTGATATGGTTATGGAAATAAAGAAACTTGTTGGGCTAAGAATAAGAAGAAACCAGTGGATACAAAGATGTCAAGCTTGGTAATCTAAGAATGTTGGTGTCTTGTTGGGGTTAGATGAAGAATTGGTGAAAGTCTATCCCTTGCCTAACATGAAGGTAAAGATTTATTTTAAAACTCTTGATGATTATTGGTCTCACGTATACACTGATGATATTATTCAGGTTTTAAAAACTTTGAATTATTATCAGATTATTGGAGGAATTGATTTTTCCTTTGCTATCTATACCACTGCCAAAATGCTAGATTTGGAGGAGATAAAAATGACTGATAAAGTTGAAAGATTTATAAGGTCTTTAAGAATTCCAGATATGTTTGAAGAAATTGATGCAGCATTCCTTCAAAGACCTGATGAGCATTTTGCAGGAACAGATTCTTTTCCCCAGTATGAATTGTTTGAACCCTTTACAGATTGGGAAATTAAAAACGGTCGATGCATAAAGAAGCCCCAATTACGAGCATCTCAATGTGTTGAAAGAAAATTGTAGTATTTAAGAACCTTCTCAACACCATGGGATTATCAGAGTATAGAATTTAGAAATCCCATCGTCCCAAATCCCTTTGCTCAGCTTTATGGTCCAGAAAGAATTGAAGAATCTGTATTAGCAGATAATGCTAAGGAAGTAAAGAATATTTCACTATGGCTTAAAGAATTTTACCGGCTCAGATTACCTGAAAAATTGTCCATGATTCGAACCTTAGAAGAATTACAAGGAACAAAAAAAGTAATCAAATTATTAATCAATCAAAAATCATTGATTACTATTAGTATTTTGAATGAAAATTGGACTGACGATGCCCTTTGCTTAATAAGTTTGCTACTGTCTACCAAAGTTTGTTCATCCATGATCTTTGAACTAGGTTTGCAGCAGAAAGAAGATGTTAATCATAATTGCAAGCTTTGGGTTCAGTGCGCTATTGAAAATTCTGTTAGCATGTTCCAAATTTTCAAATGGGAATTATTAGATGGGGTCGAGATTCCAGTTCAATCACTGCCAGAATTCTGTAAAAGTAAGAAAGATTCTTTCCTTGACATAGAGATAGACCCCATGGCATATATGAACAGATGGAAGAAATCAGTTGATAAATATCTTTTCCCACAAAAGAATCTCTATGTGACAGCAAATACCATCAAATTTGATATAGGACAATCTTCACGAGCCCCACGAAAAGAAGAATCTTCTACTGTAGCCACTAAAGAAAAAGCAGCTACAAAAAAAGGTAAAGAGAAGGTATCCGATGAAAAAACAACTATATTTGTGGATATGTACCAAGATGCTCAAGATCATCAAGATCATGCGTGGGAATCATAATATTTGGAATGGGTACATCAGTCTTGGGCTAATCAAAAGCTTCCTTCATCCTCATCCGAAATCAGTGAGCCTAATCATGATGAAGATTTTGATAGTGACCGAGAACCTAAAGGACCGAGGTAGTGCGTCTATAGTTTCAATTATTGTACTCGAGAATATTGAGCAGACACTGTCTGGGCCAGTAATTCCTGACAAGGACCCTCAATAATTCTCATATGCTTTCTTAGATTATATATAGGTGTGTGTGTGTATAAGTTGGATCATAGAGTTTTTTTATCATTGAGTGCTTGTGTGTTATTGAGTGTTGGTGTGAAAGAGTGTTTGTATTCATGCTCTAAGAGATCAGAGACTATCTGGCTCTACTCTGAAGCATAATCTAGTATGTAACATATTATTTGAATTAATACTGAAGCCTTCTGGGCCGCCTGTCTGAGGACAGTTCTTTCCAAGATCACTGAAAGTTGGGATTATAAAGCGAGTTGAAGACCATAGGAGTCGTGTGTTCTCGTATTTCCCGTGCCCGTGGTGGATAGTGTGAGGAATCTCTGCTAATTTTCAGTTGTTCAAGTAAGTTACTGAGTCCACAAACCCTATTTGGTATCTCTACAATAAGGACTTCCTTCCCTCTCTCATATGGTGGGGACATTAAAAGGCGGGCTGCTGGACTCGATTAGATTATTGAAGCATCATGTGCATCTTTTATTACAAGTCACAGCTTTTATTTTCCCCATAGATCAGCGACTCAGCAACCTGGAGGGGTTGCATGACTTTTTCTTCACTTGGGATAAGACCTCAAAAAGGTCGCAGGGTCGTTACTACTACCAAGTCGCACTTTACATTGGTCTCATAGATCTGCGACTTAGTGACCTGGGTTGAACTTGCGACCTCACAGGGTCGCATAGTCGCAAATTCTGGCAGGTCGCACTTCATTGCTTTTTGGGTATGCCATGACTCAGCGACCTGGGCCAAACTACGACCTCCCCATGGTCGCATAGTCGCACTTTGTCTGAGTCGCACGGACGCGTGGGAGGTCAATCTGCGATCTGATGACCAGCAGCACTCAACGACTTGACCATCTTCATTTGTGCTCACCCTCCGACCCCAAGTTGCCACTACCACCAAGTCGACTACCCTCTGCTGTGTCTACATCGTGCATTGCAACTTGCATGCATGCCTTTGCCATCAGTGTTGAAATGAACACGTTTTGTCGTGCAAACGAGCCTCTAAAGGGTCAGCGAATCTGCTACTTGTAACGTAAAATAAATCATCTTCATGGTTGCAGCATCTTTTACGATTGCCCATTAAAACCTTCAGGTAAATATCACAAAGGCAACACATTATGGTCGACAAGTGTCTGTGGTGCGATATCCTTTGGTCTGCCAGGCGTTACACAAATTTTAGTTCAGGCATTTTTGTGCGACCAACTGAAATGATACTACTGAAGTTACGTTACAATCATTGCACAAAATCCGGATCTCATTGTTCTGGTAGGACTGACTTAGAACACGCTGGACAAACAGGTTGTAGGTTTCATTGCATTTCTTTGAAACAGCCCATATGAATAGCGTGCCCACAAGGTAGTACATTAATATCCCTCATGGACTTGAACGAAACTCAAAACGAATGAGACAGTTGTGGTGTATTACTCCTTCTACACAAGGATGACAATCCTTCACCATAATCGAATAGCGACAACCATATTTTAATCAGTGGAAGAAATTATCTCTGCCCCCAATTCTACATATACTGCACCGATCACGATGGTAGTGCTATTTTGAAATATCATCATCAAAACTTGCAATTTTCACAAAATGCGTGCGAGTTTTATAAACGTACTTCCCCATGCAAACCCTATAGTTAATACGCACCGTAATTTTACAACTCTGCTTTTCTTTTGACTATAATTGCACCATAATTATTATAAAATTTCCACTATAGTTCCGCTCCATGTTTTCATCATAAAATTTGACCACTATATGTATCTACTCCAAATGTTTTACCATAGATTAAAACTCCGGCATAGAACTATTTTCGCCCATTTGTAACGTGTTTCATGTAGTTCTGCTCCACCATCTTATATGGTTTTGAAACCATATGGTTTTTTTTTTTGCACCTTGGTTTAATTGTAGAATGTTTAAAACCATAACCTTGGTCCATAGATGTGCGCCCACTATGTAACTTAGAGTTAATAAGTATTGTTTCCCAAATGTGTGATTGATATTTGAAACTGTGCCATTGCCTTGCCAACACCAACATGTGTGCTTTCGCACTGCTGCTCAGCACAAGAATGCTTTTGAATGAGATTGTCTTTCTTTAGGGAAATCTTCTGAGTCTACTTTGTTCACTCAGGCTCTACTTCAGGTTGGATTTGTCGAATTGGTGAAATGTGTTCCTTTCTATGTATGCATCGACACTAAGCTGGTATTGTGTAGGATCTTCAAAAATTCCTTTAAGGTGAGATATTTTCCATCGCGGAATGTAAATACCTCATCCGGCCATATTTTTAAGCTTATATTTGATAAATCACAGCAAATGCTTCTGGTTCATGCGAGATGACATCCGGTACAGACATTTCCAAATGGATTGATTCTAAGAATCCGATGTACATTAGTGAAGAATTCTTTTTTGCATCAGTGGCATAAAAGGTTCTTTTTCTAGTAAATATGTATCACACCATCCTCCTTTTAACAGTACTAGTCACTTGCTCCTCCTCCTCCCTTGTTTCGCAACTTTGGCCTTGCTGTTGAGCTCACTTTTATTTCCCTCGATGTCGTGATAAAATTGAGGAGTTTTTCACCCGTGGGGTTGACCTGTGTGGAACATTACAACATCATAGATACTCTTTGAGAATGGTGTCCCTAGATAAAAAATATGAGACTAATGAGCTTAAGAGAATTATTCAAACAACATGCTTAATGACCCATGGCGAGAGGGTTTTTAATTGTCAATACACAAGAAGGTTTCCATTCGAATGTATGCATGGCGATCTCTTCACACATGGCATGACTGCGGTAAGAGTATCTCATCATGATGGTGAGAAGGCTCACAAGGGGATTGGGACAGGTTGCGAGGATGTCATCATCTACAGGCCAGGTTAAAACCTTAACGCCTAAGCAAGTAGAAGGGGGGACCCGAAATTTTAAATATACCCAAATCTTTGGGTGTTGTTGTAGCGGCTACAAAAAATGGCGAACCACTGGTAGAAACCAGCATCTCTGTCAATATCACAACAATAGTCTGAGTCCAGATAGTGATGCAAGGGAATATTGAACAAGTTCTGTGCATACCCTTTGTATTACTTTTTCCTTTACAGATATGCCCAGTCCTTGTGCCTCAACTAGGTCTCGCTAATCAGAACACACCAAAGCGGAAGCTCACGGACGCCAGCAGCTTGTTGATGATGTGAAGAGCAAGGCAGCGGGTTTATTGTTTTCAGGATTTTTAAAGTAAGTTTCCGGTGTTGCTCCATTTCCAGCAGGCCTGGATAGTACCCTAGCAGAGTCACTTCAAGAAACCACAAGCATTTCTCTGCTTCCAGCGAGCCTGGTCAGTACCCCGACGGAGTCGTTGCATTAACTCTCTGCGCAGGAAGCCTTTCTCGATACTTTACCCTTATTTGTTTCATGTGCTTGTAGCACTTATTTTCATGTGCTCGTGGCACTTATTTTTCATGGGCGGATGAGGGATCCCGACTTATTGTATAAGCAAGAGAGGTTGTTTCTTGTTTTACAGAAATTGAAAGATATCCTTATTTGGGTTTGCCTTTGTGCCAAACCTTCATATCCCATCTACCACAATAGGTGAAGCGTGCAAAATAGATCATTAAAATGTCCAAGACTATCCTAGGCACAAGGCTTAGGCTACAGGTATGGGGCCATTCAAACTCATTAGGTCTCCCAAAAAAAACTGACTCATATCTCCCTGGCTAATAAATTTAGACTCATAGGCATCTTATTGAGAATGCGACTTTGAAGACCTATCTTGAGAAAAATTTGCCTCTTGAGATAGCCACCGCAACCTCACGCAAACAATGGGGTTATTGTTTCAGCAATCAGAGCGAAACAAGTTCGCAAGGTGGTAGGGTTTCGATGAGGGCTCATGCAGTGATAGGTGATATGTGGAATATTTTCAGAGCTATATCAACAACCTGCAGAAATGATGTGAGGAAGAAATTGTACGACACAATGTAATAGGCGAGGCTCAAGATGCAATGCAACGCCATGTGCGAGAACGATCAACCAGTTGTAGGTGGAAAAGGGGGATGATACAAGCAGTGATTATGTATGCAACAATAAGAAACTGAAAAGAAATGAGTGGAAAATACTTGTAACATGATGATGCCTAAAATATTAATCGTAAACAAAAATAGCAGACACACTTTTAAATTATAAAGTAAAAATTTGGCAATTAAACCTAATTAAAAACTTTGAACTAACAAATTTTTATTAACAGGTCCTAGCTAGCCTACACTTGAAACCCTAGCTTAACCAATGAGGCAGTTGGGTTATGTGAAATTAGCTTTCCAGTGCAGCCACCGCATTAGTTCCTGTACTACAAGAACAACAATGTTCACAATCAGAGCCAGCATACAAAATCATGCACCAACAACAAGACTTACCTGAAGAGCATGTGCAATAGAAAGAAGGCCATGGCTACTTACCAGAGAACGTGCCAAAGTGGATTTTTAAAGATTAATTTCACTCTTATCCTAATACACAAAAATATATTCTCGAAACTTAAAACTATTTATAAATGACACACATCCATTCATGCACAATCCTAGGTCTGATGGGCACTGGGTAAGCCATTGCCTATTTGCAGGCACATCCACCGGATAGGGTTGGTCAAGCCAACCAACAACCTCATTTTGGTGGTGAGGATGATTGATTTTACGGGGTGGAAACAACAAGCATGTGCCTGGCGAATTATAGATACTTGCGAATCTGAGAGCAGAAACCCTAATTTTGAAAACCCTAGTTCGGAGTTTCTCCTGGAATCTGTCAAGGATATGAGGATCTGAATCCACTTTTAGTGGAGGCTGCAATTCCTTACCATTTTGAACAAAATCTGGACCTTTGAGCGAGGGGTTTCCCAACTTTGATGATTTGGCAAGATCAACAGGCGAATGGATGTGATCATGGATTGTGGTGAGTTGCAAAATTTCAGTGGGCTTTGTATCAATTCGGTCAAATGTTTGCGCACTGACAGATTGATAATCCAATGTATCAGATTCTTTAGATTCGCCAGGGTGGGGTGAATTTGATGCGGCTATGTTGGGAGGTGCATGGTACTTGGGGATCATCATTTCAGAAACCTTAATCCGAGAAACCCTAGTTGGATTTGTTTGAGGGGTCTTGTCAGGATCAAAATAACCTGGGGTAACAGCTGGCAGAAGCTGAAGCACTTCGATTTTCTGATGGGTACTTGAATCTTCCCAAAGCGGATTATTGAATTCTGGTGTCTTCATATGGTCGTAAAAGAGATACGAGTGATAGTCCTCAGCGTTATGATTGAATATGTTTTCAGATAAGCAATGATCGTTGTAACCATCAATTTGATCAAGTTGGGTACCTGGCATGTTGGGCTCCCCGGGAGTCACCAACTGGGATGGATCAATAAAGAGGACATCTTGAGGTTTCCTAGACAGGAAATCGCTCCTATGGTTGTCTAAAGATTCCGAGTGAGAAAGATCAGATCTAAAAGATTCATCAATTTTGAACTATGATTATGAAACACCATCTGCGTGCTTATGATTTTCGCCAATACTAGTATAAGGAAATTTTGAATGTCTCGAAGAAATTACTGGTGTGGCGGACTTGTGAAATAAATCGGGGAATAATGAACGAAAAGATTGAGCCACAGGGGTGTTAACCGTACAAGGATTTTCAATACGCACATCTGTGTCATTCAGAGAAAACAATGATCGGCAGGCCTTGTAAGGGAATCAACTTCATCCGGGATAAGAGTCGATTCATAATCAGTATGCGAATCAGATTTAGGACTGTGTCCAGGGAGACATCGAGTGGGCTTGAGGTAGGTTTCATGAACCTAGAGGGATGTTGGGTGGCATCTGGTTTTCAAGCCTTGATTCGACAGGGTGTGTGAAATATTCAAAGGTAGTACCATAGGCTTTATCCTTTTGCAAGTGTCTATCATTTCTCAAAACTTTCAAGGTCACAACTCCACTACCCGGCAATTCAGGAGGAGGAGCAGGAATACCATAAATAGCAACTCTCCTTGGAGGCCTGAATGTGGTCTAGACTTAGGGAGATGGACAAGGAAACATTGGGGACATGGTCTAAACAGCTGGCAATTTGCGGGTCGTCATAGGGAACACTAGGATCAAGCTGGGTTGCTACTTGAAACTGTTCAAGGGAAATGAGGATCACATACCTGAACTATTCTCTTAACAACTTCCAATCAACATCCTTTTCAGGGAAGTCAAAACAATAATGAACAAATCTGATAGAGAATTCATCTAGAGGTTCCTGAGGTTCCATTCTGATGTCATTTAACTTTATAAATACATTTTGAAAATCGTACCTGTGAAAAGCTTGTTGCAATTCACTGGCGAGTTGTTCAAATGAATGGATGGAAGCTTCCGGCAATGTGCGGTACCATTGCTTAGCACGACCTTCGAGAGTGAGGAAGAAAAGCAAACAAATCAAACCTTCATTGTCAATTTCGTAGCACTCACCAAAGTCACAGAAATTTAAAAGGTGTTGGGTTATGGACACTCCGTTTTCACCATAGAATTTTAACTAGGACAAGTGATACATAAGTTCATCGGGGATGAGACATCGAAGCTCATAAAAATCCAACAAACATCTCGAGAGAATGATTTGGGGACGAGCCATTACATATATGAGATTAATTGCAGGCTCTAAGGGCTCATCTTGTCATCTGGCCCTCCTTCTAGCGCCAATTCTGTTGACGGGAAAGTTTGTCGAGCCAACAGCAAGGGATCTCCCCGGTAAAAATTCCCAACTAGACTCTAGGCCGTTTGGAGTAGGGATCCCGTCTAGGGTGTGGGTCCGGCTACCGTTGATTTCTCCTTTCTTCGGGTCTCGCTTAGACTCTATAAACCTGTGGATACACACTTAATCAAATGATACAAGACATATGATTGATGCATTAAATGTACATATAACACTATGAGTAGCAAGAGGAAATAATAAAGCATAAGTACCGAAGGAAGTGTTGTTAACAACATATCATTAGGGTCATGCTTATAAACTATTCTGAACACAAAAGAAACAATTCCTTATGGCAAGAACACCCTTCACTTCCTAAAATTTTTAAATGATAACACAAATGCTAATAAACAAAGTCATCAGCATTCATTAAGAAAGTGAAATGAACTCAACCACCATTAACATATATTCAGCAAACTTTTATGAAATTGTGATATGAACTGAAGATACAGTTCCCTTAATCTAAATATGTTCAGAAACTAAAAATATAATACTCAATAGTGCTCATACATATGTCAACACCAGATCCACAAAGGGATTTTTCAAAATGCTTGTATACATGCTCAAAATTGTATAATCCTGGTAATACAATGTGCTCAGCTCGAGTCCCAAACAAAAGATCCTTTGTTTTTTCCCGAAGGGAGTATTTATAGGAAAAACTTGCCCTTTGGGCTTCCTTTACTTTTGTCTTCCTGACCGTTGGTTTCCCTTGCGACTTAGTAGATTTTTCGACCCACGACCTTGAACAATCCGCAACCTGCGACCTCGAACAATCCGTGACCTGCGACCTCAAGTAGATCTACGACTTGCGACCTCAAGCAGATCTGTGAATTGTGGCCTTCTTTTGGTGATCTCTAGATTTTATAGCAGTATTCCTCATCTCACATTCCTTGCTTTGAAAATAGGCCCTCTTGCTTGCTGGGAAAAACTTTGGCTCATGGCGCAGACCAACAACTTCCACCTACAGTCACATAGCTTAGGTTACATGTCTTCATTGACGAATAATAATGTTAGGGGCATATTTAATTAATTGCAAGAATGAAAATAATAACTTAGACCCCTGTGTGGTCAGGTATTGTGCCGCGGCATGGTCTTCACTAAGCTTTGAATGTTTGCAGCGGAAACCATTGAAAATATTAAAGATCTTCTGCTTGTGCCATCTCCCACTACATGTGATGCGTTTCTGGTTCCCATTTTTTATTTTGGTAGCAGGCTAGAACTATACCATATAGCTCTCATGAGGGAGGTATGCGTAGACCTCAGAAACCCCAAATAACAATAATTTTTTAGGGAAGCTCATGGTGTCACGTGGTGCTGCCTTGGGCACTGTTTTGGTGCAGCCAAGAGTTTCCCACATGAATGGGCGGACAACATTATTCCCTTCATCTTCCGCTTTTAATTTCTTTGGTCGTTTTCCAACATGACCCTTTAAAATTATCTTTTCATTTTTACTTTATTGATCTGTATAACAGATAAAATCCAAAAAGCTCGACTTTGCCCGATATATAAGATATGTTGCCTTTTCCCATAATACCTTATACGCATAGGAGGCAACTATCAATCTAGCAACACTATATCCACTCACTCGCTCTCTTGCATATGACGCATGGACAACTTATGATATTCTCTCGATCAGTGATGGACCTTCTCTACAATAAGGACTTCCTTCCCTCTCTCATCTGGTGGGGACATTAAAAGGCAAGCTACTGGACTCGATTAGATTATTGAAGCATCATGTGCATCTTTTATTACAAGTCGCAGCTTTTATTTGCCCCATAGATCAGTGACTCAGTGACCTGGAGGGGTCGCGTGACTTTGTCTTCACTTGGGCTAAGACCTCAAAAAGGTCACAGGGTTGCTACTACTACCAAGTCGCACTTTACATTGGTCTCATAGATCTGTGACTTAGTGACCTGGGTTGAACTTGCGACCTCACAGGGTCACATAGTCACAAATTCTGGCAGGTCGCACTTCATTGTTTTTTGGGTATGCCACGACTTAGCGACCTGGGCTGAACTACGACCTCCCCATTGTCGCATAGTCACACTTTGTCTGAGTCGCACGGACGCGTGGGAGGTCGATCTGCGATCTGATGACCAGAAACACTCAACGACTTGACCATCTTCATCTGTGCTCGCCCTCCGACCCCAAGTTGCCACTACCACCAAGTCGACTACCCTCTACTGTGTCTACATCGCGCGTTGCAACTTGCACGCATGCCTTTGCCATCAGCGTTGAGATGAACATGTTGTGTCATGCAAACGAGCCTCCAAAGGGTCAGCGAATCTACTACTTGTAATGTAAAATAAATCATCTTCATGGTTGCAGCATCTTTTACGATTGCCCATTAAAACCTTCAGGTAAATATCACAAAGGCAACACATTATGGTCGATAAGTGTCTATGGTGCGATATCCTCTGGTCTACCAGGCGTTACACAAATTGTAGTTTAGGCCTTTTTGTGCGACCAAGTGAAATGATACTACTGAATTTACGTTACAATCATTTCACAAAATCCGGATCTCATTGTTTTAGTAGGACTGACTTAGAACACGCTGGACAAACAGGCTGTAGGTGTCGTTGCATTTCTTTGAAACATTCCATATGAATAGCGTGCCCACAAGGTAGTACATTAATATCCCTCGTGGACTTGAACGAAACTCAAAACAGATGAGACAGTTGTGGTGTATTACTCCTTCTACACAAGGATGACAATCCTTCACCATAATCGAATAGCGACAACCATATTTTAATCAGTGGAAGAAATTATCTCTGCCCCCAGTTCTACATATACTGCATCGATCACGATGGTAGTGTTGTTTTGAAATATCATCATCAAAACTTGAAAGTTTCACAAAAGGCGTGTGAGTTTTATAAACGTACTTCCCCATGCAGACCCCACAGTTAATACGCACCGCAATTTTACAACTCTGCTTTTATTTTGACTGTAATTGCACCATAATTATTATAAAATTGTCACTATAGTTTTGCTCCATGTTTTCATCATAAAATTTTACCACTATATGTATCTGCTCCAAATGTTTTACCATAGATTAAAACTCCGGCATAGAACTATTTTCGCCCATTTGTAACGTGTTTCATGTAGTTCTTCTCCACCATCTTATATGGTTTTGAAACCATATGGTTTTTCTTTTTTGCACCTTGGTTTAATTGTATAATTTTTAAAACCATAACCTTAGTCCACATATGTGCACCCACTATGTAACTTAGAGTTAATAAGTATTGTTTCCCAAATGTGTGATTGATATTTAAAACTATGCCATTGCCTTGCCAACACCAACATGTGTGCTTTCGCACTGCTGCTCAGCACAAGAACACTTTTGAATGAGATTTTCTTTCTTTAGGGAAATCTTCTGAGTCTACTTTTTTCACCTGGGCTCTACTTCAAGTTGGATTTTTCGAATTGGTGAAATGTGTTCCTTTCTGTGTATGCATCGACACTAAGCTGGTATTGTGCAGGATCTTCAAAACTTCCTTTAAGGTGAGATATCTACCATCGCGGAATGTAAATACCTCGTCTGGTCCCTATTTAAGCTTAGATTTTATAAATCACAGCAAATTCTTCTAGTTCATGCGAGATGGCATCTGGTACAGACATTTCCAAATGGAGTGATTCTAAGAATCCGATGTACATTAGTGAAGAATGTTTTTTTGCATCAGTGGCATAAAAGTTTCTTTTGCTGGTAAACATGTATCACACCATCCTCCTTTTAACAGTGTTGGTCACTTGCTCCTCCTCCCCCCCTGTTTCGCAACTTTGGCCTTTTTTTTGAGCTCACTTTTATTTCCCTCGATGTCGTGACAAAATTGAGGAGTTTGTCACCTGTGGGGTTGACCTGTGTGGAATATTACAACATCACATTTACTCTTTGAGAATGGTGTCCCTAGATAAAAAATATGAGACTAAAGAGCTTAAGAGAATTATTCAAACAACATGCTTAATGACCCATGGTGAGAGGGTTTTTAATTGTCAATACACAAGAAGGTTTCCATTCAAATGTATGCATGGGGATCTCTTCACACATGGCGCGACTGCGGTAAGAGTATCTCATCATGATGGTGAGAAGGCTCACGAGGGGCTTGGGAAAGGTTGCAAGGATGTCATTATCTACAAGCCAGGTTAAAACCTTAACGGCTAAGCAAGTATAAGGGGGGACCCAAAATTTTAAATATACCCAAAATTTTGGGTGATGTTGTAGCGGTTACAACAGGTCCTCAAGGTGATAGTGAACACTAATATCAAAATAATATTTTGATCTCATATAAATATGGGAAAGGAACCATTACATCATCATAATGCCTTTTTTCTACTTAATAAATGGTTATATAGGTAAGGAAGAACTACTCTCTTTAAGGTCTCTTCTTGGGAAAGATTTTTGGGTGTTTGGAAAAGTTGTAATTTTTTGGTAGTTCTAGAGTACTTGTTTGATCCTATGTGGTCTTTACTCATTCACTTACAGGGAAGTGCCTTCAAGGCATGTTTTTTATGTTTCTGATCTAGTGTATCTTTTTCTCACCTTATTTTGGAATGTGATTCACAAGGTTGGCTAGGAACTCTATATTGCAAGGAGTTGGTCATAAATTTAGTGGCCATCATTTGGGTCATATATTTTTTACAAATGAAAAAATATATATATGGGGAATTTTCAATAAAATTTGTTATTCAAAAGAGTATGGCTATCCATGGAAAATTTGTTTTTCTAGAATGTCTAGCTAGCATGAAATCAATGGCATCTTCCATAATGAGATGGTGTCCTCTAAATTTGTTGTTATTAATGCAATATCATTATTAATAGAATACCTTAAATCTCGTCAACTTAAAAAAAAGTATACGCATTATTTCCTACTCATAATTATTACTTTCTTTTGAAAAAATTAAGCATTTTTCAGTGGACACCTTACTCCTAATCAATGAGGAGAAATGACTTGTCTTCGTGATGAACTTTTTTATGAACATATTTATTAGTGTACTTCACTATTCTCCATATCCATTGTACTATAACATTGTTTTTATTGTGGTTGCACAAACCATTTCTTCATTGACATATGTAAAATCTTGTTTACTCAGTGGTTGAATTTCAACGAATTGTTCACTGTTATATTATGGATTGTGTGATATGGGACTAGTTACTACAGAACTGTAACCTACTTCTCTCGATCATCATATTGTTGAGGATGTGATTGGATTGAATTGATGTGATGTGTATTGCATGTAGAATGTTTTGGGATATGTGATTCATCAAAGGGAATAAAATATTTAGAGTGATGTGATACGTTGTGCAACTGTAAACTAATAGTCCACATGATATGTCACAAGTGAAAAATTTTCCTTGTGATACATTGGGATTAAAAAAAATATTTGGTTCATATCATATTTTGTGATAAATGAAACATTCCAAGGATGCAATAGGGAGGAAGGTGCACAAGATTTCACTACAAAATTTCCCTTTGTCATGACTAATGAAAAGTTGAAGTGATGCATTTTGTTACAACATAGGAAGGTTTGGAAGGAATCCATGTGATGCACCCGAAACTTTTTGAGGTAAATATGCACTATATCATGAGGAAATAAAAATTAAACAACATACAAGTCATGGAATGAAATCTCCTACATTATGTGAAAAGAGAGGTTATGACAAATTTTATAAACTGAGAATGAAGTTGGAACAATACAATAAATTTCACATAAATAAAAATATTACCATAAAATTTCAAATAGCATAAAAATCCTCTTTTCCTATACCATTTGAAGTATTAATAATCCGTCCAATAACCAAGAAACCTAAGTATCTACCAGAATGTGTTCTTAGAAATAACTTTATTATGCTTATCTTGCAAAATTTGAAATTGGTGATCAACTAATAGCCTTATATTTTCCAAAGCGATGTTTGTGTTGATTGTTCTATCATGCTCCTTATAATAGTAGTATCCAGTGATTTTCAATTCAAAAAGGTAAGATACTAAAACATCCATAAATTATATTTCAAGCAACATTGATACAATGAAGATTATGCTAAGAGCGAAGGAAATGAATTCCCTGGAGCATATGTAAAGTAAGCTCTATGAATGGAAGCTTCATTGTAGTCAACCTCTCTTGGCACATAAATCCAATGATCTCATAAAGATAAGACTTCTCTAAAAACATGTTCTCTTATTCTCTAATGGTGTAGATATTGAAGCCCTAGTTCTACCACACAATAATCAATACCATATACCATCCCATTTCTCACTAGAAATGGATTATAAGAAGGTAGAGAATGCCTCTAATACACACAGGCATAAGGATATGATGTTTACAAATAATAAGCATCAAAAAATGATGCATGATGAGGCAATACTAAGTGAGGTCTATATAATGGAACTTGGGGAACCTAATCAACAAATGCTACATATATTGCCTCTCTTTCCACCCTATCATTATGAGTGCCTTGAAGAACAAGTCTCCCCACCCCACTATCTCATGGAACATAAGATTTCTAGGAAGGTATCGGTTGAAACATATAGAGTCATCCATATAGATATATAGGGAGGCTCGACTAACTCTGGCTGGATTTGACAGTGCCCCAGATCAAATAATATTTTTTTAAATGCTTAGGTACCCATCAGATATCTGATGTTAAGTCGAACCGTCGAATATCCAACTCCACACTGATGAAAAAAACTTCCAAATGTCTGAATTTGTACTGACCAAACAAAGAGTTGCAGCCGTAACACTCTCGTTGCACAATCTTATTATAATGTCACTTATCTGATTCTAAACCGCCGAACATCCAACTTGATACCGATGGAAGAAACTAACGGCTCACATCGGACTAGAGTAATATGGCATCGAATATCTGGTGTCAAAGCATCAGATGTTGAAACTAATTTTTGGCATATAGGGCGGCGGATATCTAACATTTATCCCATCGCATATCTAGTGCCTATTGACATAGAAAAATCAACCGCAAAGTGTCGAATCATCAAAGGAATTTTTAGCCATCTTTGGCGTCATATATTCAACGTCAGTCCCATTAAATTTTCTACTATCAATAAAGGGTCGAATATTTGACATAATTCCACTGATGAAAATTATGAATACAATGTGTCAAATATCCAACAACAATGAGTCAAATAGTCTACGAATATACGTCAGATTTTCACCTCATTTGTAATCTAGTGAAAGATGATCTATTTTGTGATGTTTTCCCTCTTTAGGTTTATGATTTTCTTTCAAGACAACATTATATGTGGAAACATCATGATATTTATGAGTCTCATCCTCATAGTGTCATTTTTACTCCTATAAGTCGACTCTACATGATGATATAGTTAGTCCCAATTACTATAATTTCATTGATCTCAACAAAACAATGCCAAAAGTAATCTCTCAAAATGAAGAAAAAAAATATCTTCATGGTTATATAAAAAGGTGAAATGAAGGTCACTATAACCACCACAACCTATGCACAAGGCCTCTCTACACAAAAGAAGCAAGAGGACAATATTGTAGAGAATTGCAAATATATCTTCGCTTTAGCCATGGGGGTGCCCTTATACTACCAAGCCAAACTATCAATTGAGTTAATACCTAGTGTTCCTTTACCTAATGGTCCAATATATGGATAATCTCTCTTGGAGAATGAGGAAATAAAATTTCAGATTCATGAGCTCATCCAAAAGGGACACATTTGAGAAATATACTCACCTTATGGGAGTCTAATTGTATTAGTGCAGAAGGATGGGACAGGGAGACTTTGTATTGATTATTGATCCATGAGAAAAATCACTATCAAAAACATATACCCAATCCCTGTTATTTTTTGTATATTGTGGTAGCATCGGACAGGTGTTTTAGCCTCTAAGTTTTCGGAGAGGCTAAGTAACACAAGATCTCCAATACTCAGAAATTGTTTGCGATATATGTATCTGAAACACTTTGATTAAATAAATTAGACAAATAATTAAAAAAATTCCTAACTTAGGAAAGCTAGTTAACTAAAGTTAATTAATTAAGGATCTTCGAGAATGCTCTAGAGACTTCTATTGATGAATTCTAACTGATCTTAGCCATTGATGGAGATTTAATATTTTTCATTAAAGTCTCAACGAGAGATTATAATATAAGCTCAAAGGATTGGAGATAAACACAGTTGTGAGATCAAGGCAGTATGAATTATCCAGTGCGCAGAGAGTCAACTAGGGAAGAATTTGAACCATAGGGAGAGCATCAAAGATCAAGGGAGTATTAGAAAATTCAGGAGGAGTATTCTGGGGAATTTTCCAATGTTTCTCCAATTTTGGGTTGGCAGGAGAAAGGAGGTTGAGTTATCTCCAGAGATGATCATAGAAGCTAGTGCAAGCAGCCAGAAACCTTAATGTGAGTTCCAGAAAAAGGTTTGTTTCAATTTTTTGAGGTCAGGAGATCATCTAGAAGGTAAAGTGAATTTTTCCAAGGGTCGAGGGAAGTTTGGCATCTCACATGGAGCCAATTTGTAACCAATGTGAATTATTCAAGAAAAGCAATACAAATTCTAGGCAGTGCGAGTTTGCCACAATGGGGTTCAAGTAAGCCATTGGAGGACATATTATTTTTATAGTATATTTTCCAGAGGATTTCTAGCTCGGCATACATATAATTGTACTAGCAGAATTTTTTGCATATTAATAAAACAAACCCTCATCTGTTGCATCAGTTTTCCCTTCATCGATTTTCCAGGGACTACTAGTCCAAGAATATTGTTGTCAATATTTTATGTTTGTGCATCTATTTCTCAGTTCCTGATTTATATTTTGCGGAATATTTTTATTTTGAAAAATGCATCAATGAATTATTTGATATTTGTTGTAAACAAATAAATTATTAATCAATTAAGAAATTAGTCTCCAGTTGGTGAATTCCTAGCAATTTTACTTGGTATCAGATCATTGTTGATCATATCAAAGGCTTAGAGGTGAAATTTCAGTAGATCATGTAGTTTCATAGGGAGATATGAAGCATAGGGTTTATATTTTTTCATGCCAGGTCAGGGGTCTGAATTCCAGAGGTGGATGGTTCGATTTCCATATCCAGTAAGGAGGAAATTTAAAATAGCCTAAAAAGAAAATTTTACAAGAAATGTGGGTGCAAGAAAGAATTTTCGTTGAGAAAATAAATTGATTATCTGAGTATATTTGGGAATAGTAGGTTTCCAGCAAGGGTTTCACTTTTATTTTTGTGCTGGGAAAGAAGAGAAAAGCACACAAAAATTATACCCAAGATTTATCCAGTAAATTTCTCAGATTTCTCCAATATGGCCATAGAGAGATTCGACATTCAGGAGGCTATGGATTTGTCTTCCATATTTAATGATGAATTTTCTCAGCTATCTTGCCTCTCCATATCACCCAGATAGCTTGCCTCTTTGTCTCGACTTCACATGGAGTCTAGTATATTGACAGTGGAGTGTCATCTCCTATGAAAGGAGTTAGTGAATACTTATCCACCTATAAGGAGGATAGAATGGAATTTCAGATTAAAATGGGAAACAAAAGTAAATTTAATCCAACTAGATTAGGTATCGTCGAGATTCAGAGAGTGTAATGTCCCAAATGGAGAAATTTCTGCAATGCCGGGAATATCTTGAGATGTTCCTATTTTCCACCTCCGGGAGTATTAACAATCAACACTGAACTATTTCATATATTGACTGTAGGGGAATTTACTGGATATGTCATCTTCACAAGGAATAATGAGATCCAAAGGCTACCTGGCCCACTAGCATACTCTACCAATAGAACTTATCAAGAGCTAATAATTCCCTTCAAGGAATTTCTGCAACAGTTGTCCATGAGGACGCTGTATAAGAAAGCCCATGTGAAAATAAGGTAATCCAATGCTGGGATGCCTTGGAATACATCTAATAAAAACTCCCTACATAATATAAGCTCAAATAAATAACCCTAAGGGGGTTATTCAGATCTCCCACCAACAAGTACATTGAAATAATGATCAATGAGAAACCCTTCAGCGGCATTAAAACTTCAACAAGTAGCAGCAGTGAAATAATGTCTCACATAATACAAGAAGAGTAAAAATCTGATATATAAAGTGTAGCAGCAAATGCTATATAAAATCCTTGAGGAAAAGACCTCTCAAGGTGAGTACAAATTAGCCTCAAAGGAAGATATACATACAATGAAGGAAATACACTGCTACATGATCCAGCTACTCTATAACTGCGCAGTCTATAGGGGAAAATGACTGCAATATGATATACATGTGATGATACAACAATAAGAGATCAAATAAAGATGTGGGAGCAAGATATCAACCCCAGAAAACATTAGTACAACAATCCTCCAAGGGATTGGCTAAAATACATAAAACTAGAAAATGTCGGAGTTGCAGTGTAGCTGCTGCAACTCAAATACAATACAACATAGGAGAAGGGAATAGATGTTGCAATAACAATGAAACCTTTTCCAATGATCTCCAAAATTAAGGGGTTGATCCCCTTACTAAAATCTGCACTCACTGGTGCACCAAATGAACTCCTCCTGCAAACCCTCTCAGAAAATAACGTTGTAGGAGAAAGGGACTGCGCTGGACATGAGAAGAAACAATGGCTCGATGCCACGATATACAATAAAAGGCTCCGAAATCTCCTTTGCTGATATCCTAGAGGAAGAGATGGCTTCTCCTCTATAGAACAACTCCGGAAGTGAGATGGTGATGGTCCCTCACTGCAACACCAGCAAGTCCAACGTTCTCTTGCTGCAAGAATAACGCAGTAGCTGCAAATGACTGCTTTGGCCTCAAGCCATGATGTGAGGAATATGAATAAAAATCTCTCCATGGCCTTCCATGGAAGAGAAGGGCATTCCTAAACAGGAATCCCTCTTGTGATAAACAGCAACAAGTTGAAGAGAGCTTCAACTTCGAATTCTATTTCCAAAACTGATCTCCACAATGGCTCTCCTTCATATTTTATGCAAGCATGCATGGACCCCACTCACATTAGGGTTTATCCCATTTGAATTTCCCCTCCACTCCAACTACGCAATCTTCTTGTGCAAGCTTCCCCTCTTAGGGTACGTTGTTGACTTTGGTCAACCATGGTCTAACTCACTTGCTTTTGGCCCTTTTCACATTTGGGGCTGTTATCTTAAGCCACTTAAGTGACTTTTTCACCTTAGGAGTGTTTATTAAGTTGCTACAATGGGTTCCCTCACCCATTTTATTCCTTTTATTAAAATAAAAGTAAATTAATGTTCCAAATACTTTATTGCAAAATTTGGAACATTACAATCCTCCCCTCCCAAAACTTGCTTGTCCTCAAGCAAGAGCAAGGATGAACTGCAAAAATTCTTCTACTCAAGGCATGTAATCTGAAATAGCCTCATGTAAATCCTCCATCCCTCAAGCAATCAAACAAAATGAGTCACCTTCCAACTAGGCAACTCCTGAAAGTACTCCTCCACCTTGTGCTCATGAGAAATAGGTGGGCTGAATTTCTGAAATTGGTAAGCTTCATAGCCTACCCCACGCTATCTTCTCCTCCACTCATGATGAATGTGGAGTGAAATCTGAACTTGGGCTGTAATAGTGTTTCCTTCAAGTGGCAAAATGAAGTCTAGATCCCCAAGGACCTCTCCTCCAACGCTGCAAAACAAGTTGGCCCAAATCATCTCATATGTGATGAGTTGGATTTCATCAACATATGGCATCCAAACAATTATATGGTTCACCTAATGGAAAAACACATGGCTGAAACATGGTGACCATATCATCTTCCATACTCCCTTGGAGCATGTGCTGCAATAAGAACGGAGGTTTTCTTCCCCAAAAGGGCACATCCACCCAATGATTCTCTTCCTCCACATGATACATATGGGGTTGCTGCTGATATATGGCTGAAATTAAATGGTCTTAATGAGAGACCCAAGCCACCCCATCAATATTTCAAACCATTAAATGCCTCCTCCAAAATAGTGCTTCCTCTAAACAGCGTTCCACTAGCAACATATGGAAGCATAAACTTATGAGAGAAAGGAGGTGAAATATGGTCCCATGGATGGAACCAGTGCAGGGCATCATTTTCCTGCCTTCAAATATGATACAACAAGTGTCTTTTCAGCCACTTGTTTGCTGCCACATCCATTCTGCAAGGTGTGATCATGAAAACATATTTTGGTGCCAAAGGGACACACCAAAATCCATGTGGCTTTCCCCCACAATCCACTGTTAAAATATCCATAATCTTTGCTGCAATAGACCATGAGCACAACCAAACATAGTGTGCAATAAGGAGAGATCCTCCTTGATATAATATGCTGCTCATAAAAATAAGAGAATGCAAGGCATGTCACAAATAGTTACCTCCCTCATCAAATACTTTGGTCTTTGAGCTGAAAGTGGCTCAAGTGAAAGTTCTCCCTTACTGCAACATAGTAGGGAAGTGGTTGTGCCAACCATCTCATCATCCTTGGGCTATGCATCTATCCATATGCTGATATGACACCATTAGGAAGCCCTCCCAAGTGGACTCCTCCATCAATGAAGAATATGCATGGAAATGCATGAAAGAAGAACCCATAAACATTGCATGTAGATCCCTCTTCTTGTGCTTGTGCAACCAAGCCAAGAGAGTCAAAATGTAGTGAGGAATGCTTCCCTCCATTACTCCTTCATGCTCATCATCTACATGCCTCCAAATTATATCACTTGTGAAGTGGCTTGAGGACACTCCAACAAGTAATCCAATCTCTCAAGTGACAGCGTTGTTGGCCTTTGGAGTAGGGCCACTGTCAACTAAAAGCTCCCCTCTTTGACATGAATATTTGCCAAAGACTCCTCCCATGTTGCTGAAAATGTAGAGCTCCTCCCATGAAGAAGGTGCTACTCGGAATCCAAGATCAAAGAGAAATCCTCTTGCACTATGCTAGTGCCTCCTTTTTCTCCCGCAACATTGCAACAAAATCTGAGCAACAAGAGTATTGTTTCTCCCCTATACTTCCACCATTCCCAATCTGAAATGGGAACATAATGAGTGTAAATAGTAATGCCACTCCATCATGATGCACCCATACTCTCCTGTGTCCATCAAGTGCAATAAGTGTGAAATGATCCTAGGAACTATGGGTTATGGATCCTCCACATTTCCGCTGGGCACATATAATCCACAAAGCACTGCTCTTTGGTGTAAGTATCGTGCCACTTGGTACCTCTTTCTCAAGAGCTACCATTTCCCCAAAAAAAATTCCTCTTTTTCATTTCATGGGACATTGAAATGAAATCTCCTGCATGAAAAAATTTCAAAACCCCACCCTCACATGTGATGCATGGCTCATCAATAGTGCATGAGGATGATGAGGGTTTCTTTCCTCCAAAATGGCACAGCACAGTAAAATTTCCCTCCTCAAGACAATCAGCATGCAATAATGTACAATCCTCCATGATAGATGCAAACTCATGCATACCTTGGAGAGATTTGGAAGAATCTTGTTGCAAGAGTCTCTTCCTCAAGTGTGCTAGCTGCCTCAATAGCTGAAGGTGGAGGCTTCTCCTCCATGAATGTAACAGCGCTGGCATGTGCCTCTGGTAGTGAGGGCTCCTCCCTCCTTTGGCCAAATCTTCTGATCAAGATCTAAGAAAAATCAGCAAGAGTAGAAACCCTTGCATGCCTCCCATGGCTGAACCACCAAGCCCTTTCTTCTTCTTGCTAAAAAAGTGTGAAAAAGATAGAGTCTCTTGGAAAACTCTAGTGTTTTCTCCATATTCAGCAAGATACTCACTTATAATTTTGAATTCCAAGTGTTCTCCATGCTTCTGCTCTACTCCTCTGTGAGAATAGGAAGTGCATGGTCCTTCCTCTTCTCCTTCTTCTATCTCCTCAACCTCCTTGGATAGGTTGCTGCTAGACCTAAAACTAATGAGATCAATCTCATCCTCTACATCATCTTGACCTCTTCTTCTCTGAAATTCAAACTCACAGGCTGAGCCAAGTTCGAAGTTCTGATACCACTGTAATGTCCCAAATGGAGAAATTTCTGCAATTCCGGGAATATCTTGAGATATTCCTATTTTCCACCTCCGGGAGTATTAACAATCAACACTGAACTATTTCAGAGATTGACTACAGGGGAATTTACTGGATATGTCATCTTCACAAGGAATAATAAGATCCAGAGGCTACCTGGCCCACTAGCAGACTCTGCCAATAGAACTTGTCAAGAGCTAATAATTCCCTTCAAGGAATTTCTGCAACAGATGTCCATGAGGACACTGTATAAGGAAGCCCATGTGAAAATAAGGTAATCCAATGTTGGGATGCCTTGGAATAAATCTGATACAAACTCCCTGCAGAATATAAGCTCAAAGAAATAACCCTAAGGGGGTTATTCAGATCTCCCATCAACAAGTACATTGAAATAATGATCAATGAGAAATCCTTCAGCAGCATTAAAACTTCAACATGTAGCAGCAGTGAAATAATGTCTCAAATAATACAAGAAGAGTAAAAATCTGATATAGAAAGTGTAGTAGCAAATTCTATATAAAATCCTTGAGGAAAAGACCTCTCAAGGTGAGTACAAATCAACCTCAAAGGAAGATATACTTACAATGAAGGAAATACACTGCTACATGATCCAGCTACTCTATAATTGTGCATTCTATAGGGGAAAATGACTGCAATATGATATACATGTGATGATACAGCAATAAGAGCTCAAATGAAGATGGGGGAGCAAGATCTCAACCCCAGAAAACATTAGTACAACAATCCTCCAAGGGATTGGCTAATATACATAAAACTAGAAAATGTCGAAGTTGCAGTGTAGTTGCTGCAACTCAAATACAATACAACATAGGAGAAGGTAATATATGTTGCAATAACAACGAAACCTCCTCCAATGATCTCCAAATTGAAGGGGTTGATCCCCTTACTGAAATCTACACTCACTAGTGCACCAAATGAACTCCTCCTGCAAACCCTCTCAGAAAATAACGCTATAGGAGAAAGGGATTGCGCTGGACATGAGAAGAAACAATGGCCTGATGCCAAGATCTACAATAAAAGGCTCTGAAATATCCTTTTCTGATCTCCTAGAGGAATAGATGACTTCTCCTCTACAAGACAACTCTGGAAGTGAGATGGTTATGGTCCCTCACTGCAACACCAGCAACTCTAGCGTTATCTTGCTGTAAGAATAATGCAGTAGCTGCAAATGACTGCTTTGGCCTCAAGCCATGATGTGAGGAAGATGAAGAAAAATCTATCCATGGCCTCCCATGGAAGAGAAGGGCATTCCTAAACAGGAATCCCTCCTGTGCTAAACAGCAACAAGTTGAAGAGAGCTTCAACTTCGAATTCTATTTCCAAAACTGATCTCCACAATGGCTCTCCTTCATATTTTATGCAAGCATGCATGGACCCCACTCACATTAGGGTTTCTCCCATTTGAATTTTCCCTCCACTCCAACTATGTAATCTTCTTGTGCAAGCTTCCCCTCTTAGGTTACGTTGTTGACTTTGGTCAACCATGGTCTAACTCACTTGCTTTTGGCCCTTTTCACACTTGGGGATACTATCTTAAGCCACTTAAGTGAATTTTTCACCTTAGTAGTGTTTACTAAGTTGCTACAATGGGTTCCCTCACCCATTTTATTCCTTTTATTAAAATAAAAATAAAATTAATGTTCCAAATACTTTATTGCAAAATTTGGAATATTACAGAGAGAGTCAAGAGAAAGAACCAGTGTTACAGATGTGTTGCATGGGCCCGAATTGGGTATGAACCTAATTTATTATCCTAGATACATGATAATGGATATGATTCCCACTTTGTAGGGAAGAAGGTCTTCATCAGACACCTAAATTGGAAGAAGGTGAAACAGATTGGAGTTCAAAGTAACATATTGTACAAGTTACAGATCGACTCTCTGAAAGCACTAGTTAGCAATAGTAGCAGTGATAACAATAGCAATGGGAAATACTTGAATGAAATATGGCATAGTATAATGGGTCATTTACACCGTGTAGAACCTAAAATTCTCTGGGAGATAGTAACAGGTACTCCTAGATCGTGAACGAAACATAATGATGTGTGTAGGGGGTGTGTACTTGGGAATTATGCTAAGGAAGCATTCCCAAGAAGTAACATTATATCAAATGGTGTGTTTCATCTTACACACTTATATATTTTTGGCCCCATGTCCACTAGATCTCTCATATGGTAAGAATACTTTGTCACCTTCATCAATGACTATTCCAGGAAAACATTTATATATTTCTTGAATACCAAGGATGAGCTCTTCAGTGCCTTCCAATAGTTCAAGGATCTAGTGGAGAATATGAAAAGGAAGCGGATGAAGGTGCTTCACACAAATAACATAGGAGAGTGCACAAATAGTGACTTCACGGTCTTCTGTACGAATGAATGCATTAGGAGGGAGTGGAAAACTCCATAAAATACAAAAAAAATGGAGTATTGGAGAAAAATAACATGTCTATAATTGGGGCGGAAAAGACTATGTTGTATGATCAGGACATGCCCAAGTTTCTATGGGTAGAGGCATGTAACACAATAGTGTATATCCAAAACATGGTTCCTCACATAGTGTTGGGGAATATAACACTAGAAGAAGTATTCTCAAGGAAGAAGCCAGAAGTTAGTCACTTCAGGATCTTTGGTTGCATAGCTTACTGCCATATACCAGATGAAAAATGCACTAAGTTCGATCATACTAGAAAGAAGGGGTTATTTTTGTTGAATTCCAACAAAAAATTGCAGCACCTACACTAGTTTGGGACCAATAAGTCCTTGCATCACCTACATTAGTGTGTGATAAATTTGGTGCAGTGTCTAATTTAGTTTTCCCTTAATTAAATTGGACAATAAAATGTAATCTTATCTCATGATCACTTGTAATAGTTAACTGAGTGTGACAAAATCAATTAGCTCATGTATTTCGAGTTTAGGGTGGTTGGTGAGGCATGCAAAGTAATTCTATTAGTTATGGAGTTTGAATTGCAGTTGCTGCATTAGTTTAATGCATGTGTAATCAGTTAACTCAGTTAGGTGAGTTAAAGTCGGTTGAACTAGTTGTAACTATTTTTTGCACTAGTGAGAGATCAAGTGAATTAAATATTATTTAATTCACAATTAGTGATCTGCCATGCAACTAATGATTTACTATTAATAGCTGCATGCATGTTAGTTCCAGTGGAGACCTAGTTGAGACAAAGGTGAAAGGGAGGTTAACTATCAGTTGTGTGATTAGTAGGTTTCTTACAAGCAACCAGACATCCATTGGAGTTCCCATGATCCTTGCATAGTTTAGAAAGGCCAAAATTCCTAAAGAATAGGGATTGCATTCATCATGACTTGCGCAATCAAGGCAGGTTGTTTAGAGGCTAAGAATTGGCTAAGTGTTGGCCAATTTTGTAAAGGACAGTGTGAGACATTTAGCTGAGTGCAGGAGACTCTTGTGAGAAGAGTGAATTGTGAGTGTTTCATGATCCTATGGTTAATTTAAAATAGAAGATAGAGGGGTTTTGAGCAGCAATATTTCCCCAGGAAATTATATGTGTTGTGGTTTGATTTGATTCTTTCTTTGCTTCATGTGATTGGCAAGTGTGTTAAATTTCCGCAATTGATTTGTAGAAGCGATTTAGTATCTAGCTTTAGTACATTATTAGATAAGATTGAATCCATTGATATACATATGTTTGTATAATTTCTACATGGTATCAGAGTATAGGAAATCACTATAGTGGAGGAGAAGCTAAGTGTGTGACTTAATAGAATTCGAATTTGCAGAAGACATTATTGGTGCTATAGGTGATTCAAGATCGAAATGGCTTTCAATGCCTTGAGATTGGAGTATGCACTCAAAGGAAATTCTAACTATATTTCTTGGAAAGATAATATGGAGGCAGTACTAGAGGAAAATGGGTTGAAATAATTCATTGATAATGATGTTCCCAAACCCGTTGTAGCAGATGCTGCAAATCTTGATGCCTAGCAAAATAAGGTTGAAAAAGCGAGGAGGATCTTATTGGAGGGAGTACGAGACCACATTGTCTCGAGTCTCTATGGAAAAGAAACACAATATAAAATGTGGAAATCTTTGGCAGATATATTTCCGAGTAGCAATGATCATAGAAAATTGGCACTAAAGGATAAACTCAAGAAGATCAAAACGGAGAAAGTCGACTCCATGCCAAAATATTAAACAAAGATTGTCCAATGTCAGGATGAGATTGGGAGCTTTAGCATTACTGTCGCTAATTATGATTTGGTGAGCCTAGCTCTTCTAGGACCTCTCAAGAGTTAGCATAGTTATCAGGAATATTTCAATGGAAGGGAAAAGCTGCCAGATTGGGAACGAATTTGGTCAGATTTGGTGAAAGAAGAATTCAGAGGGAATACCAGAGATGGATATTCATCTAAGAATGAAGATGAAGAATATTATGCTTTGGCTACCAAGGCGAAGAAGGGGAAAGGAAAGAAATTCCATTCCAAATATGAGTCTGGTAAATATGGAAAGAAGCATGACATGTCCAGAGTGAAGTGTTTTAATTGTCATGAGCATGGACATTATGCCACTAATTGTCCACAAAATAAGAAGAACAAGAAGGCTTCAGCATCTGCAGCTGGTGAGGCTTTGGCCTCACAGTTTGAGCTAGACTTCTCACTCATTTCATGCATGGTGTCAAGTGCAATGGGATCAGTGGGGTACTTGGATAGTGGTGCTTCCTTTCACATGACGGTAGAAAAAGAACTTTTCAGTAGCTTGGAGGAGAAGGACCTCCAAATGCATATCGAAATGAGTGATGATGGGCAGTACATTGCTACCAGGATTAACACCATTACCTTCCAGAAACATTCAGGTAAACCCTTTCAATTAAAATATGTAATGCATGTACCAGGCTTGAAGAAAAATTTAGTCTCAGTTGCAATGTTGGAGGATAGAGGCTACGATGTTGTTTTCAGTGAAGGAAAAGCTTTCCTTCGACACAAAACAACAAGAAAATCCAAGAAGATTTGGATTCGAGTTAATAATCTCTATAAAATTGATGTAGATGGCTGCACAAAATTGATGGGTAAGACGGACAAAGTGGTGAGCCGGGATGAGGGTGATTTATGGCACAGGAGATTGGGCCATCTTCACCATGGAGCCTTGAAGGTCATGCAACAGATTTCTACGGGTCTTCCCAAGGGTACACTTGCGTAGTCAAACACATGCAAGGGATGTACTATGGGGAATTATGAAAAGGCCACTTTTCATGAGAAGGATAATCGAGCTTAGTAAATCCTTGAGAGATTTCTCTCAGACATTTGTGGACCATTCTCTACTGCTTCAACAGCAAGGCATAAGTACTATGTGATATTTGTTGATGACTTTTCTCAAAAGTGCTGGATCTACTTCATGGAAGAGAAATATCAGATGTTCTCAAAGTTTCTTGAGTTCAAAGCACTAGTGGAGAAAGACACGAGGAAGCATGTGAAGGCTCTTAGGAGTGACAATGGTGGTGAGTACATCTCTAATGAATTCAAGAACTTCTGCAGCAAATAAATCAATCGGAGAGAGTTGATTGTGCCTCATAACCTGCAATAGAATGGGGTCATGGAAAGAAATAATAGAACAATTGTGGGTGTAGCATGAGCGATTTTGCATGATCAGGGCCTACCGTTGCATCTGTGGGCAGAGTCATGCAACACAGCGGTATTTGTGAAAATCCATTGTCCTCATCGGATACTTGGCATGAGTACACCAGAAGAGGCTTTTACTGGTAAGAAACTTGATGTTTCACATTTTAAGATTTTTGGCTCATGTGTTTATGTGCATGTGACCAAAGACACCAGGAAGAAGCTAGAACAAGCAACTGAGATTGGGATATTTTTGGGGTACACTGAAACTCCCCACAACTATCAGGTGTATTTTCCAAACAACAGAATGGATTTTGTGCGACGGGATATAAAATTTTATGAGGATAAATCCATGTGATTATCCCTTGAGAGGGAATTGGATTCGCATTCAGAGGAGGAACTCTTGGTTCCAAAGAATGAACCTCAAGATGTGGAGAAGCCACATGTGAAGTATCATGGAGTGGCAAAAAACACTCATGCATATCCATCCACTAGAAATGGTAGAAGGCGCACTACGTAAGCTAATAGATTGAGACTTGATGCAACAAAGAATGTAGGAGCCCCTATTTCACTACGCAGACAGAGACTATATCTAGGCAGGTTTACTGGATACATGGCTCTTATGAGCAAGTGTATTGTGACTGAACCATCTTCCTTTCAGGAAGCAGGGCAGCAACCAATTTTTGTTGATGCTATGGTAGAGAAGTATGACTCCATCGTCAAGAACAGTGCAAGGGAGATTGTCCCAAGACCGGTCAACAAATCAGTGGTTGGATCTAGATGGATCTATAAGGTGAAGCAAGTTGTTGATGGGAGTGTGGAGAATTAAAAGGCCAGATTTGTGGCTCGGGTATTCTCACATGTTGAGGGGATCGACCATGATGATACTTTCACACCATTCATGAGGTATTCTTCCATTATATCTATCCTTGCACTTTCAACGCATATGGGGTGGTGCATTCACCAGATGGATGTGAAAACTGTGTCTCTCAATGGATTTATTGAGGAAGAAGTGTACATAGAGCAGCCAGAAGGTTTTGATATCTTTGAGAGTGAGTTGCATATGTGTCGACTCAAGAGAGCACTGTATGGGGTAAAGCAAGCACCTCGTGCTTGGTACACTCGGATTGATAGCTATTTCACCGGGTTAGGCTTCACCAAAAGTGAAGTGGATGCAAACCTATACCAGATTGTCGTTGATGGTAAGCTCTTGATTATCATACTTTGTGTTAATGATCTAATTTTGACAGGTGATGAACAGTTGATAAGCTCATGCAATGAGGATCTTGCAAGGGAGTTTGAAATGAAGGACATGGGACTCCTTCACTATTTCCTTGGTTTGTAAATATGGCAGTGGGACGGTGAAATTTTTGTTTCTCAAGGCAAGTATGCCAAAGAGATATTGGGTAAGTTTCAAATGGAGAGTTGTAAACCCATGGACACTCCTCCTCCAGGAAACTGGAGGAAAGAGGATGCTACTTCTAGAGAAGTAGTGGATGCTACTATTTACAAGTAGCTAGTAGGTTCATTGATGTATTTGGTGAACACCAGACCATACATTTTCTACACAGTTAACCAGCTGAGTCAAGCTTTGGTTAATCTGACCAAGTTCTTTTGGAAGGTAGGGAAGCATGTCTTGAGATATATTAGGGGCACTACAGAGTATGGATTATGGTACAGATAGGCAGAGGGAGTGAAGCTTCAAGGCTTCACGGATGCATATTGGGCAGGTAGTCCATCAGAAAAAAAGAGCACATCAGGAGGGATCTTCAGCATAGGATTGAAAGCAGTTTCTTGGTACATCAGGAAGCAGCGATTTATGACACTCAGTTCAGCTGAGGCAAAGAACATGGTAGCAAGTCAAGTTGCATGTGAGGCCATTTGGATGAGAAAGATCCAGGTTGGTTTGTTTGCTTCTCAGATGGATCTGAAAATGATACATTGTGATAACCAGAGTTGCATTAAACTCTCGTTTAATATGGTGTTTCATGATAGTTACAAGTGCATATAAATCCAGTACCACTATCTCAAATATTGTGTTCAGAGGCGCATAATGTTACTTCAGTACATTCCTGAGAAAGATCAGGATGCAGAGATTCTGATGAAGATGCTCATAAGGAGAAAATTCGAATACCATAGAGGCAGGATTAGGGTGGCAGATAATCCCTTTCTTGTTGAGAGGGAGTGTTGAATTCCAACAAGAAATTTTAGCACCTACACTAGCGTGGGACCAATAGGTCCTAGCAGCACCTAATACACTAATGTGTGTTAAATTTGGTGCAATTTCTAATTTAGTTTTCCCTTAATTAAATTGGACAAAAAAATGCAATATTATCTCATGATCACTTGTAATAGTAAACTGAGTGTGATAAACTCAGTTGGCTCATGTATTTCGAGTTGAGGGTGGTTGGTGAGGAATGTGGGGTAATTCTATTAGTTATGGAGTTTGAATTGCAGTTGGTGCATTAGTTTAATTCATGTGTAATCATTTAACTCAGTTGAACTAGTTGAAACTGTTTGTTGCACTAGTGAGAGATCATGTGAATTAAATATTATTTAATTCGCAATCGGTGATCTTCCATGCAACTGGTGATTTACTATTAATAGTTTCATGCATGTCAGTTCCAGTGGAGACCCAATTGAGAAAAAGGTGAAAGGGAAGTTAACTATCAGTTTTGTGATTAGTAAGTTGCTTGCATGAAACCAAAAATCCATTGGAGTGCCCATGATCTTTGCATAGTTTAGGAAGGCCAAAATTACTAAATAATAAGGATTGCATTCATCAGGAATTGCACAAGCAAGGAAGGTTGTTTAGAGGCTGAGAATTGGCTAAGTGTTGGCTAGTTTTGTCCAGGACAATGTGAGACAATTAGCTGAGTGAAGAAGACTCTCGTAAGAAGAGTGCATTGTAATTGTTTCATGATTCCATGGTTAATATACAATATAAGATAGAGGGGTTTTGAGCAGCAATCTTTCCCCAAGAAATTATATTTGTTGTGGTTTTATTTTATTCTTTCTTTGCTTCATGTGATTGGTGATTGTGTTTAATTTCCGCAATTGATTTGTAGAATCGATTCAGTATCTAGCTTTAGTACATTGTTAGATCGGATTGAATCCATTGATATACATATGTATGTATAATTTATACATGGTATTGGAGCACAGGAAATCACTATAGTGGAGGAGAAGCTGAGTTTGTGACTGAATAGAATTCAAATTTGCAGAAGACATTCTTGGTGCTACAGGTGATTTAGGATCAAAATGTCTTTCAATGGCTTGTGAATGGAATATTAACTCAAGGGCGGCTCTAAATATATTGCTTGGAAAGATAGGATGGAGGCAGTACTGGAGGACAATGCGTTGAAAGAATTAATTGACAATGATGTTCCCAAACCTATTGTAGAAAATGCTGCAAATCTTGATTCCTAGCAAAAGAAGGTTTCAAAGGTGAGGGGATCTTATTGGAGGGAGCACGAGACCAAATTATCCCAAGTCTCTATGGAAAAGTGACACTATATGAAATGTGTAAATATTTGATAGATCTATTTCAGAGAAGCAGTGATCATATAAAATTGGAACTGAAGGATAAACTCAGGAAGATCAAAATGGAGAAAGGCGACTCCATGCCGAAATATTTAACAAAGTTTGTCCAATGTTGGGATGAGCTTGGGAGCATCGGCGTTAGTGTCGCCGATGATGATTTGGTGAGCCTAGCTCTTCTAGGACTTCCCAGGAGTTGGCATAGTTATTAGGACTCTGTCAATGGAAGGGAAAAGCTCCCAGATTGGGAAAAACTTAGGTCGGATTTGGTGCAAGAAGAATTCAGGCGGAATAACAGAGATGGATCTTCATCTAAAAATGAAGATGAAGAATATTATGCTTTGGATGCCAAGGTGAATAAGTGGAAAGTAAATAAATTCCATTCCAAATCTGAGTCTGGTAAAGATGGAAATAAGCGTGACATGTCCAGAGTGAAGTGTTTTCACTGTCTCGAGCATGGACATTATGCCACTAATTGTCCACAAAATAATAAGAACAAGAAGGCTTCAGGATCTGCAGTTAGTGAGGCTTTGGTCTCACAATTTGAGATTGACTTCTCGCTCATTTCATGCATGTTCTCAAGTGCAATGGGGTCCATGTGGTACTTGGATAGTGGTGCTTCCTTTCACATGATGGGTGACAAATACATTTCAGTATCTTGGAGGAGAAGGACCTCCAGATGCATATCAAAATGGGTGATGATGAGCGGTATAGTGCTACCAGGATTGGTATCATTACCTTCCATAGATAGTCAAGTAAACCCTTTCAATTAAAATATGTAATGCATGTACCAGGCTTGAAGAAAAATTTAGTCTCAGTTGCAATGTTTGAGGATAGAGACTATGATGTTGTTTTCAATGAAGGAAATGTTGTTTTCAGTGAAGGAAAAGCTTTCTTGCGACACAAAACAATAGGACAAGCCAAGAAGATTGGGATTTGAGTTAATAATATCTATAAACTTGATGTAGATGGCTGCATAGCATTTATGGGTAAGGCGGACAAAGTGGTGAGCTGGGATGAGGGTGATTTATGGCACAGGAGATTGGGCAATCTTCACCACGGAGCCTTGAAGATCATGCAGTAGATTTCTACGGGTCTTCCCAAGGGTACACTGGCCTACTCAGATACATTCAAGGTGTAATATTCCAAAAATTTATGCTTCATCTAAATGGAATATTATAGTTGGCTTTATCACTAGGTAGGTAAATAAATGGGTAGGGAGGCCCATTAACCTCGTTATAAGGAATAATAACACTCCTAATGTGAAAGGAGGAAGAATAAGCAGCTGATTTGAGCACCTTTGGTTGTGAGCAGGGATGGGATCATGTTGATTCAGTTAAATTTGATCAAGTCAACAAATTTTTCTAGATACATTGAATCTCCTTGATGAACAGTGCAGTTTGGGTGGAGGACAACTTGCATGAGTTTGGTGGCACATGTGGATGGGACCCAATGTGAAGAGGTTAACTTGTTATATATGGAGAGGAAGGGGGATTTTGGAATGCATGTTTTAGATTATCATTTGATATTGGTCTGTTTATACTTGGCTTCCTCTTGCTGTTTAGCAGGGTTGTAGTGTTGTTTAGCACCAGGTGTTCCCGAGCGGGAATCCCACCTCTTCCCTTGAGAGGCCTCTTGGGAGAGATTTGTACTGTATTTCTCCACATCTAGGATTAAGGCCAAGCATCATTCTCTAGCTTTAGTGTTATTCCTGTAGCAGAATAGTGTTGTGTTGCAGGTGCTGCAGTGGAGGTTTGATAACACCATTTCCAGGTTTGTTTCTCAGTAGAGGGAGCCTTCCTTCTCTTGAGAGATCAGCTATGAATATTTCTGGGCTCATTTCACATCTTGGAATTTTTCCAGGCTATTCCTCATCTCCTACAGTGCAGTCCCTTGCAGGAACTGTGTCATTTTTCATAGAGTTGCAGCAACAGGATTTAAGTCCTTGTTTTTGAGCTAGTTTCCTAGGGAAAGGGCCAGCCCTTCTCTCAGAAAGCTAGAGGAAGGGATTATCATACCTCTATTGTATTATTTAGCTACATTTATTTAATTTTGCAGTGAGACTGTGTTATTTCAAAGCTGAATATTCAGATCTGCTCTTTTTTTACACAAGCTTTCAAGAAACCCTTGTCAAGTTGTCCTTATAATGTATTGAGGACGCCAGATCTCTATTTTCTTAGCATATTGTTCAATAAAGTTCCAAATATATGTTTTTCTATCATTATGTTTCAAAAACCCTCAGAAAATAACGCTATCATGTGCTTCAGAAATTCTTCATAGCTTAAGTCATGGGGTTTGGCTATTTTTAAACTGATTTGAGGTCAGGAGGTCTATTTAACTTATCAAAAGAGATTTGTTTCTATTCCTATTTTTTATTTGAGGGCCTTAATAAATATTCTAAGGGAACCAAGCATTATTTCTTCCTGTTAAAATGTAAATATTCATAAATAACGTTTTCAGGGTCAAATTGCTACATTTTCCCCACCTTGGAGGATGTAGAAAGGCTCCTTTTTGCTGTTGTTTCATTCATTTGATGGAAATGTGTTTCTCAACACATTTTATGATTTAATTTTCCCCCTTCTATTCTATTATTGTGCTTATGCACTGTTGCATTCCCATTTTTGGATATTACAGTGGTATCAGAGCATAATCTTGGCTAAACCTGTGGAACTCAGCCATTATGATATCAAGAGAAGAAGGAGAAGAGAAGATGTACAGAAAGGAGAAGACTCCATTATGTGGAGGAAAGAAGGAGGAAATTCTCTCAAAGCTTCTTCCAAAATCTATACAGAGCATTCAAGAAGATCTCAAGGAAGTGAGAAGGGAGATGGAATCTCCAGAGGAGTTTGGATCTAGAGCCAAATCTATATTTTCACATGATAGGTGTGAGCATGCAGCTACATCCTATTATGCACAACGCAGTCAAATGTCTAGATCTATCATGAGAGATATGGAAGAAGGAGGAATGACTAAGAGGGAAACTCTTAATGATTTCCTTCAGGAGTATAAATCTCAAAAAATTTAGAGATCATATCACTTTTCAGGAGTTTTGCAAGATCAAGGTGGAGAGGAGTAGGTAGCATGACATGGATAGATTTACTCTATCTACTTTTGATGGGTCACCAACATGTTCAGCCAGAGCTTGGGTGGAGGAGCTACACACCTATTTGCAACAGCACCAAGTTTCTAAAGATGAAGCCATCAAAGTTGCAGCGTTGCACATTGAAGGTAAGGCCTATTCTTGGTGGATTTTTTATTCATTCTCGTTGAAAAATGCCAATATTTATTCTTATGCAAAGTTCACTAAAATATTAGTGGAGAGGTTTGATGGAAGACATTCTAAAACACTCTTGGTAGAGCTAAACAAACCAAGACAAACAGAGATTTTGCATGGGTTGGAAGAACCTATAAACTCATATCCATTTCAGATAACTGTTGGACAAGCTCACATCTTGCATAACACCTTGATAAAGGCAAGACCTCTGTCTCATATCTTTGGACAAGAGGGAATGCAGGTTCCTTTTTCAAAAGAGGATCCTCTTATTGAGAAGGTGACTCCCATTCATATTGAAGAGGAAGAGAAGGATGCAGGCAACAACGTTGTCACATCTAGAGCACATCTTGTCCCTCATGCAGAGGAAGGAAGAGCACATGCTCCAATAGGGGGAATTCTTGTGAATTGCAAGATATTCTCTAGGATCTCACATATGGAAAACAAATATCAATCAATGAGCATCATGATTGTGAGATATTACTGATGAAAGGAGAAGGTAGGGAGGAAGGACAACATCATTTGATGAGGACCACACACCCCTATCTATTTTAGAGAGCTGGTGCACAGAAGTGGCGGACTGATTTGTGCTATGAGGGAAAGGGTAAGGTTGCCCAACCATATGTACAGTCTACTCTTAACATTGATGTCTCACTACATGAAGGCATTCCACCTGGGAGGCCACCATATCTGGAGTTGGTAAGAGGCATCTTGCCATGTGGTTCACCCCTCTTAGATTTCAGAGAGGTGAAAACTTTGGAGGAGTCTAGTACAGCGCAAAGAGTTTGGGATACACTCAAGGAGGAGGGGGACATCCTTCCATTTTCAGCACCACCCACTCTCATTATATGTACTGCGCTGACAGAAGTTGCTGCAGTGATGGAGGATGGCACCTTCATGGTGCAAGGGAGCTGCTCCATGGATTTGGAGAAATAAAGGGTACTTCCTTTGAGGAAGGAATCCTCCATACATTGGAGGCCACTCATGATTACATTGGCCAAGATTGGGAGATTCTTTTTGGATGGGAGCTTCTCTTGAGAAGCCAACTTCCAAAGATCATTACTTATTTTTTAGCATGAGAAGCTGCATGATGGGCATGGCAGAAAATTAGAGGATGACTTTGGCATGAGGGATGTCAAAGTAAAATAAAACATCATGTGGAGAGCTTCACATTGCAGATCATCAGCGTTGTCTCTTAGGAGGATTGATCCATATTGGAGGTCTCAACTCTTAGTAGAGTACTCCAAGGATCTTGGTGCTTGCATTATTCTTGATGTCCCAGATGGAGATGATAGACATATGGTGGATGATGTGGTCATCTATTATTATGGAAGAGTCTTCTTGACTAGAGCTTTTAAGTTCAAGGAGAAGCTGCTACATGCAGCACATGAGGATTTATTTTCCATGCACTTTGATGCATATCTTTCCTTGGTAGAGGATTTCATTTGGGAGGGCATCTAGCATGATATATTTCAGTATATGGAGAGATGCATAGCCTGGATGGTGATAGAGAGGATGTCACAGCCACTTCCCTACTCTTTGGAGGTGAGGGAGAATTTCTGGTTGAGCCATTTCAGCTCAAGGTCCCAAGTACATGGTGGAGAATGTATAATTCCACATTATGTTTTGTACTTATTTACTTTATATGAGCAGCATGTTGTACCAAGAAGGATTATTCCTTCTTGCATATTGTATGATGATGTACTTGAAGCCATTTGCAGCATTGATATTGGCTATCTTATTGATGGTTTGTGGGGGAAGCCACATGATTTTTGGTGTGCACCATTGACACCACTTTGTACTTTCATGTTTCTATCTTATAGAATGATTGTGGCAGCAAACAAGTGGCTAGGAAAGAACTTGTTATTATTTTATTTGATGCAAGAAAAGGATGCATTGTGATGGCTCCATGTGTGGAACTATGATCCACTCTCCGGTTGTCATATGGCAGCTTGTTTTCATTGGTTTTTTCTTCCATGTATTGCTGATGTTCTTATGTTCATGGGGAGATTTGTTTGGAGAGTGCTAGGTGAGTTGGAGATGCCCATTGGGAGTATGATTCTCCCTATTTTACATGTTGTATGTTTCAGGAGAAACAATGGACAAAACATGATTTCCACACCACACTTCTTGTCTTCACATGGGAGGAGCCATTTGAAGAACTTGTGTTCTTGGAGAAGGCATTTCATGGCTGATTTTCTTTGTGGGGTAACTTGGGCCATTCTTGGAGGCCATGACATTTCAGCCCAAGATCAGAAAAATCCCCTTACTTACCATAAATGGAGAGATAAACCACTTGGATGGGAGGATCCAATCTCTCCATGCAGCCCCAACACATTGTATGAACCGGGGGTTGAGGATCTTTTTGATGAGCTACCTAGAATGGCTCATTTCATTTGGATGATAGCATGGGTGTGGGAGTCACTCATTGGGAATGGGATTCCCAATGTTTTTCATCACTCCTACCTTGAGGAGGCCATTGGACATCAAGGAGGTTTCAACTTACACCTTCCACCTTTCTATGGTGTGAGCCATGTGGTTTTGCATACTTGGGAGGAAACATTGGAGGGCATATTTGTAGCAGATTATTTTGAGCAGTGGTGGGGACTATTGATGAGGAGGCCACAAGAAGAGGAGGGGATGACTTTTGCTCCACCTTTACAGTTTCTTGAGGACAAGAAAAATTTTGGAGGGGAGGACTGTAATATTCCAAAAATTTAGCCTTCATGAAAATGGAATATTATAGTTGGTTTTATCACTAGGTAGGTAAATAAATGGTTAGGGAGGCCCATTAACCTCGTTAGAAGGAATAATAACACTCCTAATGTGAAAGGAGGAAGAATAAGTAGGTGATTTGAGCACCTTTGGGTGTGAACAGGGATGGGATCATGTTGATTCAGTCAACTTTGACCAAGTCAACAAAGTTGTCTAGATACATTGAATCTCCTTGAACAGCACAGTTTGGGTGGAGGGCAACTTGCATGAGATTAGTGGCACATGTGTATGGGACCCAATGTGAAGAGGTTCACTTGCTATATATGGAGAGGAAGCGAGCTTTTTGCATGCATGTTTTAGATTATCATTTGATATTGGTATGTTTAGACTTGGCTTCCTCTTGCTGTTTAGCAAGGTTGCAGTGATGTTTAGCATTGGGTGTTCCGGAGCGGGAATCCCACCTCTTCCCTTGAGAGGCCTCTTGGGAGAGCTTTGTACTGTATTTCTCCACATCCAGGCTTAAGGCCAAGCATCACTCTCCAGCTTTAGCATTATTCCTGTAGCATAATAGTGTTGTGTTACAGGGTTTGCAGTGGAGGTTTGATAACACCACTTCCAGGTCTGTTTCTTAGTAGAGGGAGCCTTCCTTCTCTTGAGAGATCAGCTAGGAAGATTTCGGGGCTCATTTCACGTCTTGGAAGTTTTCCAGACTATTACTCATCTCCTACAGCACAATCCCTTGCATGAACTGCGTCATTTTTCATAGATCTGCAGCAGCAAGGTTTAAGCCCTTGTTTTTGAGCTAGTTTCCTAGGGAAAGGGCCAGCCCTTCTCCCGGAAAGCAAGAGGAAGGGATTATCATCCCTATATTGTATTATTCAGCTATATATATGTAATTTTTTAGTTATACTACATTATTTCAGAGCTGAATATTCAAATCTGCTCTTTTTCTACTCAAGATTTCAAGAAACCCTTGCCGAGTCATCCTTATAATGTATTGAGGAGGCCAGATCTTTATTTTCTTAGCATATTTTTCAATAAAGTTCCAAATATATGATTTTCTATCATTATTTTGTAGAAACCCTCATAAAATAACGCTATCATGTGCTTCAAAAATTCTGCATAGCTTAAGTCATGGGGTTTAGCTATTTTTAAGCTGATTTGAGGCCGGGAGGTATGTTTAACTTATCAAAAGAGATTTTTTTATGTTCCTCTTTTGTATGTGAGGGAATTAATATATATTGTAAGGGAAACAAGCGTTATTTCTCCCTGTTAAAATGTAAATCTTCATAAATAATGTTTTCAGGGTCAAAACGCTGCATTTTCCCCACTTGGGAGGATCTAGAAAGGCTCCTTTTTTATGTTGTTTCATTGATTTGATGGTAATTTAATTCTCAACACATTTTATGATTTAATTTTCCCCTGATATTCTAGTATTGTGCTTATGCACTTCTACATTCCCATTTTGGGATATTACACAAGGGATGTACTATGGGGAAGTATGCAAAGGCCACTTTTCATGAGAAGGAGAACCAATATTCGTAAATCCTTAAGAGAGTTCACTCAGACGTGTGTGTACCATTATCTATTACTTTGATAGAAAATCATAAGTACTATGTCATATTTGTTGATGACTTTTCTTGAAAGTGTTGGATCTACTTCACGCAGATGAAAGATCAGACGTTCTCAAAGCTTCTTGAGTTCAAAGCATTGGTGGAGAAATACACGGGGAAGAATGTGAAAGCTCTTAGGAGTGAAAATTGTGGTGAATAAATCTCCAATGAATTCAATAACTTCTGCAGCAAAGAAATAATTCAAAGAGAGTTGATTGTGCCTCATAACCCACAGCAGAATGGGGTCACAGAAAGAAATAACAGAACAATTGTGGGTGAAGCACGAGCGATGTTTCATGATCAGGGCCTACCATTGCATCTGTGGGTGGAGGCATGCAACACAGTGGTATTTGTGAAAAATTGTTTTCCTCATCGGATACTTGGCATGAGTACACCAGAAGAGGCTTTTACTGGTAAGAAACCCAATGTTTCACATTTTAAGATATTTGGCTCATCATTTTATGTGCATGTGACCAAAGACACCAGGAAGAAGATAGAACTAACAGCTGATATTGGGATATTTTTGGGGTACACTAAAACTCCCCAAAATTATCAATTTTATTTTCGAAACAATAGAATTATTGTTGTGCGTTGGGATATAAAAATTGATGAGGAGAAATCCATGCGATTGTCCCTTGAGAGGGAAATGGATTTCCATGCAGAGGAGGAACTCTTGGTTCCAAAGAATGAACCTCAAGATGTGGAGAAGCCACATGTGAAGGATCATGGAGTGGCATAAAACACTCATGCAGAGCCATCCACTAGAAATGGTTGAAGGCGCGCCACGGAAGCTGATAGATTGAGACTTGATGCAACTGAGAATGTAGGAGCCCCTATTTCACTGCACAAACAAAGACTGTCTCCAGAAAATTTTACTGGATACATGGCTCTTATGAGAAAGTGTATTATGACAAAACCATATTTCTTTGAGGAAGCAGTGCAGCAACCAATTTGGGTTGATTCTATGGTAGAGGAGTATGACTCCATCGTCAAGAACAGTGCATGTGAGATTATCCCAAGACCGGTCGAAAAATCAGTGGTTGGATCTAGATGGATCTATAAGGTGAAGCAAGTTGTTGATGGGAGTATGGAGAAGTACAAGTCTGGATTTGTGGCCCTGGGATTCTCACAATTTTAGGAGATCGAATATGATGAGACTTTCGCACCAATCGCGAGGTACTCTTCCATTATATCTATCCTTGCACTCTCATCGCAAATGGGGTGGTGCATTCATCATATGGATGTGAAAAATATGTTTCTCAATGGAGATATTGAGGAAGAAGTGTAAATAGAGTAGCCTAAATGTTTTGAGATCTTTGATACTGAGTCGCATGTGTGTCGACTCAAGAGAGCATTATATGTGCTAAAGCAAGCACCTTATTCTTGGTACACTCGGATTGACAGCTATTTCACCAGGTTGGGCTTCACCAAAAGTAAAGCTAATGAAAACCTGTACCAGATTATGGTTAATGGTAAAATCTTGATTATCATACTTTATGTTGATGATATAATTTTGACAGGCGATGAGCGGCTGATAAACTCATGCAAGGAGAATCTTGCAAGGGAGTTCGAAATGAAGGACATGGGACTCCTTCACTATTTTCTTGGTTTGGAAATATTGCAACAGGATGGTGAACGTTTTGTTTCTCAAGGAAAGTATGCCAAAGAGATACTGGGTAAGTTTCACATGGAGACTTGTAAACCCATGGACACTCCTCTTCCAAGAAATTGGAGGAAAGAGGATGCTACTTCTGGAGAAGTAGTGGATGATATTGTCTACAGGCAACTAGTAGGTTCACTGATGTACTTGGTGAACACCAGACCATAAATTTGCTACATATTTAACCATCTGATTCAAGCTATGGCTAGGCCGACCAAGCTCTTTTGGAAGGCGTGGAAGCATGTCTTGAGATATCTCAGGGGCACTATAGAGTATGGATTATGTTACATAAGGGTAGAGGGAGTGAAATTTCAAGGCTTCACGAATGAATATTAGGCAGGCAGTCCATCAGAAATAAAGAGCACATCAAGAGGGGTCTTCAGAATAGGATCGACTGTAGTTTCTTGGTACATCAAGAAGGAGCAATATGTGGCACTCATTTCAGTTGAGGCAGAGTACATGGTAACAATTCAAGCTGCATGTGAGGCCATCTGGATGAGAAATATCCCTATTAGTTTGTTTGGTTCTCAAATGGATTTGACAGAGTTACATTATGATAACCAGAGTTGCATTAAACTCTCATTTAATACAATGTTTCATGATATGTCCAAGAACATAGACATCTGGTACCACCATCTCAGAGATTGTGTTCAGAGGTGCATAATGTTACTTCAGTACATTCCCACGGAAGATCAGGATGCAGATATTATGACGAAGGTGCTCACCAGGATAAAATTCAAATACCATAGAGGCAGGATCAGGGTGGTAGATAATCAATTTCTTGTTGAGAGGGAGTGTTTAATTCCAACAAGAATTACAGCACCTACACTAGTGTGGGACCAATATGTCCTAGCAGCACCTACACTAGTGTGTGCTAAATTTGGTGTAGTGTCTAATTTAGTTTTCCCTTAATTAAATTGGACAATAAAATGTAATCTTATCTCATGATCACTTGTAATATTTAACTGAGTGTGATAAACTCAGTTAGCTCATGTATTTCAAGTTAAGGGTGGTTGGTGAGGCATGCAGACTAATTCTATTAGTTATGGAGTTCTAATTGCAGTTGGTGCATTAGTTTAATGCATGTGTAATCAGTTAACTCAGTTAGGTGAGTTAAATTCAGTTGAACTAGTTGTAACTATTTGTTGCACTAGTGAGAGATCAAGTGAATTAAATATTATTTAATTCATAATCAGTGATCTGCCATGCAGCTAATTATTTACTATTAATAGTTGCATGCATGTTAGTTCAAGTGGAGACCCAATTGAGACAAAGGTGAAAGGGATTTTAAATATCAGTTGTGTGATTATTAGGTTTATTGCATGTAACCAGACATCCATTGGAGTGCCCATGATACTTGCGCAGTTTAGGAAGGCCAAAATTCCATCAGGAATTGTGCAAGCAAGGAAAGCTGTTTAGAGTTTGATACTTGGCTACGTGTTGGCTAGTTTTGTCCAGGACAATGTGAGGCAATTAGCTGAGTGAAGGAGACTCTTGTGAGAAGAGTGCATTGTAATTGTTTCATGATTCTGTGGTTAATATACAATAGAATATAGATGGGTTTTGAGCAGCAATATTTCCCCAAGAAATTATTTGTGTTGTGGTTTGATTTGATTCTTTCTTTTCTTCATGTGATTGGCGATTATGTTTAATTTCCGCAATTCATTTGTAGAAGCGATTCAGTATCTATCTTTAGTACATTGTTAGATCGGATTGAATCCATTGATATACATATGTTTATATAATTTCTACATGGTATCGGAGCACAGGAAATCACTATAGTGGAGGAGAAGTTGAGTTTGTGACTGAATAGAATTTGAATTTACAGAAGACATTCTTGGTGCTACATGTGGTTTTATATTGAAATGGATTTCAATGGATTGATATTGGAGTATTAACTATATTGCTTGAAAATATAGGATGGAGGAATTAATAGAGGACAATGGGTTGAAATAATTCGTTGATAACGATGTTCCCAAACTCGTTGTAGTAGATGTTGCAAATCTTGATGCCTAGCAAAAGAAGGTTGCAAAGGCAAGGAGGATATTATTGGAGGGAGTATGAGACCACACTATCTCAAGTCTCTATGGAAAAGTGACACCATATACAATGTGGAAAGCTTTGACAGATCTATTTCAAATCAGCAGTGATCAAAATGGAGAAAGGAAACTACATGCTGAAATATTTAACAAAGTTTTTCCAATGTCGGGATGAGATTGGGAGCGTCGACATTAATGTCGTTGATGATGATTTTCTGAGCCTAGATCTTCTAGGACTTCCCAAGAGTTGGCATAGTTGTCAGGAATCTGTCAATGGAAGGGAAAAACTGCTATATTGGGAACGACTTTGGTCGGATTTGGTGCAAGAATAATTCAGGCGGACTACCAGAGATAGATATTCATCTAAGAATGAAGACGAAGAATATTATGCTTTTTATTCCAAGGTGAATTTTGTATCAAACAAAGTAACAGATTCAGGATAATGAGTTGGTTGAGCCTCCCACCACTAGTTTTCGAACCATAAGGGAAGTTTTTTAGAAGCTAATGGATGGAGAGTTCATAATAGATCCTAGAATGAATAGGAGAGAACGCAGACATCTAGATAGGTACCAAGCATTGGTGGTACAGAATGTTTATCCTTCTATCTATCAGGAGGCCACACAGTTTTAGGTGTGTGTGTATTATATGGTGGATTATTATAACTCTATCATGATGAACAATGTTTGGGAGGTAGTGTTCAGGCCTGAGGATATGTTAGTTGTGAGTTCTTGATGGATCTATAAGAGCAAGTACATTACATATGGCAACATGGAGAAGTACAAGGCTAGGTTCGTCGCAAAGGGGTATACACAGATGGAAGGCATATATTAAGAGGATACATTCACCCAAATTTCCATATATACTTACATTTATTTTTTTATATCTCTAACAGCATATATGGGATGGAAAATTCACCATGTGGACATCAATACAACTTTCTTGAACGAGGTGATAGAGGAGGAAGTATGCGTCGAACAGCTAGAGGCTTTGAGACACATGACATGGGCACACATGTGTGAAAACTAAAGAGATATCTATACAGGCTCAAACAGACTCCCAAGGCACGATATGGTCATATTGACATCTACTTGCAGAAAATGAGGTTTTTCAAGAGTGATGCAAATCCCAACCTTTAATATTTGATGGTATAGGGTGAGCCACTCATCCTACTGTTTTATGTGGATGACCTCTTTGTAACTAGGTCATCAAGGCTCATAAAGGACTGCAAGAGGAATCTGGAAACAGAGTTTAACATTAAATATTTGGGACTAATGCTTTACTTCCTAGGCCCATAAGTATTACAGAGGGACAGGGAGATATTCCTTTGTCAAGGGAGATACACTACAGAGATTTTGAGGAGGTTTAGGATGAAGAATTTTAGGTCTATGTTTATTCCTATGATTATTAAATGGAGGAAAATATGTTGAGATTCAACAAGATGATGAGCTTAGTGAAAAGAGTCGCCTTCACTAAGTGGGCCCGCAGGGTATTTTTGGTGCAAGTATATTTTTAGACATGGTGATCATATTTCAGAAGTTCCAGGATGCTATTTTTGGATGGTTGATCAAGTTGGAAAAATAGATGAAATTATATTTTTAGAATATTGGGCGAAGTCTATTTATATATCGTTGATCTAAAAATAGATGCATGTCGATTATTATTAGCTCTTAATAATAATCAGACTCTAAACAGCAACTTATTATCTTGGAGAACTTTGTTTCAGTGCATAGATTTTTCAAATCAGTGGACTGAGGGAATTATGCAATTCCCAAGGGAAACTAGTGGTTCATGCATGGAGGACTCAGTTAGAACTCAAGTGGAAAATTTATGACAGAGTTGGAAGAGTATTTTATGGAGTTGTATTCAGTTTAACTCAATTAGACTCAGTTGAGCTAGTTGTATCTATTCTAACTGAATGATACACTAGTGAGAGTGGAGTGAATTAATTATTTAATTAATTCACAAATAATAACTCATTAATCAACTGAAAAATACAGCAATTAACTGCAGTGCATGGTAGTTCCAGTGGAGACCCAGTGGAGAGATAGGTGAAAGGGAAATATGGACTATTTTTTGTGACTATAGTGATGCATTGATTACATCACACACACATTGGAGTTGCCAATGAGTATTGCACAGTAAAGGCAAGAGTAATTCGAATTCATTCAGATCTATTCTTCAGCAGGGATTGCGCAGTGGAGGCAGGCTAGTAGGAGGGCAAAGATTGGTGCATGGATTTGCAGATTTTTCCTGATTAGTGTGTGAAGATTGTATTGTACTGAGAGCTTGATGTACTAAGCTTTGTATGAGGATTGTTACATGATCTCCATGATACATAATATATGATAGTTGGGGTTTTCAGCTTCAGGCTTTCCTGTTAAAAAAACTGTGTTACGTGCGATTTTTTTAATTTATGCTTCACATGTGTGTGCAATTAATTTTCCGCAAAAGATTAACAGTGGAATGATTCTGTATTTTGCAAGAAGTTAAATATTGTGAGATCAGGGGAATCTAGGACATATGCATGCTTAATGTATATAATTTTTACATGGTATCAGAACATTGTTAATTGGTAAAGATTGCAATTGTGAAGAATTGGCGAGTTTGTGCTAGTGGACAATTAAAATTTGCTACAGAAGATTCTTGGTGTAGAAATTGAGTATACATTAAAATGGCTTTCAATGGGTTGCGATTGGAGTATGACCTTGATGGGAGCTTGAATTACATAGCCTGGAAGGACAATATGGAGGTGATTCTGGAGGATAATGGACTGAAGGAGTTCATCGATAGCGATGTTCCTAAGCCGGGATCTAGCGATGCTGCATTACTTGATGCATGGAAAAAGAAGACAACAAATACGAGAATAATTCTGTTGGAAGGTGTGAAGAACCATATTGTGTCCATCCTTCATGAGAAAGCTACTCCATTATTAATTTGGAAGGATTTGACATATTTTTTCCAAAGAAGAAGTGACCAGAGGAAGTTGGCGCTTAAAGACAAGCTCAGAAAAATAAAAATGGAGAAGGGCGATAGTATTCCAAAATACCTCACGAAGTTTGTCCACAACAAGGATGAACTAGGAAGTGTGGGGGTTACTTTTGATGATGAATAATTAGTGATCTTGGCTCTCCTTGGGCTTCTGAAGAGTTGGCATAGCTACGAAGACTCTGTCAATGGACGAGAGAAACTGTCGGGATGGGAGCGACTTTGGTCGGATCTTGTGCAGGAGGAGATAAGGCGGGGTACCAAGGATGGCTCTTCATCGAAGAATGAAGATGAAGTGAATTTCTCTTTGGCTTCCAAAGCAAGGAAAGGGAAAGGGAAGAAATTTCCTTCAAAATCCGAAGCTAAAGGCAAGAAGCAGGATTTTTCCAAAGTGAAGTGTTTTCACTATCATGAACATGGGCATTTCGCCACTAACTATCCACAGAAGAAGAAGAACAAGAAGGTTGCTGGAGCTACATATGGAGAGGCCTTAGCCTCAAAATTTTAACTTGATTTCTCTTTGATCGCATGCTTGGTTTCAAATTGTATGGGATCGGTGTGGTATCTTGATAGTGGTGCATCTTTCCATATGATGGGAGATAAGGAGTTGTTTAGTGACTTGGAGGAGAAGGACCTCCAGATGCATATAGAGATGGGTGAAGATGGTTAGTATAGTGTGACTGGCATTGGGACCATTACCTTTGAGAGGGAGTCCGGTAATCCATTCTTGTTGAAGGATGTTATGCATGTTCCAGGTCTGAAGAAGAACTTGGTCTCAGTCGCAATGTTGGAAGACAAAGGTTATGATGTTGTTTTCAGTGAGGGAAAATCCTTCCTTCAACATAAAACAATGGGTCAAACCAAGAAGATAGGGGTTTGAATTAAGAATCTCTACAAGATGGAGGTAGATGTTTGCGCTGCAATGGTGGGCAAAGCAGAAGAAGTGGTGAGCCGGGATGAGGGAAAATTATGGCACAGGATATTGGGCCATCTTCACCATGGCGCTTTGAAGATTTTGCAGCAAATTTATACTGGACTTTCCAAGGGTAATATTTCATAGTCATATCAGTGCAAGGGATGTACTATGGGTAAGCTTGTGAATACCACCTTTCATGAGAAGGAGAACCGTGCTTCAGTGTTCCTGGAGAGAATTCACATAGACGTGTGTGGACCTTTCTTCGTTGCTTCAATAGAAAAACACAGGTATTATATTATATTTGTTGATGACTATTCTCGTAGATGTTGGATCTTCTTCATGCAGAAGAAGATTGAAACGTTATCAAAGTTTTTTGAGTTCAAAGAATTGGTGGAGAAGGAGTCGGGGAAGTAAGTGAAAGATCTACGGAGCAATAATGGTGGTGAATACATCTCGGGTGAATTCAAAGACTTATGTAGCAAAGAAGGAATTCGAAGAGAACTCATAGCGCCTCATAACCCACAACAGAATGGCTTTGCTAAGAGGAAGAACAGAACAATTGTGGGTGTTGCACGAGCGATGTTGCATGACCAGGGCCTACCAATGCACTTGTGGGCGGAAGCATGCAACACTGAGGTTTATTTGCAAAACCGTTGTCCTAATAGAGTACTTGGCATGAGTACAACTGAAGAAGATTTTACTGGTAAGAAGCCTGATATTTCTCATTTGAATATTTTTGGCTCATCTGTCTACATTAATGTGACAAAGGACGCCAGGAAGAAGCTAGAGCCAACTGCAGAAGTTGGGATATTTGTGGGGTACACAGAAACACCCCATAATTATCATGTGTATTTTCCAGATAGTCGGATGACTGTGGTGTGACAGGATATAAAATTCAATGAGGTGAAAGCCATGAAGTTGTCGCTTGAGAGGGAGCTACGCTTGCATGTGAAGGAGGAACTTCTTATTCCCAAAGATGAGCCTCTAGATGTGGATCAGCCACAAGAGGAGATTCATGGAGTGGAGGAGTCCACTCATGTAGAACCAAACATTAGACAAGGCAGAAAGCGTACCACAGAAGCTGAGAGACTGAAGCTTGATGCAGCACAGAATGTAGGAGTTCCTACATCACAGCGCAGATAGCGACAGTCACCTAACTGATTTACTGGATACATGGATCTTATGAGGAAGTGTATCGTGACAGAGCCATCTTCTTTTGAATAAGCAGTGCAGGAGCCCACATGGGTAGATGGCATGGTGGAGGAGTATGACTCCATTGTTAGAAACAGTGCTTAGGATATTGTTCCAAGGCCGGTGGGAAAATTAGTTGTAGGATCAAGATGGATCTACAAGGTAAAGAAAGCTGCTGATGGGAGCGTCAAGAAGTATAAGGCAAGATTTTTTGCCCGGGGCTTCTCACGGATCGAGGGGATTGACTATGAAGAAACCTTTGCACCTGTCACACGGTATTCTTCCATACGGACCATCCTTGCTCTCTCAGTGCAGATGGGTTGGCACATTCATCAGATGGATGTGAAGACTACATTCCTTAATGGGATCATTGAGGTAGAGGTGTACATTGATCAGCCTGAAGGATTTGAGATCTTCAGCAGTGAGTCGCATGTGTGCAGGCTCAAAAGAGTGATGTATGGGCTAAAACAAGCACCACGTGCTTGGTACACTCGGATCGACAGTTATTTCACTGGACTTGGCTTCACCAAGAGTGAGGCAGATGCAAACCTATACCAGATTGTGGTATAGGGTAAGCTTTTAATCATTGTTCTTTATGTTGATGATTTAATAATAACGGGTGAAGAGCAGTTGATACACTCATGCATGGCAGATCTTGCAAAGGAGTTTGAGATGAAGAATTTGGGCCTCCTTCATTATTTCCTTGGATTGGAAATATGGCAGCGGGAAGGTGAACCATTTGTGTCTCATGGCAAGTATGTCTGGGAGATACTAGAGAATTTTCACATGCAAGGCTGCAAGCCTATTGACACTCCTCTTCCAAGCAATTGGAAGAAAGATGATGCTACATCGGCAGAGGTAGTGAATGCCACTGTTTATCGACAGTTGGTGGGTTTGCTCATGTATTTAGTCAATACAAGACTAGACATATGCTATGCGGTGAACCAGCTTTCACAAGCGATGGTTAAGCCTACCAAGCTCTTTTGGAAGGCAGGAAATCATGTCCTGAGATATTTCAGGGGCACATCTTAGTATGGTTTATGGTACAGACATAAATATGAGGTGAATTTTTATGGGTTCACGGATGCAGATTGGGCAGGTATCCCAACAGACAGAAAGAGCACATCAGGAGGGATTTTCAGTGTCGGATCTATGGCAATTTCTTGGTACAGTAGGAAACAAATATCTGTGACACTCACTTCAGTGGAATAAGAATACATGGCAGCAATTCAAGATGCATGTGAGGCTATCTGGATGAGGAAGATCCTGGTTGGTTTGTTCAATTCACATTTAAATCCCACAGTGATACATTGCGATAATTAAAGTTGCATTAAACTCTCGGTTAATCCTGTGTTTCATGATATATCTAAACATATTGATATCCAGTATCATCATATCAAAGATTGTGTGCAGCGGAAGATCATTTTTCTTCAGTACATTCCTATGGAGGATCAGGATGCAGATATTCTGAGGAAGGCGCTCACCAGGAGAAAATTCGAATGCCATAGAGGCAGGATCGGGGTGAAGGATAATCCCTATCTTTTTGAGAGGGAGTTTTGAGATTCAACAAGATAATGAGCTTAGTGAAAAGACTCACCTTCACTAAGTGGGCTCGCAGGCTATTTTTGGCGCAAGTCTATTTTTATACTATGTCTATTTTTAGAAATGGTGATCATATTTCAGAAGTTGTAGGATGTTATTTGTGGATGGTTGATCAAGTTGGAAAAATAGATGAAATTCTATTTTTAGAATATTGGGCAAAGTCTATTTATAGATCGTCGATCTAAAAATATATGCATGTTGATTATTATTAGCTCTTAATAATAATCAGACTCTAAACAGCAACTTATTCTCTTTGAGCACTTTGTTTCAGTGCACAGATTTGGAAAATTAGTGGAATGAGGGAAATACGCAATTCCCAAGGGAAACTAGTGGTTCATGCATGGAGGACTCAGTTAGAACTCAAGTGGCAAAGTTATGACAGAGTTGGAAGAGTATTTTATGGAGTTTTATTAATTTTAACTCAGTTAGACTCAGTTGAGCTAGTTGTATCTAGTCTAACTAAATGATACACTAGTGAGAGTGGAGTGAATTAATTAGTTAATTAATTCACAAATAAAGAAACTTATTAATCAACTCGAAAATACAGTAGTTAACCAAGGCAGCATGGCAGTTCTAGTGGAGACCCAGTGGAGAGATAGGTGAAAGGGCAAGATGGACTATCTGTTGTGACTATAGTGATGCATTGATTGCATCACACACACATTGGAGTTTCCAATGAGGATTGAGCAATAAAGGCAAGAGTAATTTGAATTCATTCAGAGCTATTATTCAGCGGGGATTGTGCAATGGAGGCAAGCTAGCAGGAGGGCAAAGATCGGTGCATGGATTTGCATATTTTTTTTTATTAGTGTGTGACGATTGTATTGTACTGAGAGCTTGATGTACTAAGCTTTGTATGAGGATTGTTACATGATCTCCATGATACATAATATATGATATTTTGGGTTTTCAGCTTCAGGCTTTCCCGTTAAAACAACTGTGTTATGTGCAATTGTTTTTATTTATGCTTCACATGTGTGTGCAATTAATTTTCCACAAAATATTAACAGTGGAATGATTCTGTATTTTGCAAGAAGTTAAATATTGTGAGATCAGGGGAATCTAGGACATATGCATGCTTAATGTATATAATTTCTACATGGTATTAGATCATTTTTAATTAGTAAAGATTGCAATTGTGAAGAATTGGTGAGTTTGTGCTGGTGGACAATTCGAATTTGCTACAGAAGATTCTTGGTGTAGAAGTTGAGTATACATTGAAATAGCTTTCAATGGGTTGTGATTGGAGTATTCCCTTGATGGGAGATTGAATTTCATAGCCTGGAAGGACAGGATGGCAGTGGTGTTGGAGGATAATGGACTAAATAAGTTCATTGATAGCGATGTTCTTAAGCCAGGATCTAGCGATGTTGCATTACTTGACGCATGGCAAAAGAAGACAGCAAATATGAGAAGAATTATGTTGGAAGGTGTGAAGGCCCATATTGTGTCCAGCCTTCACGATAAATCCACTCCATTCTTATTTTGGAAGGCTTTGATAGATTTTTTCCAAAGCAGAAGTGGCCACAGGAAGTTGGCGCTTAAAGACAAGCTCAGAAAAATAAAAATGGAGAAGGGCGACAGTATTCCAAAAATACCTCACGAAGTTTGTCTAATGCAAGGATGAACTGGGAAGTTTGGGGGTTACTGTTGATGCTGAAGAATTAGTGAGCTTGGCTCTCCTTGGGCTTCCGAAGAGTTGGCATAGCTACTAAGACTCTATCAATGGACGGGAGAAACTATCGAGATGGGAGCGACTTTGGTCGGATCTTGTGCAGGAGGAGATAAGGCGGGGTACCAGGGATGGCTCTTCATCAAAGAATGAAGATGAAGAGAATTGTGCTATGGCTACCAAAGCAAGGAAAGGGAAATGGCAGAAATTTCCTTCAAAATCTGAAGCTAAAGGAAAGAAGCAGGATTTTCCCAAAGTGAAGTGTTTTCACTGTCACGAACATGGGCATTTCACCACTAACTGTCCACAGAAAAAGAAGAAAAATAAGGTTGCTAGAGTTGCAGCTGGAGAGGACTTAGCCTCACAATTTGAACTTGATTTCTCTTTGATCGCATGCTTGGTTTCAAGTTGTATGGGATCGGTGTGGTATCTTGATAGTGGTGCATCTTTCCATATGACGGGAGACAAGGAGTTGTTTAGTGACTTGGAGGAGAAGGACCTCTAGATGCATATAGAGATGGGCGACGATGGTTAGTACAGTGCGACTGGAATTGGGACCATTACCTTTGAGAGGGATTCTGGTAATCCATTCTTGTTGAAGGATGTTATGCATGTTCCAAGTCTGAAGAAGAACTTGGTCTCAGTCGCAATGTTGGAAGACAAAGGTTATGATGTTGTTTTCAGTGAGGGAAAATCCTTCCTTCAACATAAAACAACCAGTCAAACCAAGAAGATAGGGGTTCGAATTAAGAATCTCTACAAGCTGGAGGTAGATGGTTGTGCTGCAATGGTGGGAAAAGTAGAAGAAGTGGTGAGCCGGGATGAGGGCGAATTATGGCACAGGAGATTGGGCCATCTTCACCATGGCACTTTGAAGATTTTGCAGCAGATTTCTACTGCACTTCCCAAGGGTACTCTTCCGCAGTCAAATCAGTGCAAGGGATGTACTATGGGTAAATTTGTGAAGACCACCTTTCACGAGAAGGAGAACAGTGCTTCGATGATCTTGGAGAGAATTCACAGAGATGTGTGTGGACCTTTCTCGGTTGCTTCAACAGCAAAACACAAGTATTATGTTATATTTTTTTATGACTATTTTCGTAGATGTTGGATCTTCTTCATGCAGAAGAAGATTGAAACGTTCTCAAAGTTCTGTGAGTTCAAAGCATTCGTGGAGAAGGAGTCGGGGAATCAAGTGAAAGCTCTATGGAGCGATAATGGTGGTGAATACATCTCGGGCTAATTCAAAGAATTATGTAGAAAAGAAGGAATTCGAAGAGAACTCATAGTGCCTCATAACTCACAGCAGAATGGGGTCGCTAAGAGGAATAACAGAACGATCATGGGTGTTGTACGAGCGATGCTACATGACCAGGGCCTACCGATGCACTTGTGGGCAGAAGCATGCAACACTGCGGTTTATGTGCAAAACCGTTGTCCTCATAGAGAGATCTGGCATGAGGCACCGAAGAGGTCTTTCACCAAAGAAGCCCTATATTTCTCATTTGAAGATTTTTGGCTCATCTGTTTACATTCATGTGACAAAGGATGCCAGGAAGAAGCTGGAGCCGACTGTAGAAGTTGGGATATTTGTGGGGTACACAAAAACACCCCATAATTATCATGTGTATTTTCCAGACAATCGGATGACTGTGATGCGACGAGATATAAAATTCAATGAGGTGAAAGCCATGAAGTTGTCGCTTGAGAGGGAGCTACACTTGCATGAAGAGGAGGAACTTCTTGTTCCCAAATATGAGCCTCTAGATGTGGATCAGCCACAGGAGGAGATTCATGGAGTGGAGGAGTCCACTCATGCAGAACCAAATATTAGACAAGGCAGAAAGCGTACCACAGAAGCTGAGAGACTAAAGCTTGATGCAGCACAGAATGTAGGAGTTCCTACATCACAGCGCAGACAGAGATAGTCACCTGACCGATTTTATGGATACATGGCTCTTATGAGAAAGTGTATCATGATAGAGCCATCTTCTTTTGAAGAAGCAGTGCAAGATCCCACATGGGTAGATGCCATGGTGGAGGAGTATGACTCCATTGTCAGAAACAGTGCTTGGGAGATTGTTCCAAGGCCGGTGAGAAAATCAATTGTAGGATCAAGATGGATCTACAAGGTAAATCAAGTTGCTTATGGGAGTGTCGAGAAGTATAAGGCAAGATTTTTTTCCCAGGGATTCTCACAAATCGAGGGGATTGACTATGAAGAAACCTTTGCAACTGTCACATAGTATTCTTCCCTACGGACCATCCTTGCTCTCTCAGCGCAGATGGGTTGGCACATTCATCAGATGGATGTGAAGACTGCGTTCCTTAATGGGATCATTGAGGAAGAGGTTTACATTGAGTAGCCTAAAGGATTTGAGATCTTCAGCAGTGAATTGCATGTGTGCAGGCTCAAAAGAGCGTTGTATGGGCTGAAACAAGCACCACGTACTTGGTACACTCGGATCGACAGCTATTTCACTGGACTTGGCTTCACCAAGAGTGAGGTGGATGCAAACCTGTACCATATTTTGGTGGAGGGTAATATTTTAATCATTGTTCTTTATGTTGATGATTTAATACTAAAGGGTGATGAGCAATTGATACACTCATGCAAGGCAGATCTTGCAAAGGAGTTTGATATGAAGGATTTGGGCCTCCTTAATTATTTCCTTGGATTGGAAATATGGTAGCGGGAAGGTGAACTGTTTGTGTCTCAAGGAAAGTATGCCCGAGAGATACTGGAGAAGTTTCACATGCAAGGCTTCAAGCCTATCGAGACTCCTCTTCCAGGAAATTGGAAGAAAGAGGATGCTACATCGGCAGAGACAGTGGATGCCACTATTTATCAATAGTTGGTGGGTTTGCTCATGTATTTAGTCAATACAAGACCGGACATATGCTATGCAGTGAACCATCTTTCACAAGCGACGGTTAAGCCTACCAAGATCTTTTGGAAGGCAAGCAAGCATGTCCTGAGATATCTCAGGGGCACCTCTGAGTATGGTTTATGGTAAAGGTAGACGGATGAGGTGAAGTTGCATGGCTTCATGGATGCAGATTGGGTAGGCAGCCCAACAGACAGAAAGATCACATTAGGAGGGATTTTCAGTATCGGATCTACGGAAGTTTCTTGGTACAATAGGAAATAAAGATCTGTGGCACTCAGTTCAGTGGAAGAAGAATACATGGCAGCAATTCAATCTGCATGTGAGGCTATCTGGATGAGGAAGATCCTGGTTGGATTATTCAGTTCACATTTAGATCCCACAGTGATACATTGTGATAATAAAAGTTGCATTAAACTCTCTGTTAATCTTGTGTTTCATGATAGATCTAAACATATTGATATATGTTATCATCATATCAGATATTGTGTGAAGCGGAAGATCATGTTGCTTCAGTACATTCCTACGGAGGATCAAGATGTAGATATTCTGACGAAGGCGCTCACCAGGAGAAAATTCGAATACCATAGAGGCAAGATCGGGGTGAAGGATAATCCCTATCTTGTTGAGAGGGAGTGTTGATATTCAACAAGATTATGAGCTTAGTGAAAAGAGTCGCCTTCACTAAGTGGGCCCGCAGGCAATTTTTGGCGCAAGTCTATTTTTAGACTATGTCTATTTTTAGACATGGTGATCATATTTCAGAAGTTGCAGGATGCTATTTTTGGATGGTTGATCAAGTTGGAAAAATAGATGAAATTATATTTTTAGAATATTGGGCGAAGTCTATTTATAGATCGTCGATCTAAAAATAGATGCATGTCGATTATTATTAGCTATAATCAGACTCTAAACAACAACTTATTCTCTTGGAGCACTTTGTTTCAGTGCACAGATTTGGAAAATCAGTGGACTGAGGGAATTATGCAATTCCCAAGGGAAACTGGTGATTCATGCATGGAGGAATCAGTTATAACTCAAGTGGCAAAGTTATGATAGAGTTGGAAGAGTATTTTATGGAGTTGTATTAAGTTTAACTCAGTTAGACTCAATTGAGCTAGTTGTATCTAGTCTAACTGAATGATACACTAGTGAGAGTGGAGTGAATTAATTTTTTAATTCATTCACAAATAATAACTCATTAATCAACTGAACAATACAACAATTAATTACAGTGACTGGAAGTTCCAGTGGAGACCCAGTGGAGAGATAGGTGAAAGGGCAAGATGGACTATCTGTTGTGACTATAGTGATGCATTGATTGCATCACGCACACATTGGAGTTGCCAATGAGGATTACGCATTAAAGGAAAGAGTAATTTGAATTCATTCAGAGCTATTCTTCAACAGGGATTGCGCAGTGGAGGCAGGCTAGCAGGAGGGCAAAGATCGGTGCATGGATTTGTATATTTTTCCTTATTAGTGTGTGACGATTGTATTGTACTGAGAGCTTGATGTACTAAAATTTGTATGAGGATTGTTACATGATCTCCATGATACATAATATATGATAGTTGGGCTTTTCAGCTTCAGGCTTTCCCGTTAAAACAACTGTGTTATGTGCGATTGTTTTTATTTATGCTTCAATTGTGTGTGCAATTAATTTTCCGCAAAATATTAACAGTGGAATGATTTTGTATTTTGCAAGAAGTTAAATATTGTGAGATCAGGGGAATCTAGGACATATTCATGCTTAATTTATATAATTTCTACATGGTATCGGAGCATTGTTAATTGGTAAATATTGCAATTGTGAAGAATTGGTGAGTTTGTGCTGGTGGACATTTCGAATTTTCTACAGAAGATTCTTGATGCAAAAGTTGAGTATACATTGAAATAGCTTTCAATGGGTTGCGATTGAAGTATGCCCTTGATGGGAGCTCGAATTACATAGCTTAGAAGGACAGGATGGAGGTGGTGCTGGAGGATAATGGACTGAAGGAGTTCATCGATAGCGATGTTCCTAAGCCGGGATCTAGTGATGTTGCATTACTTGACATATGGAAAAATAAGACAACAAAGACGAGAAGAATTTTGTTGGAAGGTGTGAAGGACCATATTGTGTCCAGACTTCACGGGAAATCCACTCCATTCTTAATGTGGAAGGCTTTGACAGATTTGTTCCAAAGCATAAGTGACCAGAGGAAGTTGGCACTTAAAGACAAGCTCAGAAAAATAAAAATGGAGAAGGGCGACAGAATTCCAAAAATACCTCACAAAGTTTTTCCACTGCAAGGATGAACTGGGAAGTGTGGGGGTTACTATTGATGATGAAGAATTAGTGAGCTTGGCTCTCCTTGGGCTTTCGAAGAGTTGGCATAGCTATGAAGACTCTGTCAATGGACGAGAGAAACTGCCGGAATGGTAGCGACTTTGGTCGGATCTTGTGTAGGAGGAGATAAGGTGGAGTACCAGGGATCGCTCTTCATCGAAGAATGAAGATGAAGAGAATTGTGTTATGGCTACCAAAGCAAGGAAAGGGAAAGGGAATAAATTTCCTTCAAAATCCTAAGCTAAAGGCAAGAAGCAGGATTTGTCCAAAGTGAAGTGTTTTCACTGTCACGAACATGGGCATTTCACCACAAACTGTCCACAGAAGAAGAAGAAAAAGAAGGTTGCTGGAGCTGCAGCTGGAGAGGCCTTAGCCTCGCAATTTGAACTTGATTTCTCTTTGATCGCATGCTTGGTTTCAAGTTGTATGGGATCGGTGTGGTATCTTGATAGTGGTGCATCTTTCCATATGACGGGAGACAAGGAGTTGTTTAGTGACTTAGAGGAGAAGGACCTCTAGATGCATATAGAGATGGGCGACGATGGTCAGTACAGTGAGACTGGCATTGGGACCATTAATTTTGAGAGGGAGTCCGGTAATCCATTCTTTTTGAAGGATGTTATGCATGTTCCAGGTCTGAATAAGAACTTGATCTCGGTCGCAATGCTGGAAGACAAAGGTTATGATGTTGTTTTCAATGAGGGAAAATCCTTCCTTTGACATAAAACAACCGATCAAACCAAGAAGATATGGGTTCTAATTAAGAATATCTACAAGATGGAGGTAAATTTTTTCTCTGCAATGGTGGGCAAAGCAGAAGAAGTGGTGAACCGGGATGAGGGAAAATTATGGCACAGGAGATTGGGCCATCTTCACCATGGCGCTTTGAAGATTTTGCAGCAGATTTTTACTGGACTTCCCAAGGGTACTCTTGCACAGTCAGATCAGTGCAAGGGATGTACTATGGGTAAGTTTTTGAAGACCACCTTTCATGAGAAGGAGAACCGTGCTTCGGTGATCCTGGAGAGAATTCACACAGACGTGTGTTGACCTTTCTCGGTTGCTTCAACAACAAAACACAAGTATTATGTTATATTTGTTGATGACTATTCTCGTAGATGCTGGATATTCTTCATGTAGGAGAAGAGTGAAACGTTCTCAAAGTTCTGTGAGTTCAAAGCATTGGTGGAGAAGGAGTCAGGGAAGCAAGTGAAATCTCTACGGAGCGATAATGGTGGTGAATACATCTCGGGCGAATTCAAAGACTTACGTAGAAAAGAAGGAATTGGAAGAGAACTCATAGTGCCTCATAACCCACAGCAGAATGGGATCGCTGAGAGGAAGAACAGAAATATCGTGGGTGCTACCCGAGTGATGCTGCATGACCAGGGCCTACTAATGCACTTGTGGGCGGAAGCATGCAACACTGTGGTTTATGTACAAAACCGTTGTCCTCGTAGAGTACTTGGCATGAGTACACCTGAAGAAGATTTTACTGGTAAGAAGCTTGATATTTCTCATTTGAATATTTTTGTCTCATTTGTTTACATTCATGTGACAAAGGATGCCAGGAAGAAGCTAGATCCGACTTCAAAAGTTGGGATATTTTTGGGGTACACAGAAACACCCCATAATTATCGTGTGTATTTTCCAGAAAAATGGATGACTGTGGTGCGACGGGTTATAAAATTCAATGAGGTGAAAGCCATGAATTTGTCACTTGAGAGGGAGCTACACTTGCATGCGAAGGAGGAACTTCTTGTTCCCAAAGATGAGCCTCTAGATGTGGATCAGCCATAGGAGGAGATTCATGGAGTGGAGGAGTCCACTCATGCAGAACCAAACATCAGACAAGGCAGCGACCAAGGTAAGCCAAGAGACTCAAGCTTGATGCGGCATGTATCGCAGGAGTTCCGTCAGCACAAGTAAGTGACAGAGATGTCACTCCGACCGATTTACCGTATACATGGCTCTTATGAGCAAGTGTATTGTGATAAGAGAGCCATATTCTTTGAAGAAGCAAAGGTGAGGCCCACATGCGGTAGATGCCATGGTGGAGGAGTATGACTCCATTGTCAGAAACAGTGCTTGGGAGATTGTTCCAAGGCCGGTGGGAAAATCAATTGTAGGATCAAGATGGATCTACAAGGTAAAGCAAGTTGTTGATGGTAGTGGCGAGAAGTATAAGGCAAGATTTGTTGCCCGGGGCTTCTCACAGATCGAAGGGATTGACTATGAAGAAACCTTTGCACCTGTCACACGGTATTCTTCCATACGAACCATCTGTGCTCTCTCAGCACAGATGGGTTGTCACATTCATCAGATGGATGTGAATATTGCATTCCTTAATGGGATCATTGAGGAAGAGGTATACATTGAGCAGCCTGAAGGATTTGAGATCTTCAGCAGTGAGTCGCATGTGTGCAGGCTCAAAAAATCATTGTACCACGTGCTTGGTACACTCGGATCGACAGCTATTTCACTGGACTTGGCTTCACCAAGAGTGAGGCAAATGCAAACCTGTACCAGATTATGGTGGAGGGTAAGCTTTTAATCATTTTTCTTTATGTTGATGATTTAATACTAACGGGTGATGAGCAGTTGACACACTCATGCAAGGCAGATCTTGCAAAGGAGTTTGAGATGAAGGATTTGGGCCTCCTTCATTATTTCCTTGGATTGGAAATATGGCAGCAGGAAGGTGAATTGTTTTTTTCTGAAGGCAAGTATGCCCGGGAGATACTATAGAAGTGTCACATGCAAGGTTGCAAGCCTATCGACACTCCTCTTCCAGGAAATTGGAAGAAAGAGGATGCTACATCGGCAGAGGTAGTGGTTGCCACTATTTATCAATAGTTGGTGGGTTTTCTCATGCATTTAGTCAATACAAGACCAGACATATGCTATGCGGTGAACCAGCTTTCACAAGCGACGGTTAAGCCTACCAAGATCTTTTGGAAGGCAGGAAAGCATGTCCTGAGATATCTCAGGGGCATATCTGAGTATGGTTTATGGTACAAACAGATGGATGAGGTGAAGTTGCATGGCTTCACGGATGCAAATTTGGCAGGCAAACCAACAGACAAAAAGATCACATCAGGAGGGATTTTCAGTATCGGATCTACGGCAGTTTCTTGGTACAGCAGGAAACAAAGATCTGTGGCACTCAGTTCAGCGGAATCAGAATACATGGTAGCAAGTCAAGTTGCATGTGAGGCTATCTGGATGAGGAAGATCCTGGTTGGTTTGTTCGATTCACATTTAAATCCCATAGTGATACATTGTGATAATAAGTGTTGCATTAAACTCTCGGTTAAGCCTGTGTTTCATGATAGATCTAAACATATTGATATCTAGTATCATCATATCATAGATTCTGTGCAGCAGAAGATCATGTTGCTTCAGTACATCCCTACGGAGGATCAGGATGCAGATATTCTGACGAAGGCACTCACCAGGAGAAAATTTGAATACCATAGAGGCAGGATCATGGTGAAGGATAATCCCTATCTTGTTGAGAGGGAGTGTTGAGATTCAACAAGATGATGAGCTTAGTGAAAAGAGTCGCCTTCACTAAGTGGGCCCGCAGGCTATTTTTAGCGCAAGTCTATTTTTAGACTCTGTCTATTTTTAGACATGGTGATCATATTTTAGAAGTTACAGGATGCTATTTGTGGATGGTTGATTAAGTTGGAAAAATAGATGAAATTCTATTTTTATAATATTGGGCGAAGTCTATTTATAGATCGTCGATCTAAAAATATATGCATGTCGATTATTATTTGCTCTTAATAATAATCAGAATCTAAACAGAAACTTATTCTCTTGGAGCACTTTATTTCAGTGCACAGATTTGGAAAATCAGTGGACTGAGGGGATTATGCAATTCCCGAGGGAAACTAGTGGTTCATGCATGGAGGACTCAGTTAGAACTCAAGTGGAAAATTTATGACAGAGTTGGAAGAGTAGTTTATGGAGTTGTATTCAGTTAGACTCAGTTGAGCTAGTTGTATCTAGTCTAACTGAATGATACACTAGTGAAAGTGGAGTGAATTAATTAGTTAATTAATTCACAAATAATAACTCATTAGTCAACTGAACAATACAACAGTTAACTATAGTGCATGGCAGTTCCAGTGGAGACCCAGTGGAGAGATAGGTGAAAGGGAAAGATGGACTATTTGTTGTGACTATAGTGATGCATTTATTGCATCACACACACATTGGAGTTGCCAATGAGGATTTCGCAGTAAAGACAAGAGTAATTCTAATTCATTCAGAGCTATTCTTCAGCAGGGATTGCGCAGTGGAGGCAGGCTAGCAGGAGGGCAAAGATCGGTGCATGGATTTGCAGATTTTTCCTAATTAGTGTGTGACGATTGTATTGTACTGAGATATTGATGTACTAAGCTTTGTATGAGGATTGTTACATGATCTCCATGATACGTAATATATGATAGTTGGTTTTTTCATCTTCAGGCTTTCCTGTTAAAAACAACTGTGTTATGTGCGATTGTTTTTATTTATGCTTCACATGTGTGTGAAATTAATTTTCCGCAAAATATTAACAGTGGAATGATTACGTATTTTGAAAGAAGTTAAATATTGTGAGATCAGGGGAATCTAGGACATATGCATGCTTAATGTATATAATTTCTACAAAATCAAGGCATCAGAGGATGAGGATCTTCACCTTACTTTATATAGACATCTTATTGGTTCCCTCATGTATCTAGTCAATACTAGGCCATATTTTTTCTTCGTGCTCAACACTCTCAATCAGTTCATGGTGGGATCTATGAGAGTGCACTAGACAGAATTGAGGCATATAGTAAGGTATTTTCATGGCACGGTCGAGTATGGGTTGAGTTATACTTGAGGTGATGGTTTTAGGGTATGTGGTTACATGGATGAAAATTAGGAAGGAAGTTCAGTGGATTGGAAGAGCACATATGGGTGTTGCTTCAATCTTGGATCGGGAGTTGTGTCTTGGTGTAGCAGGAATAATAAGTCTGTGGCACCGAGTTCTGAAGAAGCAGAGTACATGGAAGCTAGCATGGCCACATGCAAAGCTATTCAGCTTTGGAAGATACTAGTGAGTATGTCCATTCGGAAGATTGAGGCGACCAATATCTATTGTGATAAACAGAGTTTCATCATGCTCTCTAAGAATCATATGTTTGATGATAGGTCAAAACATATAGACATACGATACCATTTCATCAGAGATTGTTTGCAAGGTGAATTATTCCATCCATAACATGTACCCAAAAAGCAATAGATTGCATATATACTCATGAAGGCTCTAGGGAGATCAAAGTTCATCTATTTCAGATAACAGATTGGTGTAGTGGAGAACATCTTCCTCACTAAAAGGGAGTGTTAGTTTTTGTATATTGTGGTACCATCGAAAAAAATTTCTAGTCTCTAAGGTGTTGGAGAGGCTAAGGAACATGATATCTCCAATACCCATAAATGGTTTAAAAAATATGGCTCTAAAACACCTTAAATAAATTAATTAGCCAAATAATTAAGTATTTATTAATTCTAACATATGAAAACTAGTTAATAAAAGTGAATTAATTAAGGATGTTTGAGATTTCTCTAGGGACTTCTATTCGTGAAGTCTAATTGATCTTAGTCATTGGTGGAAATTTAATCTTGTTCATTGAAGTCTCAATGAGATATTATAAGAGCAGCTTGAAGGGTTGGAGATAGACACAATTGTGAGAGTAAGGCAATATGCATTACCCAATGCACAAAGATTCGGCTGGGGATGAATTTGAACCAGAGAGAGAGCATCAGAGATCGAGGGAGAAGAAGAAAATTCAAGAGGAGGATTTTAGGGAATTTTCTAGTGTTTCTCCAGTTTCGGATTGGCGGGAGAAAGGAGGTTGAGTTATATACAGAGAGGGTCGCAAAATCTTGTGTGAGTAGACAGAAACCCCAATGTGAGTGTCGAAATAAGGTTCGTTTCAGTTGCTAGAGGAAAAAATATCATTTGGAAGGAAGAGAAAAATTTTCCAGGGGTATAAGGAGGTTGGAAAACTCACTTGGAGCCATTTTGTAGACAGTGTGAATTATCCATGCCAAACAGTGTGAATTCCAAGCAGTGCGAGTTTCTAGTATGTCAATTCGAGTACGCTAGTTGAGACCATATTGATTGCAAAAGGGAGAAATTTTCACCATATTATTTTTTCCATTATATTTTCCAAATGATTTTCAGTTGGGAATCTGTATTATTGTCCTTCCAAAATTTGTTGCATAGTAATAAAAAAATCCTCATTTGTTGCACATGTTTTCCCTTTGATATTTTTCTAGGGATTATTAGTACAAAAATATTGGTGTCATTATTTTATGTGTGTGCATCCTTTTCTTAGTTCCTTATTTATATTCTGCAACATATTTTTATTGTGAAGAATGCACTAGTGAATTATTTTATACTTTTTGTAAACAAACAAATTGTTAATCAGTTAGGAAAATAATCCCTAGTTGGTGCATTCGTGGAAATTTCACAATCCTCGGGATTAACGATATTCTTGACTAGCTTAAGGATTCCAATTTATTTAGCAATATTGATCTGAATTCAAACTATCAACAGGTTTCAATTGAACAAATTAATATATGGAAGACGACATTCAAAACTAAAGAAGCCATTTTCAAGTGATTGGTCATGCTCTTTGGCTTGATTAATGATCCAACGACATTCATGAGGATGATGGATAATATCATGTAGACATTCACAAACTCTTTTGTGGTTTTATATTTGGATGACATATTCATCTTTCGCAGAACTTGGGCAGATCATTTATAGCAAATTCAGCAAGCATTGAGAACCCTAAAACAAGACAAGTTGTATGCAAATTTGGAAAAATGATCATCTAGCATGCAAAGAATATAATACTTTGGATACATTGTGGGTGAAAACTGGGTGCATGTGGACCCAACCAAAATCCAAGTCGTTTGAAATTGTCTAGTATCGACGACTTTGATATAACTTCATAGCTTCTTGGGTCTTTCTAACTTATACTAAAGATTTGTGTTTGGATTCACTTAAGTCAAGTGACCAAAGGAGGAGAAAAAGAAAAGAAAAAAATCTAGTTTGAGCCATATTAGAAGACATTTGAGGATTTGAAGCATCGTCTTTTTTCTGCAATGGTGCTCACCCTATCATACTTGCAATAACCATTTGGGATTGAGATAGATTCCTATAACTATGTTATTGGTGTAGTCCTCACTCAATAAGGACATTTCGTGGCATATAATAGTGAAACACTCTGATATTTTCCAAATATACCCAAAATATGATAAATATATGTACCCCATCCTGAAACTCTATCAACAATGGAAGAATTATATTCTAGGGAAAGAGACAGCCATCCACACCGATCACAAGCCTCTGCAATTTATGTAGACACATGAAAGTTACATAATGACTACCATAAAAAATGGTCCACACACTTGCAAAAATTACATTTGAACATCAAATACAAGAAGGGAAGAATCAATCATGTCAAAAATTATCTCAATGGGCCCCCAATTGTGGTGTTAACCATATTTTTAACTCTTTTGGGCACGATACCTCTAGGTGGCCACAATTATACAACATTGGTCACTCTCACTTCATTGCCACATACCAAATGTTGATGGTAGGAAAACAAGTTTTATACTTCTACCTCTTGGATGCACTCTTATGCTACCTGGGCCACCTTTTTGTTTTGTCAAGTGAGTGTGCTAAGTTGGTCTAGGAGGCACATTAAAATAAATTGGCATGGTAACTTTGGTGTCAAGAAGAAAATAGCAGTACTTCAAAATTATTTCTACTAGCCAAAGCTTCAATGGGATGTCCAATGATATATCAAACCATGCACGGTTTTTTCCATTGCTAATCCAACCATCAAGAAGTAGGGGTTGTACACTCCCCTATCTACCCCAGACAAGCCTTGGGAGTCAGTCGCCATGGATTACATGTTAGGTTTTCCATCCACCAAGCATGGTAATAATTTTTTCTTTGAGGTTATTGTTCAGTTCTACAACATGTTGTAAGAAGAATATTACAAATGAAGTCATTTTTAAACTCTTCTTTGAATGTGTTTGGGTTCATATTGGGCTACCTTAGACCTGTTACCCACCACGTCGTGGGTGATATCCCTAGGATAAATTTTTTCTCCATGATGGACCTCATCCGATAGCTAGCAGCCCCTTGCAGCCCTCAACTAGCTTATTTTTCCATTTCTCTGCCACCTGAGCTACCCATGTGTTCCCTCACCCATCTGTATTGATCGTATGTTTAAAGGTGGGCCTCCTAAACCTAAAGGTATGTCTTGTCATTTGGTAATTTGGTATTGAGTTTACTTGTCATGGAAATTTCTAGGCATGGATTTATCGGGGGATTCAGTGGAAAGAGTGGGCTTAGTTTGCTATTTTGTATCCTTGATCTATTTTGGATGTTATCCTTGGATTTTAGTCCCATGGTATATCCTTTACTGACCATTTGGTTTTAGGGTGGTAATACTTGGGAAACCTTTATTTTAGTTACATGGTCCCGCTCCATTATCCACATATACTACTCCCCTTCCATTCACTATACCCCCATTCATCATCTCTCCCACTTGCGTCCACATTGCCCCTCTGGGTCCACATAGGGTTAGCCTCCATATTCCCTTTCCCCCACATTGGGTCAGGCTTGGAATGATGCCTCGAACGTTGAAGAAACTAAAAATAAAAGTAAAAGAATAAATGGCCACATTCAATAGGAAAATGTACCACAAGATGCAAAAGATGTCTGAGATAAACATAATTCGCACGTGGAAAAAATTCAATACATGAGATCTGCCCCATACCCATGCCCATCACCCTTGTTCCATAGGCACTATATGAGCCTCATTTATCATTCAGAAACCCATGATTTTCTCAACCCTCGGACGGTAAGAATCACCCTATAAAAAAGGGGGTAATCACTGTTATATCTCACACATCATGCTCTTATCCTTTAGCCTCGAGCATTTAATCAAATAAAAATCATAAAAGGAAAAAGGTATATAAAGAAGGGTGTAAAAATCAAGGTTGGGGCACCTCACGTACCACAATTACTCCCTACTACACATTATACACCCAGGTGTGGGCTTCCCTTTCTCTAACTACCCTTGTGCCCCAATATGTGGCCCAAGATTTCCCCTCTCAGGCCTTATTCCATTTCACCTCTTTATCACATGCCACCGTCATTTGAGGGATGTACCTTGGACATATTATCCCTTATAAAGGTAGAAACCACCTAATAAGGTACTTGGATAACCCCCTTGGGAGCTTGGATACATTAGCATATGCCAAAGCCCACTATAGAAGGGCATGCCATTATGAATTTTCCACTTGTTTTCCATGGTTTGTAAGCTCTTTTACCCAATTACTTTAATGACTTGTTGTATTGGAAGGCTAGGGGACACATTGGATCATATTCAGGATTGCAGATAGTTTCCATTTGGGTTTGGTCTCCCAATAGGGGGTCCTAAACCTATATAGGGCTAAATTGGCACATATAGGGTGTGTGTAGATATCCATGGGCCTCCACAGCAGTAGAGATCACTCCATGGATCCCCAGATTTGTTCATAGATTGCTAGTGATCCACCTTTGGGATGAGGAAGATGTATTTGGTACATTATGCCCAGTTGTCCCCACAGGTGCACCACATGCTTTGCAGGTGTCCCAAAACTTGTAGGATGACATGGCAACATTCATTCCATTTTATGATCCCTTACAGATGATCAACAAGAATATTCGAATCATATGAAGACCTATGAGGTCATTGGTGTGCCCCCACACCCACTGGGAGCACCACAGGTTTATTATTTAGAGAACAAGGGGCCACCCCCTTTTCCATCACTTTTGAGGATTTATTCATAATTATGGAACTTATGGACCTCATCAGGCCCCTTGGAGGGCCCTACGACATGCATAGATTATTATTTTACCTCTTGATTGGCTTATTATTTCATTGGTGAGCTAGTTTGGTGGGCCTGTCACTAAACTTTAGTTAATTTTCACATTATTTTATTTTTATGAACTAATGTAGGCCCATTAGGTAATTATAACTCCTTGAGTTCTAATTTGTGTATAAACAGGAATTGGATGGAATCATTTGTATCGTCACTTGGATTTGGATCTTTCTCATTAGAGAATTTCACATTTTTTCCTTGGTAGATATTTTTGGATGATGGATGAATTTTGATATATGGATTGGGTTATTTTCTATCTTGGATCTTGTTATATTTCAAATGTGATGCTGGTTGGATATATTCTCTAATAGTTAAGTGCAATTTTAAAACTATTTTTCATTTTGCTGCATACATTGGAACTTTTTTATTATTAGGCCTAATTGTTGCATGTGTTTAATGTGGAATTATGTGTCCATTTATCTTATCTAAGTATGGGCCATATCAGATGAATTAAATTTCTTAGAGATCGTGTTATCTTGATAATCCTTCACCATTTCTAATGAACTGTAAATGTTTCAAAGTTAGTTTTCCTCTCTTTCCTTTAACATTGGAAAAAGTTGACTTTGTAGCATCTTGAGAAAGAAATGAGATTTTCCTTCACAATTATCCTTTACTCCATGTCCCCAAGGGGAATTAGGCATTTTTCCATCGAAGGTTGGTCATTCCAACCCTATTTTTCACCTTTTCCTCCCTTTCCTAGGTCTAGCCTCATTAGGTCACCTAGGGCATCAATTTCCTGAGAAACTGACCATAGAAAAACTTTGATCTCCTAGGCTCTACTACACTAGTGGGCCCCCTAGGTCTCCTCCTAATCTGAAGGAAATCTGACAATATAATCTTGAGATATTCCAATCCCTATCTCTAGAATCAAGTTTTTTCCTAGTGTACCCAAGGCTAGTACCTAATAGGATCAGTTTGAAATTGTTGGGTGAAAATTCTTGTTTTATATTTTCCCCTCACCTTGGTTAGGTTAAGAACATCATTGGTTTCTATAATCCATACCCTAACCTGAGTTGGGTTCACTTGGCCTCTTGTGGTCCCATTTTTCTCAAAGGATTATTTATCAAGGACTACCTAGGAATCCAAGTTTCAAAGGGATTTTAGAGATTTGGAAACTCCTTCAGAATCCATATTCTTCACCCTCAACCCCCAAATCCTCATCCACTCTCCGTATAAAACAAAGTCCCTTATTTAAATATAAATCAAGCTCCATCCTTCATCTTATCCTAGGTAAAGGGTCCAAGGGGTCACTTCTCTTATATTTGTTATATCCTTTAAAACTGACTTCCTAAAACATCGAGTCTCCTCCCATCGATGAAAGTCTATAAGGACCGGGGAGCCTTAGCTATGGTGACAGTGGGCTAAGTATCCATCATTTCCCTCAACCTAGAAGTTTCCCTCCTAGGAACCCCTTTTAGGTCTCATTCTGATTTGACTGGTAACATTTATGGTGTCGTTTTTGGGTAGGAAGCATGTCTTCCTCCCTAGTGAATCATTAAGGATTTGATTCATTGATGACACTCTCATTATTCCTCTGGTGACTCCACTCATTTTCAAAAGCCCTAGTTTTCTTGAATGTGACAATATTCCTCCTTTACTAGGGTTGATTCAAGAATAAAGGAACATGATCCATCACCTATTTGGACCGCTCTTCTTCCTGAATTTCAAAAATTCAGTAACCCCACTCCAAAAATAATAGATACTTCTAGCATTTACAAACACAATATGACCAAAATTGAAAGACATTTTTTCAATGTCTTCGCTCCTTTGAAATTGAGTGATGATCCCAAGCCATTACCTGAGAAATATAACCGATGGTTACCCAAGTTTAAAGGAGATGCCACTATGAGTGCTCATGACTTTGTTGAAGAATTATATCGGCACATGTCCCCTGGGATTATCTTTGATGAAGATAGGCTCATGATTCCTTTTTATTTATCACTCGAGGAAAAGCTATAGAATTGTATCATAATATTCCCCAAGATGCATTGAAGACTCTGATGAATTTTAGGACCTATTTATGAAAAGGTGGTCTTGCAATGCCCAAGGAACCTTCAACATTGAAACTTTTTATCAAATATCAATGGGAAGGGAAGACATCTGATATTTCATTCAAAAGATTGATAGGGTTGTCCAGGATATCCCTGATCACCTAAAACCCTTTGATGCCAACATCCTTGACAAGTTTTTCAAAGTCATAGGGGGGCACCTAACCTATGCCTTAAGAGATAAGAAACCCTCCACATTTTCCAAAGCTAAAGAAATGGAAATGCAAGTTGAAGAAAACCTTTTTATCTCAAGAATGGATGTTAATGACCTCCCCAAAACCAAAATTGAGACCAAGAAGGAGAAATCAAAGGATCAACATGAAGAAACCCTTCTGCCCATCCTAAAAAACATGGAAATATTAGTCAAGAGTTCCATTCACGGGATCAAATTGTCATGAACAAAATCATTGCTTTGAAGAAGGCCCAAAATTCAAGCTAAATTCCGAAAGGGAAACTTTTTTTTGAAAAAATCAAAGTGAGGAAGATAAGCCAAGCTCATCTCAAGTCCCAAACACTTTGGCTCTAGCCAATGCAGTGGAGCAAGACTCGTCCTCTGAATATGAGCAAAGTGAGAGTGACGAGAGTGATGATGATGAAACAAACAAGGAAATTAATCTTGTAGAATCAGATGTATTCAATATTTTTCTTGGGGGTTCATACACTCATCCTCCCATTAGTGAGGTCAAAACCAAAGATAAGAAACAAGAACATATTCTCAATGTTGATGAACGTAGTGGAAGATTCGAAGGGATCCAATATTCATGAAGAGATAATAGTAATTACTCCAAAAGCTCCAAAGAACCTAAAAAATAATACTCTCTTCCCAAGGAGGATCCTCCCAAGAATGTCCCCTCTAAAGATCCTCCTAAAGATAAAGCCCTTCCAAAGGATCCTCCAAAAAAGGATTCCCAAACTAAATTTTAACCTAAAAGGGGTCTTCAAAAGGGAGGAAACATCATGAAGAAATAAAATGGGAAACAAGCAGGGCTCAATATTGACATGGATGGTTCCATTGTGAAGATGATTGTATTCGTCCCTTTGAAAGAGATTGCAAAACTTCCTGAACAACAACAACAACAAATTAAGAAGTCCTTTGGTTTTGAAGAGGAAGAATTACCTGAATAATTTCAAATCATTCACATTCTCAATCGTAACCATGGACATGAACCTTCTATGCTCACTTTGGCTATAAATGACCTGTATCTATGTAATTGCATGCTAGACTCAAGGGCTTCTGCAAAAATCATGCCCTTAACTATTATGAAGCAATTGGGTCTTAGCATCACTTGGTCATACAAGAAGGTGTGTGGATTTAACTCCAAACCTGTGGAGGTGGAAGGTCTCATAAAGGACCCTAATGTTTCTTTGGCTAGGAAACCTGAGATATCCCTTCTCATGGATGTTGTTTTCATTGATATTCCTGATGTGTAACGGATGTTATTATCTAGGAAATGGGGAGCCATCATTGGAGGTCATGCTTAAATGGACCTATCATATGCTACCATCCCACAATCCTATGGGACCCCTTATCCTTTATAGGGAACCCACCTACCTATCTCATGTGATTAATCCCATACCATATTATGAGGCACATGGCATTGAGAAACCTTATCCCATTCTCCCTTCACAAGAGGTTTGTATCCTAAAAAGGCCAATTCACAAGCCAAGAAAAAGGTGGAAGCCTAAAAAAGAGTATAAAGTAGGGGACTTGGTCTTAGTGGATAAAGATTTAGTGCATGTTGAGATTCAACAAGAAGATTTAGCACCCACGCTAGTGCATTAAGCACCTGGTTTCATTCAACACCTGGTTTCATTAAGCACCCAGACTAGGGTGGGGCCCACAGTGTTATTTTTGGGTGCATTTCTATTTTGGTTATCCCTTAAGTAAGATGGAAATTAAACTGTAATCTATTCTCAATGTGGAATTGATTGAGTTAACTGAAAGTGATAAATTCATTTAGATAGTGGATTTCGAGTTAGATTTTGTTGGTGAGACATGCAGAGTAATTCTAGTTGTAATAGAGTTTGAAGTGTAGTGGTGTATGAGTTGGTGTATGTTATAAATCCGTTCAACTCAGTTAAGTGAGTTAAACTCAGTTGTGCTAGTTGTAGCTAAAGATACACTAATGAGAGATCTAGCGAATTAAATATTAATTAATTCACAATCAGTGATCTCACATGAAACTGAGGATTTACTATTATTAGTTGCATGCATGTCAGATCTAGTGGAGACCTAGTTGAGTTCTAGGTGAAAGTGAATTTTACTATTAGTTGTAGGATTATTGGCTTGCACACATGAAATAAAACACCCATTGGAGTTCCCATGATACTTGCGCATTCAAGGCAGGTAATAATTCCTATATTTTAGGGATATTTACCATCAAGGATTGCGCAAGCAAGGTAGGTTGTCTGGAGGCTAATGTTTATCATTTTTTGTCATTGATTTCAACCCAAGCAGCACTAGGGGCTACCCCGATATTTCATGGTAATTTTTACCTACACATTTACTATATTCTGGTTCAAGAATAGTTTTGATGGTTTCTACTTGTCAAGATGTTTTTGTTGATATATGGCACACCATGTAATTCTTCACGGTTTGAGAGATATTCATGTTTGAAGTTTGTAACCTCAGTTAATGGGATAAAACCAAATGGGATTGTGGCATGGGTCACTAAAAAGTCAATAATTAATAATTTTTAATATCGTAAAATCCCTCCCACGTTCACTTGTTGAAGACCCTCTCAACCTAAGCATTTATATAAATTGTGATCCTCATATCCTCCTCATGCAGGGCTTTCTCTACCTGAAACAGGTTATCATGGAATTTCCACTCTTAACATTTTTTCTACGAAGGTTTAGACGCTGAAATTTTTATGAGGTGAAGCCGAAATCCTAAGGAAGCTCCTGTAAAACTTTCAGATCAAGGTGCACAATATTTTTGGATATATCATCTGTAGAATTCAGTGTATTTGCAGGCTCCTGAACTTCATCGCAAAGAAGTGACCTTGGGAAAATATTCTTAACTCTCTCTTTGAGTATCGGATTGGAATTCTGTAAAAATTAGTAGATAGTGCATGGACTTTAGTTTATGCTGTATCAATTTCAGATCTGAATGAATAAACAGTCACATGTGACACGTCGTACAAGTTCACTCTACTAAACCAGTCCATAATTAGGCCATTGTGAGAGATTGAGCATAACTCTCCCTTGAAGAATCCAAATTGGATCAAACCTGGGGCATTGGAAAGAAGACTCACAAATCTACTACAAAACCGAAAATCAAATATTGGGGATCTAAAATAACAGAGATACACCAGATTCAATATCTAGATCCTAGAAGGAAGGAAAAATATAGATCATGTGTTGTCAAGGGCTACAAAGGACCAGAATTTCTAGGGCAGAAAAGCAAATAAAGGTGCAGCAGAAGGTAGCATGATAAGAGCAGTAATCAAGGTGTAGAACAACAGCAAGAATTTCACCACATGAAGTCTTCAAGTGAGCAGCACTGCATACAGTATTTATAAAGGTATCATTGTACTAAGCCATTGTAAATGTGTCATTGTAAAAATTGTACAAGTGTCTATCTGCCAAGAGTTGATGAGGTAGTGTCGGGAGGTATAGAATCATCATTAGGTGGTTGTGTCATATTTTGGGTTATGTTCTAGTGTGTCTTCTTCTTCTACATCATTCTATATCATTGTAAAGTGGACCATTTTCCCTGATATGGGAGTCCATTATTATTTTATTCTTCTATAGGGTGGTAGGGTGGCGCTAGGTTGGTGCATGAAGTCACCAACAGGTTCAATCCTATGAAAACTTCAAAGTGGTAGGGTGGTTCTAGGGTAAGTTGTAGCTCATTGGGAGTTGGGGCATCTGTTCAGTTGACTACTGAAGAATCTCGGGTGTTGGAGCGTCCATCCAGTGGGAGTTGGAGAAGAATGATTTTCTAGATTCCAGGAAGTTGGAGCTTTATTTTCAATTGGAGTTGAAAATTAAAGAACAATTAGAAAAGCATTAATGTGGTTTTTATCCAGGAGAGGTTTTCCACCTTAAAAATTGTGTGTGTTTGTGTTCCTTTTGTTTACTGCTATCATTGTACAAACACTGATAATAATTGAATATTAACTAATGCTCTGAAAGATTAATAATAATACTAATTGAAAGGATTACTGATTCACCCCCCCCCCCCATTATTTCCAATAATTGGTATTAGAGCTCGGTTCCTTCAATAGCAGTTTAACAGCTGGAAGGAGATCATGGAGCATACCAAGAACGGTGTACCTCTGTTCAATGAAAATAATTATGCACTTTGGAAAGGAAGAATTGAGGTCTATCTCTTGGTGCAAGGTTACGAAGTATGGGACACTGTTCAAAATGGATTTTCATCAACCGCGGATGAACAAGGTAAGAATAATTTGGCAAATGATGCAAAAGCAAAGAATATTATTATCGGTGGAATTATTGAATCTTCTTATCATAAGGTGTTGGGTTGTAAAACTGCCAAAAATGTACGGGACAAGCTTGAGAATATATATGCAAGTGACTCAAATGTCAAAGAAGCAAAGCTTCAAATCTACAGAGCAAAATTTGAGCAACTCATAATGAAATAAGACAACAACTTGTTGCATACTTCCAACACGTTGATGAAGTAACCAACACTCTGGAAGGATTGGGAGAGCCTGTTGACGAGAATACTATTATATGAAAGATTCTTAGAACGTTACCAGGGAGATTCAACCCTAAGGTGTCGGTCTTAGAATATAGTGCAAATCTTGACAAAGTCAGCAAAGAGGAATTACAAGGAGTTCTCATATCATATGAACTGAGACTTGATGAAGAAGAGGATACTTCACATCTAGAAATTGCGTTCGCTGCATATAAGAAAACCAATAAGGAGAAACAACCTTCAAAGGCACAGACCTCCACCTGCAAGTGTGAAGAAAAGGAATATGATGAAGAAGGTCTTTCAGATGGAGAATATGCTTAATTTACGAGAAAACTAAAAATTGGTAAGGGAAAATTCAAGGGTAAACTTCCATTGATATGTTTCAGCTATGGTGAGGTTGGGAATTTAGCAGCAAAATGTCCGAGCAGAAGTGATGGAAACTCAAAAGAAAAGAAAGGCTTTAAGAAATTCAACAAGCAAAGAAAAAATAAAGGATTCAAAATGAAATTTCTCTCTAAAGAAGATAGCTCATCATCCGATGAAGACAATGACAGTGAAGAAGAAGCCAATGAGAGAGTATTTTTTATGGCCAAGCACATTAAAAAAGAGGTATCAAACAACAAAGAAGAAGGGATGACCATAGAATAATTTTCTAAGGAGGCAATCAAGCTTATAAAAGAGCTCAAGGATGAGAAGATCCATTCCAATAATCTTGAAGAACAAGTTCAAGGTCTCAAAATTGAATTTGAAGAACACAAATGTATTGAAGAGTCACTTCAAAATAGGTTGGAAGAAAGCAACCAAGAAAGGGAAGCATTAGAAGCCGAAGTAGTCTCGTTGTGTAAGGAAGTGAAGAAGGGAAAAACTATCCAAAACTATGCCAACAACTCAAGGGAATTGGAAGAACTCATCAACAATCAACGATCTTACAACGATAGAACTTGCCTCAGTTACAAAGAAGAAGAAGCAGGACCTTCTACAACAAAATACAATGAACCTATGAGATATGACATGCATGTAGACTACATTGGACAAGATTCGCAAGAACAGCCTTGGAAGACAATTCCTCGACGAATATTTCCATCCAGGTACCAACATATTTTTTATGGCTATTGTTATTCATGTGGAAAATTTGGTCATAAAGCTGCAGAATGTCGCACGTACCCTAGGAACCAATACAATTTCAGGAGATCTGTCAAATATGAACCTCCCAGGGCTCAACGAAAAATCAATATATTTGAACATTTAATAAATAATATTGAATGTTACAAATGTTGAAACTTTGGATACATAGCCAAAGACTGCAGACTTGAAAATCCTCCAGAAGAATCTTTGAAGCCACAGAACCAACGAACATGGAAGAAGAAGAAGACTGATAATTGTTCTCTTGCTCTCAAGGCTCAAAACAACAAAGATGTGTGGTATGTTGATAGTGGTTACTCAACGCATATGACTAGAGATAGAAAGAAATTTGTATCTCTGAAAGAGAAGAAGGATGGAACGGTGTTATTTGGAAATGATGGATCTTCAAATGTTATAGGATTAGGTACCATAACTCTCAGAAGAAAAGATGCTCTAGAAAAGAATGCTCTTTCGGTTGAAAACATGAATCAAAATCTGCTGAGTGTTGGACAAATATGTGATCAAGGACACACAATACTATTTAACTCCACAAAATGTGAAATCAATAAAGGCAGGTATGGTGAAATTATGGCTACAGCAAGTCAAGCTCCAAACGACATATATGTTCTCGATTAAGAAAATAAAGCATGTCTAATAGCTAAAGAGGATGATATAATATTTGGTAGCAATGATGATCAACTAAGTAAGAAATTTTCTACGAAGATGCAAAGTGAGTTCGAGATGTATTTACTTGGTGAGTTGACATACTTCTTAGGGCTTCAATTATCTCGGAAAGAGAAAGGAATATTTATATGTCAAGCCAAGTACATCAAGGAAATTCTCAAGAAATTCAAAATGGAAGATTGCAAACCCATCCTTACTCCGATGGTAACAGGTTGCAAATTGAGCATGGATGACTCATCTAAGGATGTGGATCAAAGGTTATACATATCTATGATTGGTAGTCTTCTATATGTAACAGCGTCCCAGCCAGATGTTATGTAAGTAGTTGGAAAAGTAGCAAGATTCCAAGAAGCATCAAAATAATCACATATTATTGTCATCAAAAGAATTCTTCGATATCTAAAGGGAACAACAGAATATGGCTTGTGGTATCCCTAGGGTAACAATCCCATTATTCAAGCCTTTACAGATGTAGATTGGGCAAGAAGCGTTGATGACTGTAAGAGTAATCGTGAAGCATTTGAATATCTTCACCAAAAGCTTGGGATTCTCCCAAGTTCTCATTAGATTTTCCTTATTCAGAATATAAAGGGGGAGTGGAAGTGTGTACAGGTCCATAGGATGGTTGTGTGTCAGGGAGAGTTACACTTTTCCATTAATGTCAAAGGCGAAGAGAATGTTGTCGGAAGAGGTGTCATGATCGCAGGGGGAGTACTTATATTTCCATCAATGCCAAAGGGGGACATTGTTGATCAGTGGCTGTCATTGATGTCAACCCAAGCAGCACCAAGGGCTACCTCAATCTTTCATGGTAATTTTGACCTAAAAAATTACTATATTCTGGGTCAAGAATACTTATGATGGTTTCTATTTGTCGATATTTTTCTGTTGATATATGGCATGCCATGTAATTCTTCACAGTTTGAGAGATATTCATGTTTGAAGTTTATAACCCCAGTTAGTGGGCTAAAACCCCAAGGGGTTGTGGCATGGGTCATTGAAAATTCAATAATTAATAATTTTTAAGCTCCTAAAATCCCTCCCATGTTCACTTGTTGAAGACCATATCAACCTAAGCATTTATATAAATTGTGATCCTCATATCCTCCTGATGCATGGATTTCACTACCTGAAACAGGTCATCATGGAATTTGCGCTCTAGCTTTTTTTTCTGCGAAGGTTCAAAAGCTGAAATGTTTATGAGGCGAAGCTAAAATGTTTATGAGTAAAAGCTGAAATGTTTATGAGGCGAAGCTGAAATGTTTATGAGGCGAAGCCGAAATCCTGAGGAAGCTCCTTTTAAAATTTTAGATCAAGGTGTGCAATATTGTCAAAGATATGATCTATGGAAGTCAGTGTTTTTGCAGGCTCCTGAACTTCATCTCAAAGACATGACCTTGGGAAAATATTCATAACTCTCTCTCTGAGTATCGGGTTGGAATTCTATAAAAAGTGTCATATAGTGCACGGACTGTAGTTTTCAATATATCAATATCAGAGATGAATGAATAAACATTGACACGTGGCATGTCGTACAAGTTCTCTCTACTGAACCAATCCATAATTAGGTCATTGGGAGAGATTTGGCATAACTCTCTCCTGAAGAATCCAAATTAGATCAGACCTATGGCATTTGAAAGAGGACTTAGAGGACTACTAAAGAACTGAAAATCACATATTGGGGATCTGAAATAACATAGATACACTAGATTCAATATTGATATCCTAGAAGGCAAGAAGAAGCTAGATCATGTTGTCAAGGGCTACAAAGGACCAGACTTTCTAGGGTAGAAAATAAAAACAAGATGCAACAAAGGGTAGCATGACAAGAGCAGAAATCAAGGTGCATAACAGCAGCAAGAAGTTCACCACATGAAGTCTTCAAGTGGGCAGCACTGCATACAGTCTTTATACAGGTATCATTGTACTAAGTCATTGTAAATGCATCATTGTAAAAATTGTGCAAGTGTCTATCTGCCAAGAGTTGAAGAGGTAGTGTCAGGAGGTCTAGGATCATCATTATGTAGTTGTGTCATAGTTGGGGTTATGTTCTAGTGTGTATTCTTCTTCTGAATCATTTTATATCATTTCAAAGTGGACCATTTTCCCTGGTACGGGAGTCCATTCTTCTTTTATTCTTCTATAGGGTGGTAGGGTGGTGCTAGGCTGGTGCATGAAGTCACCAACAGGTTCAAGCCTGTGAAAAAATCATGGTAGGGTGGTGCTAGTGTGAGTTGTAGCTCATTGGGTGTTGGGGAATCCGTTCAATTGACTACTGAAGAATATCAGGCGTTGGAGCATCCATCCAGTGGGAGCTGGAGAAGAATGCTTTTCTAGATTCTAGGAAGTTGGAGCTTTATTTTCAATTGAAGTTAAACATTAAAGAGTTATTAGAAAAGCATTCATGTGGTTTTTGTCTCGGAGAGGGTTTCCACCTTAAAATTGTGTGCATTTGTGTTCCTTTTGTTTACTGCTATCATTGTACAAACACTGATAATAATTGAAGATTAAATAATGCTCTACAAGATTAATAATAATACTAATTGAAAGGAATATGGATTCAAACCCCCCCCCCCCTCTCATTATTTCCAATAGCTGAGAATTGGCTATGTGTTGGTCATTTTTTCATATGAAAACGTGAGACAATTAGCTTAGTATTGGAGGGCTCTTGTGAGAAGATTTTTGTATGTAATTGTTTCATGATAGATGCTTAATATACAGTAGAAGATAGTGGGGTTTTCAGCTATAATATTTCCCCAGGAAATTGTTTGTGTTGTGTGTGATCGATCTTTCTTCATGTTCATGTGATTAGCGATTGTGTTTTTAACTCCGCAAAATATTTGTAGAAGCTATTCAGTATTTAAATTTAATACTTGTTAGATCAGGTGAATCCAAGATATACATGCATGTTGTACAATTTTTACATGGAATCAGAGCATAGGAAATTGCAGAAGTAAAGCGGGAGTTGAGTTTGTGATTGGATAGAATTCGAATTTACAGAAAGACTTTCTTCATGCTACAGCTGATTCAAGATAGAAATGGCTTTCAATGGCTTGAGGTTAGAGTATGCACTCAAGGGAAGCTCGAACTACATTTCCTGGAAGGACAGGATGGAGGTAGTACTCAAATACAATGGGTTGAAGGAATTCATTGACAAAGATGTTCCTAAACCCGATGCTACAAATATCGATGCATGGCAAAAGAAAGTGGAAAAGGCGAGGAGGATCCTATTGGAGGGATTATGAGACCACATTGTCTCAAGCCTCCATGGGAAAGCCACACCATATGAAATGTGGAAGGATTTTACGGATCTATTATAAAGCAGCAGCAACCATAGGAAATCGGTGCTCAAAGATAAACTCAGAAAGATCAAGATGGAAAAGGGAAACACCATTCCAAAATATCTAACAAATTTTTTCCAATGTCAAGATGAAATGGGGAGCGTTGGAATAAAATTTTCTGATGATGATTTGGTGAGCTTGGCTCTCCTATGACTTCCCAAGAGTTGGCAGATTTATCAAGACTATTTCAATGGAAGGGAAGATTTTTCAGATTGGGAATGATTATGGTCGGATTTTTTTCAGGAGGAGTTCAGACGGAACACTAGAGATGGGTCTTCATCTAAGAATGAGGATGAAGAGAATTGTGCTTTGGCTGCCAATTTGAGGAAGGGGAAGGGGAAGAAATTCCATTCTAAATATGAGTCCAAGAATGGCAAGAATCAGGACATGTCCAAGGTGAAGTGTTTTCACTATCACGAGCATGGGAATTTGCTATTAACTGTACACAAAAGAATAAGAACAAGAAGGTTTATGGATCTACAACTGGTGAGGCCCTTGCCCCACAATTTGAGATTGAATTCTCATTGATTGCATGCATGGTGTCCAGTGTATTGGGATTTATGTGGTATTTGGATAGTGGTGCTTCCTTTCACATGACGAGAGATAAGGAACTTTTCAGTCACTTGGAGGAGAAAGATCTCCAAATGCATATTGAAATGGGCAATGACAGATGGTAAAGTGCTACTAGGATTGGTACCATTACCTTTCATAGGGACTCAGGTAAACCATTTCAACTAAAATATGTGATGCATGTACCAGGTCTGAAGAAAAATTTGGTCTGTCACAATGTTGGAGGATAGAGGCTATGACGTTGTTTTTAGTGATGGAAAATCATTCCTTCGACATAAAACAACGGTTCAAGCCAAGAGGATATGGATTCGATTTAATAATCTCTACAAGCTAGAGGTATATGGCTGCGCATCAATGATGGGCAAGGCCAATCAAGTGGTGAGATGGGATGAGGGCGAATTATGGCACAGGAAATTGGGCCATCTTCTACTGGTCTTCCCAGGGGTATACTTGCGCAGTCAAATACATGCAAGGGATGTACTGTGGGAAAATATGTAAAATCCACCTTTCATGAGAAGGAAAACTGAGCTTCTAGGATCCTTGAGAGGGTTCACACAGACGTGTGTGGTCCTTTCTAGGTTGCTTCAACAGCAAAACATAAGTACTATGTAATCTTTGTTGATGAATTTTCTTGTAAGTGTTGGATCTTCTTCATGCAGAATAAATATCAAACATTCTCAAAGTTATGTGAGTTTAAAGCACTGGTGGAGAAAGATTATGGGAAGCAAGTGAAGGCTCTTAAGAGCAATAATGGTGGAGAATACATCTCTAATGAATTCAAGAACTTCTATAGCAAAGAAGGAATTCGAAGAGAACTCATAATACCTCATAACCCACAGCAAAATGGGGTCGCGGAGAGGAAGAACATAACTATTGTGGGTGCAGCATGAGCGATGTTTCATGATCAAGGCCTACTGATGCATCTCTGGGCGGAAGCATGGAATACAGCGATACATGTGCGAAATTGTTGTCCTCATAGAGTACTTGGCATGAGTACACATGAAGAGGATTTCACTGGTAAGAAACCTGATGTTTCACACTTTAAGATTTTTGGCTCATTTGTTTATGTGCATGTGACTAAGGATGATAGGAAGAAGCAGGAACCGAATGCTGAGGTTGGGATTTTTGTGGCATACACTGAAACACCCCATAATTATTGTGTGTATTTTCCAAATAGAAGAATGATTGTTGTGCAACGGGATATCAAATTTGATAAGGAGAAATCCATGCAGTTGTCCCTTGAGAGGGAGTTAGACTTGCATGCAAACGAGGAACTGTTGGTTCCAAAGGATGAGTCTCAAGATGTCGATCAGCCACATGAGGAGACTCGTGGAGTGGAGGAAATCACTCATGCAGAGCCATCCATCAAAAATTGCAGAAGGCACACCATGGAAGCTGATAGGCTGAGACTTGATGCTGCACAGAATGTAGGAGCCCCTACTTCATAACGCAGACAAAGGAAGCCTCCTGACCAATTTACTGGATACATGACTCTTATAAGCAAATGTGTTGTAACTGAACCATCTTCCTTTCAGGAAGTAGTGTAGCAGCCTACTTGGGTTGATGCAATGGTGGAGGAGTATGACTCTATTATCAAGAACAGTGCATGGGAGATAGTCCCAATACCAGTCGATAAATTAGTGGTTGGATCGAGATGGATCTACAAGGTAAAGCAAGCTGCTGAAGAGTGTGGAGAAACACAAGGCCGTATTTTTGGCCCATGCATTCTCATAGATCGAGGGGATAAATTATGATGAGACTTTTTCACCTGTTGCAAGGTACTCTTCCATAAGATCCATCCTTGCACTCTCAATGTAGATGGGTTGGCGCATTCATCAAATGGATGTGAAAAATGTGTTTTCAATGGGATCATTGAGGAAGAGGTGTACATAGAGCAACCTGAAGGTTTTGAAATCTTCAACAGTGAGTCGCATGTGTGCAGACTGAAAGAGCATTGTATAGGCTGAAGCAAGCACCCCATGATTGGTGCACTTGGATAAATAGTTATTTCACCAGACTGGGCTTCACCAAAAGTGAAGCAGATGAAAACCTGTACTAGATTTTGGTTGAGGGTAAGCTATTGATCATTTTTCTTTATGTTGATGATCTAATTTTGACTAGTGATGAGTAGCCGATACACTCATGCAAGGAGGATCTTGCAAGGGAGTTCGAAATGAAGGACATGGGACTCCATTATTTCCTTGGATTGGAAATATGGTAGTGGGATGGTGAAATTTTTGTGTCTCAAGGCAAGTATGCAAAGGAGATACTAGGTAAATTTAACATGTATATTTGCAAACCCATGAATACTCCTCTTCCAGGAAATCGGAGGAAAGAGTATGCTACTTCTGGAGAGGTAATGGATGCTACTACCTATCAACAGTTAGTGGGTTCGATAATGTATCTAGTGAACATGAGACCAGACATTTGCTACATAGTTAACCAACTGAGTCAATCTATGGTTAAGCCTACCAAGCTCTTTTGGAAGGTGGGGACGCATGTCCTGAGACACCTCAGGGGCATATCAGAGTATGGTCTATGGTACATATGGACAGATGGAGTGAAGTTGCATGGCTTCACGGATGCAGATTGGGCTGGCAGTCTATCAGACAGAAAGAGCACATCAAGGGGGATCTTTAGCATTGGATCAATAGCATTTTCCTAGTACATAAGTAAACAATGATCCGTGGAACTCAGTTCAATGGAAGTAGAATACATGGAATTAATTCAAGCTATATTTGAGGCTATCTGGATGAGAAATATCTTGGTTGGTTTGTTTGGTTCTCAGATGGATCCGATAGTGATTCATTGTGATAATCAGAGTTGCATTAAACTCTCGATTAATCTTGTGTTTCAAGATAGGTCCAAGAATATATATATATATATATATATATATATATATATATATATATATATTTGGTACCATCATCTCATATATTGTGTGCAGAGAAGGATCATCTTGCTACAGTGCATGCCAACGGAAGCTCAAGATGCAGATATTCTGACGAAGGCGCTCACTAGGAGAAAATTCGAATACCATAGATAGAAGATCAGGGTGAAGGATAATCCATTTCTTTTTGAGAGGGAGTGTTGAGATTCAACAAGAAGATTCATCACCTATGCCTAGTGCATTAAGCACCTGGTTGCATTCAGCACCTGGTTTCATTAAGCACCCAAACTAGGGTGGGGCCCATAGTGTTATTTTTGGGTGCATGTCTATTTTGGTTATCTCTTAATTAAGATGGACATTAAACTGTAATCTATTCTCAATGTGGATTTGAATGAGTTAACTGAAAGTGATAAATTTAGTTAGCTAGTGTATTTTGAGTTAGAGGTTGTTGGTGAGGCATGTGGAGTAATTCTAGTTGTAACAGAGTTTGAAGTGTAGTGGTGCATGAGTTGGTGCAAGTTGTAAATAAATTTAACTCAGTTAAGTGAGTTAAACTCAGTTTTTCTAGTTGTAAATGAAGATACACTAGTGAGAGATCTAGTGAATTAAATATTAATTAATTCACAATAATTGATCTCACATCCAACTAAGGATTTACTATTATTATTTGCATGCATGTCAGATCCAGTGGAGACCCAGTTGAGTTCTAGGTGAAAGGGAAGTTAACTAAGAGTTGTAGGATTATTGGCTTGAGAACATGTTGGCAAACACTGATTTGATTTCCCATGATACTTGTGCAGTCAAGGCAGGCAATAATTCCTATCTTTAAGGGATCTTTACCATCAGGGATTTTGCAAGCAAGGAAAGTTGTCTGGAGGTTGAGAATTGGCTATGTGTTGGTCAGTTTTGCATATGACAGCATGAGACAATTAGTTGAGTACTAGAGGGCTCTTGTGAGAAGATTTGTGTATGTAATTGTTTCATGATCCATGCTTAATATGCAATAGAAGATAATGGGATTTTTAGCTATAAGCTTTCCCCGAGAAATTATCTTTGTTGTGTGTGATTGATCTTTCTTCATGTTCGTGTGATTAGCCATTGTGTTTTTAATTTCGCAAAATATTTTTAGAAGAAATTCAATATTTAACTTTAGTACATTGTTAGATCGGGTGAATCCAAGATATACATGCATGTTGTATAATTTCTACAGTGCCTGTCAAGATTCATGGGAAAGTTGGGTATGACTATTACTACATTGCTAAACTCAACAACGAACTTTGGCCTCAACCAGTCAATTTAAGTCACATTACTGTTTTCCTTGATACTTGATGGTGTACTATATGCATGTTAGAGTAGGATGCATTGAATTTTGATTTTATGCATTAGAAATAATTTCTTATGATATTTCTCATGATAAATTAGCTGCATTTAGATTAAAATTTTCATATTTTTATTACTTGTTGATTTTATGGGTTGATATTAAGCATGGGTGATCATAAGACACCGTGAAAAACATGTTGCCCCTTGGTTTTTATCATTGATATGTGCACATAACGGGTCTACGAAGACCAGGTGATTTTTGGAATTCTCGTGACCTCTCGTTCGAGTAGCTTTTCCCACCCCTTCAAGAGATCATGTCCCAGTTGGAGCCATATGTTACCCACTACATCGTGGGTGATATCCCTAGGAGAAAAAATTTCTCCATGATGGACCTCAGTCCGAAGCCAATAGCCCCTTGTAGCCCTCAACTAACTCGTTTTTTCATTCATCCACCACCTGAGCTAGTCATGTGGTCGCTCACCCATCTCTATTGGTCGTATGTTTGAAGGTGGACCTCTCGAACCTAAAGTTGTGTCTTGTAATTTGGTAATTGAGTATTGAATTTACTTATCATGCACACTTCTAGGCAAGGATTGATGGGGAGATTCGGTGGAAAGAGTGGGCTTGGTTTGTGCTTTTGTCCCCTCGATCTCTTTTGGATGTTACCCTTGGATTTTAATCTCAAGGGATCTCTTTTACTGACCATTTAGTTTTAGGGCGGTACTACCTTGGAAACCCGACTTTGGTTATGTGGTCTCGCTCCCTTATCCACATATACTACCCCCCTTCCATTCATTATACCATGAGTCATCATATATACCACCTACCTCCACATTTCCTCTTTGGGTCCACATAAGGTTGGCCTCCCCATTCCCTTCCCCCACCTTGGTTTAGGCTTGGAGTGATGCATCGGAGGTTGAAGCAACTAGAAATAAAAGTAAAAGCATAAATGACCACATTCAATGGGAAACTTTACCACAGTATGCAAAAGATGTTCAGGAAAAACAAAATTAGCACGTGGGCAAAGGCTAATACATGAGCTCTACCCCATACCCATGGCCATCACCCTAATTACATATGCCCTAGATAAGCCTCTTTTATCATTCAGGAACCCATTATTGTCCCAACCCTCTGAGGGCAATGAAACACCCTACCAAAATGGGGTAATCATTGCTATATATTACACAGCATGATCTTATCCTTTGAGCCCCAAGCAGTTAATCAAATAAAATTGATAAAAGGAAAAAGGTATATAAAGAAGGCTAGAAAAATCAAGGTTGGGGCACCTCATGTATCATGATTGATGCCTCCTACACATTATACACCCAGGTGTGGGCTGCCCTTTCTCTAGCTACCTTTGTGCCCTGATATGTGGCCCATGATTTCCCCTCTCAGCCCCTATTCCATTTCACCTCTTTGTCACATTCCACCACCATTTTAGGGATGTACCTTGGACATATTATGCCCTATAAATGTAGAAACCACCTAATAAGGTACCTAGCTAACCCCCTTCAGAGCTTGGAGACATTAGCACATGCCAAAGCCCATTATGGAAGGGCATGAAATTATGAAGTGTCCACATGTTTCCATGGTATGTAAGCTCTTTTACCATATTACTTTAATGAATTTTTATACTGGAAGGCTAGGGGACACATTGGAGCTTATACAGGATTGTAGATGGTGTCCATTTGGGTTTGGTCTCCCTATACGGGGTCTTAAACCTCTAGAGGGCTACATTGGCATATATAGGGTATTTGTAGATATTCACGGGCCTCCGTAGAAGTAGAAAGTACTCCATGGATCCCTAGAGATGTTCATATATTGCTAGTGATCCACCTTTGGGATGAGGAAGATGCATTTGGTACATTATGCCCAATTGTCCCCACAGGTGCACCACATGTTTGGAAGGTGTCCCAGTACTTTTATGATTACATCGCAGCATTCATTCCATCATATGAGCCCTTAAAAACGATCTATAGGCATCTTCAACTCATATCGAGACCCATGAGGTCATTGGTGTGCCCCCACACCCACTAGGAGCACTACAAGATTATAGTTTGGAGAATAAGGGGCCACCCCATTTTCCATCACTTTTGAGGATATCATTCATCATTATGGCACTTATGTAGACTAGCATGCCTCTTGGAGGGCCCTACTACATCCTTAGATTATTATTTGACCTCTTGAGAGGCTTATTATTTCATTTGTGGGCTAATTTGGAGGGCTTGTCACCAAAATTTAGTTCATTTTCACATTATTTTATTTTTAGGGGATAATGTAGGTCCATTAGGTAATTAGAACTCCTAATTGGTGTATAAATAGGATTTGTATGGATTCATTTGTATCATCACTTAGATTTGGATCTCTCTCTCTCGTTAGAGAATTTCGCATTTTTTCCTTGGTGGATATTTTCATACGATGTATGAATTTTGATCTATGGATTGGGTTCTTTTCTATCCTGGAGCTTCTTATATTGCAAATGTGATGCTGGTTGAATATACTCTCTAACATTTAAGTGCAAGTTTAACGTTATTTTTCATTTTGCTGCATACAATGGAACTTCACTATTATTAGGGCTAATTGTTGCATGTGTTTAATGTGGAATTATGTATCTATTTAGTTTATCTATGTATCGTCCATGTTGGATTAATGAAATTCCCTATAGATAGTATTATTTTTATAATCTTTCACCATTTGTAACGAAGTAAAAAAATTTCAAAGACACTTTTCTTCTCTTTCCTTTAACATTAGACAAAGTTGACTTTTGGAGCCTCCTTGAGCAACAAACAAGATCTGTCTTCACAATTCTCCTTGAATCCATATCCCCAATATGAATTAAGAATTTTTCCATCGAAGGGTGATCATTCCAATCCTATTTTTCACCTTTTTCCTCCCTTTCCTATTTCTAGCCTCATTAGGTAACCTAGGTCATCAATTTCCTAGGAAACTGGCCATAGAAAAACTTTGATATCTTAGGCTCTACTGCATTAGTGGTCCCCATAGGTCTCTTCTAAATTTGAAGGAAATACGGCAGTGAAATCTCGGGATATCCCAAGCCCTAGCTCTAAGATCGAGTTTTTCCCTGGTGTTCCCAAGGCTAGTACCTAATAGGATTAGTTTGAAATCGTCAGGTGAAAATTCTTGTTTGATCTTTTCCCCTCACCTTGGTCAGGTTAAGAACATCATTGGTTTCTATAATCCATACCCTAACCTGATTTGGTTAACTTAGCCTCGTGTGGTCCCATTTTTTTCCAAGGATTATTTATCAAGGACTACCCATGAATCCAAGTTTCAAAGGGATTTTAGTGATTGGGAAACTCCTTTACAATCCATATGCTTCTCCCTCAAACCTCAAATCATCACCCCCTATCCCTATAAAATTGAGTTTATTGCTTAAAGAGCAAGCAAGCTCCATCCTTCATCATATCCTTAAAGAGCAAACTCAACTTGTGAAAGAAATCTGAATATTTATTCACCTTTGCATGCTCCATGTGACCAAACCACCAATCATTGGCTTCACCTAGAAGATGAAGTACTACAGTTTGGACAACCTCTTTTTCAGCCACAGGATGTAGCCTGAAAAATGCATCTAACTCTTTCCTCCAAGCCTTAAAAGTGCTTGAAGAAGATCCATCAAATGTAGGCAAATAGAATCTATTGTGCCTCTTTCTTCTATCGCTGCTATAGGATCTTCTTTCTTCCTTGATTTTAAAGAATTTTTGGAGAGTTAGATTCTCCTTGAATGATCTAAATTTTTCTTTGTACTCTTCAAGATATAAACTGAGAGTCTCACGAGTCTCAGTTTCTCTTCTTTCTTCATTTCTATACCATTGAGCTTCTTCAAAGAAAGTGGGCATAGTAGATCTATGAGGAGATCTACGATCCTCTGATATTCTTTGTTGTTGATAAGAAGTACTAGGACCTTCTTCATCTTGAAACCTTCTTGAGGTTTCTCTTTTCCTTTCTTTCTTCATTTCATTGATATCCTTGGAGATATCCTTCATATTTCTCAAGAAATATGCAGCAAAATTTAATCCCTCCATTATAGTAGATCTCTACTATCTTCTTTTCTAATGTTGTCAATAATGTCCACAAGCTAAGCCAAAGATCATGTTATGATACCACTGTAATATCCCAAAATGGAATAATGCATTGATACACAAACACAATATTTGAAACACAAAAAATGTACACAAAAAATTTGATCAACACAGATGTAGACAGAATAGGTGAGCCATTTTATTCATTGGAGATGGATTACAGTTACAACAGTGTATAAATATAGGTACTCTAGCCAAAGAAGTGGCCTAGAACGACCCTACAAACATGCCACAATAAGCACTGTGTAACTGGAGAGCTATAGGAAGCAATACCGCGTTGTCCCTTTTGTTGATGATGTACATATATAACTGGTGAAAATGGAAATGCATATCTATGGAGCTCAAGAGCTCTGATGATGCCAAGATTCAAGATCTGGCCAATGTGATGGAAACCCAAGATAACCCAGAAAGGATTTTCCAGATCTATGAGTTTAGAAAATCACCCTCCTAGGGTTTAATCCCTTGACTGTTGGGTTATGCAGATATGAAGCTAGATTTGATCCAAATATGGATGAAATATGTTATACAAACAAATCTGAGCTTTGAGGGTTGATCCCTCCTTCAAATCTCCAAGCTAGAAGCTTGAGATCTTGTCTCTTCTTCCTTCTCCTCAAAATGCAGCAACTGAATATGCAGCTACTGAATAAATTGCGTTGTACAAGAGGTAGAGACTCAATACCTACTAAAATGTGCTTTAATAAGCTCCAGGATTATGGAAATTATGATGGCAAGGTGAGGGGATGATCCCTCACAGGATTCCTAGTTGAAGTGCTAGAAACTTCCTTCCTCCTTTGGATCTGCAATAATGGATTGCGTAATCCTTGATGGGACTGTTGTTGATAGGATGTCAATAAATTTTGGCCTGATTCCAAATCTAAAATGAAGCCCTAGGAATGTTGATCTTAAAGCCCAAGGTGATAGGAATAATCCTTCACCGGTTCTCCAGCTGAAATACTGAAGACAACCTCCTCCTCCCAAACTGATCTTCAAAAATTGCGTAATTCCTGAAATTATGTGTTTTGCAGAGAGTGGAAATAGTGTGGCACCCATTCCTAATGATGAATGGCAGCTCAGAATAACCTTCCCAGATTAGGCACACAAGTCCCTCTTGGGTAAGGGTGGGATTCTCGCTTGGGAACACCCTGTGCTAAACAACACTACAAACTTAGCTAAACAGCCTAAGAGTGCATGGAAATTTCACCTGACAAATCCAGATCTAAAAATATCATCAAATCATAAATTGAAGCCTGCCTCCAATGTTGCCTTCATCTCCTTTATATACAAAGTGATCCTTCCCAAGCCCTAGCCCACCTCTAAACTGTGTTATTCATGTGGACATAATCCTCCATGGTTGACTGTGTTGTCTCTCCAAGTCCTCCATCATGTCTACATGAAATGTGCACCCTCTCCATCATGTGTGCATTAAATCCACTACTTCCTCCATCACTTCATCATGAATGCTCTATGATCTTACATTAGATTTCCTCCATGATCTCAGTTGACTACTTCAACCTCCATGATCTATTTCATTAATGAGACATGATATCCACTCCATTGACATTAGTAGCTGCTCCACGACCCCATTATGTAGATCTATGTCTAAATAACCCACATTCACACATAAAAAGTGGATCTTATTCATCTTTGAGGATTATGGGTCCCTCCACCCTTTTATTTACTTAATTAATTAAGTTTATTAAGAACTCTAGTATTCCAAATACCATGTGAAAACTTAGGAATATTACAGTCCTCCCCGGAAAAATATTGCTTTTCCTCAAGCAACTACAAAAATAGATGCAAAGCCATCTATTCCCCTCCAAATGGCATCCACATAAGGAAGGCCTCCTGCATTTTCTACAATGTGTTATGCATGTTTCGTTCCAAAGTTGTCTCCCACTGAGAATGCATAGAATGACCTCCAACTGTATAGTTATATGTTCTTATTTCTCCAATAAGTACCAAGTGACAACCATAATCTTCCCAACATCATCATCAATACATGAGATACATAATAGAAATTGGTTCTTCCCACAGAGGAGAAGCTCCTTCTCACAAAACGTCTCTTCATCCCATGCTTTATGAAGTAGATTGAGTATTGACATGCCCTCATCCTTAGCCCTGTTGGCCTTGTTGGACCCAAGCATCATTCCAACATTATGCAAAAGAAGAAATAGAGACATATGGGTAGACAAATATTTCAAACCATATTCTCCCAATAGTAACCACCGGAGTAAGGCCTCTTGCTGCCATCCTCCATCTCCACCATGCAAGATGGACAAGACAAACTCCCCCAAAATTAACCAAAGCAACAAGAGATCTTGCTACCTTCTCACCTCTTCATGTGCATCATGGAGTAAAAACATATTGATAGACATGTTGAATGTCACATTTTCCCAATGCAAGCAAACACCATCAATACACATCATGAGAGTATCATGCCAAGTTCTACACAATATAAAATACATCTACATAGGAGATGTCATATGATGGAAAAACTCTCTTAAGGACAACCAGAGTGAACATGCCTTCTTTTGTTGCATCCTATCATTGACACACAAGGCATGATTCAAATAAATATGAGCTATTAGGTGGTAACCATACTCACCTAAGAGCAGCCAATGCAGCCATGCCTTCTTCTTCATTACATGAGTGTTACTCAAGGCATGGATCAAAAAAATATGAGCCTTTGGGTAGTAACCAAACTCACCCAAGAGAAACTAGTGTAACCAAGCTTCTTGCTGGCCCATGTCATAAATCTTCAAGTGGTCATGCAACCCCTTGCTTATCATCCTCACCCACTCATCCCAATGTGGATAATGAATGATGCTCTACATAAACATGGTATCCTCCCTTTGTATAATCCCATTGTCCTCAAACTGATGAAGAAATTTGCACTCCATGACATGTTGAAGTGCACCTCCAATGATATCTCTTAATGAGACCTTCTTCTCATCAATGGCCCTCCAAAACCAATAAGTTTTTGGATCTGCTGCAGGTAGAAGTTTCTCTTTGATCTGTGAGATGCTCATTAAGAAAGAGTCATCTTGAAAGGGAAAAATATTGTCCATCTCAAGATGTCTACCATCTATCATCTTTCTCTCCATTTCTTCATGAATGAAGCTGCCATATGATTTCTCCCATGAGGAATGGGTCCTCTTCTTCTCACTGCTGCTCATTAACAGCGATGTAGATCTGCTAGGTAAAACATGTGTTGTCTCAATGCAAGGCACAATGCTGAACTCATAGCCAGCCATTGTACATAGGATCATACTCATCCCATCCTCTGAAATTATGTACTCCAACTCAAAGGGTTTAATGTAGTTCATTAATGAAAAACTAGGATGGTTCTTCATTCCTTCCTTGATTAAATCAAGGGTCCTCTACGCAGTAATATGATTTTGCTCCAAATCAGCATGTTTTTCTAACCCTTGGTTATGCATTGTCCCTGATGGTATGTCCCCATAAGTTTCAAAAAGAGGTACTGAAACAATATGAGATGGAATTGGATGCATACCTTGAATCAACTGATATGTGGAATTTCTTGCAAGACCACAAGAGTTCCTCCAACTGGGACAATGGTGTCTCCCATTGCAGGTAGTGATGATGGCTGCTCTTCTATCAATGTACCAACGCTAGAATCTACCTCATCTTCCTCATGCATCTCCTGAATCATGCATGGGACTCTATATGTCAAAATCTCAAGACTAGCTTGCAAATATGCAAGTGTCTCTTCTCCAAATACAAGAACCTCTGCAACTAGTGGTGAATGTAGTGACCCCTTATCCAGAGTGACAAGAATGACATCCTCCTTTGTTTCCTTAGGAAATCTCTCTTTGTGACACATCTCTGGTTTTCTCACATCAAACTTATTTCTCAACTTATGAAAGAAATCTGAATATTTAGTCACCTTTGCATGCTCCATGTGACCAAACCACCAATCATTGGCTTCACCTGGAAGATGAAGTGTTGTAATCTGGACAGCCTCTTTTTCAGCCATAGGATGTAGCCTGAAAAATGTATCTAACTCTTTCTTCCAAGCCTTAACAATGCTTGAAGAAGATCCATCAAATGTAGGCAAATTGAATCTATTATGCCTATTTCTTCTATTGCTGCTACAAGATCTTCTTTCTTCCTTGATTTTGAAGAATTGTTGGAGAGTTAGATTCTCCTTGAATGCTCTAGACTACGCTTTGTACTCTTCAAGATATAAACTGAGAGTCTCATGAGTCTCAGGTTTTCTTCTTTCTTCATTTCTATACCATTCACCTTCTTCAAAGAAAGTGGGAATTGTATATCTATGAGGAGATCTATGATCCTCCGGTCTACTTTGTTGCTGATAAGAAGTACTAGGACCTTCTTCATCTTGAAACCTTCTTAAGGTTTCTCTTTGCCTTTATTTCTTCATTTCATTGATCTCCTTGGAGAGATCCTTCATAGTTCTCAAAAAAGATGAAGAAAAACTTAATCCCTCCATTACAGTAGATCTCTACTATCTTCTTTTCTTATGTTGTCAATAATGTCCACAATTTGAGCCAAAGATCGTGCTATGGTACCACTGTAACATCCCAAAATGGAATAATGCATTGATACACAAACATAATATTTGAAACACAAAAAATGTACACATATTTTGATCAACACAGATGTAGATAGAATAGGTGATCCATTTTATTCATTAGAGATGGATTACAGTTACAACGTTGTACAAATAGAGGTACTCTAGCCAAAGAAGTGGCCTAGAATGACCCTACAAACATGCCACAATAAGCACCGCGTAACTGGAGAGCTACAGGAAGCAATATTGCGCTATCCCTTTTGCTGATGATGTACATATGTAGTTTCTGAAAATTTAAATGCAGATATATGGAGCTCAAGAGCTCTAATGATTCCAAGATTCAAGATCTGGCCAATGTGATGGAAACCCAAGATAACCCAGAAAGGATTTTCCAGATCTATGAGTTTGGAAAATCACCCTCCTAGGGTTTGATCCCTTGATTGCTGGGTTATGCAGATCTAAAGCTAGATCTGATCCAAAGATGGCTAAAATTTGTTATACAAACAGATCTGAGGTTTGAGGTTTGATCCCTCCTTCAGATCTCCAAGCTAGAAGCTTGAGATCTTGTCTCTTCTTCCTTCTCCTCAAAATGCAGCAACTGAATATGCAACTACTAAAGAAACTGCGCTATACAAGAGGGAGAGACTCAATGCCTACTAAAATGTTCTACGATAAGCTCCAGGCTTATGTAAATGATGATGGAAAGGTAAGGGGATGATACCTCACATAATTCCTAGCTGAAGTGCTAGAAACTTCCTTCCTCCTTTGGATTTGCAATGATGGACTGCGCAATCCTTGATGGGATTGCTACTGCTAGGAGGTCAATAAAGCTTTGCCTGATGCTAGATCTAAAATTAATCCCTATTAATGCTAATCTTGAAGCCCAAGGTGATAGGAATAATCCTTCACCGGTTCTCCAGCTGAAATACTGAAGACAACCTCCTCCTCCCAAAATGATCTTCAGAAATTGCGTAATTCCTGAAAGTATGTGTTCTGCATAGAGTGGAAATAGTGTGGCACCAATGCCTGATGATGAATGGAAGCTCATAATAACCTTCCCGGAGTAAGCACACAATTACCTATTGGGTAAGGGTGGGATTCCCGCTCGGGAACACCTTGTGCTAAACAGCACTGCAAACTTAGCTAAACAGCCTAAGAGTGAATGGAAATGTCACCTGACAAATCTAGATCTAAACATATCATCAAATCATAAACTAAAGCATGCCTCCAATGTTTCCTTCATCTCCTTTATATACAAAGTGAGCCTTCCCAAGCCCTGGCCCACCTCTAAACTGCGTTGTTCATGTGGACATAATCCTCCATGGTTGAATGTGTTGTCTCTCCAAGTCCTCCATCATGTCTGCATGCAATGTGCACCCTCTCCATCATGTGTGCATTAAATGCACTACTTCCTCCATCACTTCATCGTGAATGCTCTATGATCTTACATTACATTTCCTCCATGATCTCAGTTGACTGCTTCAACCTCCATGATCTATCTCATTAATGAGACATGATCTCCACTCCATTCACATTAATTGTTTCTCCACTATCCCATTATGTAGATCTATGTCTAAATAACCCACATTCACACATCAAAAGTGGATCTTATTCATCTTTTAGTATTATGGGTCCCTCCACCTTTTTATTTAATTAATTAATTAATTTTATTAAGAACTCTAATATTCCAAATATCATATGAAATTTTAGAAATATTACAAGGGTGGAGGGGGTGCGAAATAGATTATGAGTCGTCGGATGCATTGAAGTGGAGCGGAGCTGAAGCCAGAATGGCGGAAGTGGAAGTAGATTTAGCGGGATTCATTAACACTGAAATGGGCGAAAAAAAGGCCACACGAGGGCTATTGATGACATGGCAAGAAGGTGGGACCCAAACTCCGCCTGCACATCGCAAATCGCAGGATTTATGTGTAAGCAGCGAGGATCAAAAGGTAAAAAGTGTGATGTGCGAAGTGCAGGGGCAGGGAAGGTGACGTGGCATGGACGGAGGTGGGACTGCACCCACAAATCGCATGTTGCAAGTTCTATGTGGGAGCAGGTAGAGGTGAAATGTTAAAACCTGCGAAGTGTGGGGGCAGGGAAGGTGATGTGGGAGATGGAGGTGGGGCCCTGACCGCAAATCGCAGATCGCAAGGTTTATATGATAACAACAAATCATAAGTGATGGAAAGTGCAATGTGTGAAGTGCAGGGAAGGTGACGTGTCATATGGAGGTGGGACCAATTTGCAAATCGCAATATTTTCATGGAAGCAACAAAGGGTAAAGGTTATATTCTACGGAGTGCGAAATGCGATGAGTGGAGAGGTTGGCGGTGCACAAAGGTAATTGAGTGCCAATAAATTTGTTGAATGGAAAAGAGTGTATTGTTTATGATAAAGGCTCGTATGGGAAGATGGGTCCCTTTATATCACATCGGCGGAGTTATAAGTGGCGAAAGTTGTTACGAATGAGTTTGTGATCTTGCGACGCGGGAAGGTAAGGAAGGGGTAATGTGTGGTCTATGCCATATATATATATATATATATCGAGCGGCCTAAAGTGGGGGGGCGGAGCTGCGAATAAAGAAATGTAGCGTGGGACCTTAGAAATGGAAAAATGAAGGGTAAAAGAGGGTAAATGAAGGTAAAGAGTATAAATGAGATGAATGAGGGTATAAATGAAGTTTTCTCACCATTACACCTTGTCAGCCACAATTTCCCCTTTCTACTGAACTGAAAGACAGATTGATTCCTTGAAGCTCTTTAATAGTCAGGATTTCCCTTCCTTTCTCCTTCTCCACTTTGTGTGCGGTCACGGGCCAACATGTGGCTTCCTAAAACATCGGGTCTCCTCCCATCAGTGAAAGGCCATAAATATAAAGGAGCCTTAGTTGTGGTGGTATTGGGTTAAGTTTCCATCATTTCCCTTAACCTAGCAGTTGCCCTCTCAGGAACCCTTTTTAGGTCTCCTTCTATTTTGAGTGGTAACAGGACCAGTATATTAGATAGGGACAATAGTTTCCTTAGCACCTTTTGGTTCAACCTATGGTCTCTCATGGATACAAATTTTACCAAATTTACTACCTTTCATCCCAATCAGATGGTCAAGCAGAAGTAGTCAACTAGATGATTGTGCATATCTTTTGCATGTACAACTCCAAGCACCCCCATAAATGGGACAAATTCCTTCCATATGTTCAATATAGTTATAATGTAGCCCTCCACAACTCTATTTGCCACAATCCTTTTAAAGTGTACTTGAGGTTCCAATGGTTGGACCATATTGTTGTAGTTATTCCCATTTCATCTTCACTGAATAAATCCTCCCATGCTTAGGATGAGGTAGATAGGGCATCCAAATTTTTTGAGTAGATCCAACATCTCCAAAAACATTTCCATGATATCCTATAGAAGATCAATACCAAGTACACGTGGCCACATGCCCAGCACAAGATTCTACATAAGTTTCAGTTTGGTGATAAGGTGTGGTTACATTTACAAAAGAGTGCATCACAAGCCCAAACAAAGCTTTGAACATTCAATATGTTTATAAATCTAGGGCATCTATATTAGGGTGATTTCCCTTACTTTGATAACTCCTTGTGATGTTATTTTACTTGATTTGATGTGCTTGTAATTAACTTCTTCTTTAACTTAATTATTATTGTGTTATTATCATCAAACAACTACCAAACTATGAAGATCAATGAGATAAGAGGACATAAAATATATGTTTCTAGCCAAGGCCAAAACCTTTCCTCTTGAAAGGAAAACCCACAACAATTATTCCCTTCTTGTAGAATCTTCAAATAACGAATTCCAAGACCTATGACCCAAGACAAATAACCCTCCAGGACCAATTGAACCTCTCCTTGATGGATCTTCTCTTCCATAAAGTAAACCCAATTCAAACACTTATTATTTCTCACAACTTTGACACCTGCAACAAATTTTTTCTCCTTCAGTAGTTCTGCAACATTTCAACCCTTCCTGCAATATCTGATTTTCGCACGTGTGAGTGGGTTAGTGGCTAAAATTATATTCTCTCTCCTTTGCTTGATGTGCTTCATCTTCCTTGACAACTTGGCTTCCTTACTTGATCTTCTTGCTCTCAAAATTTGGCTTCTTGTGGTGGTTGCAATTCGTTCTTTGTTGCAATATAAAAATGCTCTAATTATTTTTGCACATGTGAGAGGAAGTAGCCCAAAACAATATCCAAACACTTTTCTTTCTTGTCCTTTATCTATCTTCTTTTTCACTCATATTTTAGGCCTCTTTCTAGTATTTATTGAACTTATTGGATGCACCTTCAAATGAGGTTGAGCTTCTATATATATAGGCTTCTTGTGAGGTCGAGTTTCCCTTCATGAGGCCGACTTGTCTTCTGTAGGCCAACTTCCCTTCTTGTAGGCCGACTTGATCTTGGAGGAGAATATTTGACACTTTTGACTTACATAAATGCTCTTTACATGATACAAATTTCCCAATAGAGCCTTTTACTTATGGAAATGACTCTCTTGACTCTTTGACTCTATGGAAATCCATAGAATCACTCAAATGGTGCTTGACCTATAAATAAAATGACCTTGAGCATGAAACCCATGCTATAAAATAACAATAATAAAATTTATTTTTCTCTTTACATCAAATACATAATCCATTATGAAGACCGAACCTAGTTACATATTTAAACACTCCCTCATAACTAATAAGGTATTCATAATACAAACAAATTACGTGGACATTCTCATACTAAATAATTCTCATAAGAAGATTCATATTGGTAATTCATCTCATAAGCTATCTTCTCATCTTATATTAGTGCATCTCATCAGATCAACCAACATGGCCACATAGCAATGCCTTGACTAATTTCTCTATCTCTCCACAAGAATAGAGCACAATGATTTATAGACACCATTATCATTGTCTCTCAAGGCACACACCCCATTTGGATGTTCACAAGGTATTTCCTTCTAGGACCATTCCTATCTTGGATTAACACATCCTCAAGGAATTTCCTCCTCAACTATTATTACCTATTGGATGCCCTTCCTCATCCTCAAAGAGTATCAAAACTCATATACTTACCCAATTTTCCATTCTTTCTTCATAATGAAGACAATAATGATGTGTTTATCTCTCCCTCTCAACTAGGGAGGATATACTCATCCCTATGAAAGGATTATATCCAAGCTCCCTCTTACCTAGGGACTTGTTACCAACAACAGTTATCTGCTCTTTGGTGGAGATCATGGCACTATCAGTTGCTTTTAGAGCTCCTCCTTTCTACACCATCATATCATGGATAAAATTCAACTTCTTCATCATGGAGCCTTCTTATTCCAAAACTTCTTCGTAGGGAATTGATCATCTTTTCCACAAGACTTCCCTTCAACGAAACATAGTGTTGAACCAATTGTCATACCATCCTTCTCTTCATCGGGAAGTGAACTTCTTAGTCATCATCTAGTTAACCTTCATACTGCTACATTTTTCCAAGTCATGTTTCTTTTAGGATCTTCTGTCGAATCTTAAGTGTAGATGAAATTCTACAACCCTCTTTTGATAGCCCTATTACAATCCAACCAGATGCTTTCTTTCAAAAATAAAAAATGAACACAAAATCAACATTATATATTTATGATGGCCCTTTTTCTTGATATCTACTTATTCACTATAAGGAAAATACCCTCTAGCGGAGGTTATAAAGGAGGTTTTTAGTGTTATAAAATTGGCCAAAATTGTCAAAAAAACATTTGCTACAACATCCTTTTTGGCAACGGAGGTTTTGATGAATCTTCTAATGGAACTTCAACACAACAAAAAAAACTGAGTGGCCAGAGGTTTTTACGGATTTTTTTCTCATCGGTGTGTGCATCATGTGTAAACGCATCAGTGCATTTTAACCTATACGCATCAGTACTGTAAACATACCAAGCACTGTTATGGAAAACAAATTTCGGACACCCTGAGGCATTTAGCAACGTCCCAGTGCATGTCACCCACAAATATGCACCGGGCCAATAGAAGGTGCATGCATCGGCACCATTAAGGTGTAAAAATGCACCGAGACGTTAAGGTGTTAAAACACACCGGGTCATTAAGTTATAAAAACACACCAGTGCATTAAACGAAAACCATAACGATGCATGCAACGCATATATGCCTAGGTTGTAGTCTTCGATAAAGCACACCAGACATTCTAATTGGTATTGGTATTTGGTGTGGTTCTCATATCTCATAGAAATGCACCGGTGCATAGTATCATACATATGCACTAGTGTTCATTTTCTATTTTTTAGAAACATCGACCTATGACAGTGATATTATTATGATTTTTTTAAATTCATTATTCATCAAAAGTCGACACATATATTATAACAATATTCATATCAATTAATTTTTTATCAGTGCATTTGAAAGTGATGTTTGGATGAATTTTTTATATCATATCATCAGATTTCGCATCTCTTCATTATAATATTTAATCATCCATATATGTAATCAATGGTGTAACATTTCACAGCGACAATGGAGAATGCAATAGAATAAATTAAAATGTATTTTATTATATATATGAATAAGACACTCTTTGTGATACAAAATGGGAATTTATTGGTATCTCTTCGTCTTTCAATTGGGACACTATATCCATTACAATAAACAAAATGTCTAATTTCACAGACAAATATTTTAAAAAATACAACGCCTTGCTTTGATATCCAAACATATTGATCATCATTCTTCGTTGGAACTATTTTCACTGCTCGAGATACTTCCATGACTTGGGTTTTTTGGAGGAATTTTTTGTTTATTATGTTGATTGTTTTCTTCTTCTTCAAGTTCCATCTACAAAAAAAAGTGTAATGAGTGTATATACATTGGTGAGAATAATGAAAATTGCAATATTAAATAATATACATCAATTTAAATCGAAAATAAATGTACCATAGAAATAATTGACTCGTGAACTATACACATTATATCAAAACCAAATATCTTTCAACAATTCACTTGTTGGCGTAGTTCCATACGTTGTTTCCTACAAGTTTTACGCCCCATAAAAAATCATAGAATTAATATAAAAGATTTTTTTGTTCTATTAATTATAAACGAAGCTAAGTAAAACAAGATATATACTTACAAATTCCATAATTAATTTATGATATGCCAACATATACTGACAACCCATATTTAACCCAATGTCAATCAATTCTTCTGATGGTTCTTCTTTGTATGTTAGCACATGTTTGAAGACATTCAATGATGATTGTTGTAAAACAACTTAAAATATACAAAAATGAAATCTAGTTAAGTTGTTATAAGGAAGTAACAATTCCTCACAAACATAAATATCAACCCTTTTCTTCCTTGTCATCCTGTTTTATGTGTTGAATGGGTTCCATTTTATTTTCTTTTCTGCAAGAAAATACTTGAAAATTATTTTTTAATGCTAAATTATTTATCTCTTGTACCTAATCAAAAAATTCAATGATTACATATAACATTTGAAGCACATTGTTGTTGAGATGGCTCCTCGTGTGATGCAATTGTGTCCATTTCTTTGACTATCTCCTTGTGCACCTTTTTGGACATTCCTACTGGCATATTTTTGATATCAGCTCGTTCATCCATTGAGATTTTTATAATCTTCCTGAAAAAATGACATGAAAATAAACTATTTAATTTTATAGCAAAAGTGATATTTGTAAATGATTTTTTTGTAGTAATATATACATATAATTCTAGAAAACATTTAAAGGAATATTAATTTTTCATTCCTACTTTTTTGTTGTTGTATGTTTTTGCTATTAAAAGTCTGACATGTCTCATTGACCAATTCTCTGGAAACTCTTCCTTTAGTTTAAATAAAATTTGGTTCTTGGAATCATTGGATTTATTTTCTATTGTAAGTGGAAATAACGTCTATACATCTATTCCACTAGATCCCTCAATTTTTTGTAAAATCTTTTCCCCCTTTTGTTAACCTCCATCACCACTCTAGATGAGCTAAGGGGCAATTCATTTTCATTTTCATATTCTATTTTTTCTTTTATTTTCTTAGAGCAACATTCATTTTTCTTTGTTGTTGGTCCCTGTAGAAAATTAAACATATATGAATTAATAGATTGTTTGAAACATGTTATCTAATATTTTTAAGTATATTGTTAATGAAAATTCAAAAAAGAAACTCATATTGGATCAATAGTATTTTTTCATTCACCTAATTCATCTTTCTACAATTTTTCCATCAATATTTTACGGTATTCTAGTCTTAGATCAGAAAGAATCTTATCGAGCTTCGTCATTTTGTGGCTCTACGTAATACACACTAAATAATACATATTAGTTAAACCTACATATATTTCAAAAATAATAATTTTTGTAAAGAATTTACAAAAAACTTTCATTTTTTGTTTTTCTGGATGTTTTATCAGTATTTTTGTTACTTAAACTCTTGTCAACCATTTCTTTATCAATATAAAACTTTTACCATTCATTAATATATTTTATAAATAAATCACATACCTTTCAGGTCAAAAAAAAATAATCAAGAAAACGGTGCATCTATCTAAATTAGACGTCTGGTGCGACTTTCGCAACTTATGCACTGAAAAACAGTGTGGTAGGTTCTTATAAACGCACCGCCAATATAGTAGAAACATCGTATGGTACTCTTTGTCAATAAAATACCCGATGCATTATATTAATATCGTAGCAACGATTAACATAAACATAAATTAATAAAAATTTACTTTTATCAAATAGTGGTTTTTTTCAATATGTGCCTGGTGCGCTATACTACAATCACACACCGGTGCGCTATTTTAAACAGGGAGCACCAATTAACAAAAGTTTTTTTTCTTAATCGTGCAAGGGCCGATAGGGTTGGGATCTGACTCTACAATTGGTCCCACGAGTTAGATGTCATATTCTTATATGTGTAGTAATACAAACCCTATAAATCTAAAATGAAAAGCCCTAATTGTGATGTCACATAAACAAGAAGAAGCAAGGGTTTAACGTAAGAATGGTTTTTTTTGTTTTTGTCAGTATTTTAATTAAATTTAAATAAGAATAGATATTGTAAATGATTTTATAAGTAAAATGCATTGTAAAATTTAAAAATTTTACTATGCATGTATTAAATCTAACATAAATTGTAAAAAAAACAATTATTACAGTAAAATTTAACAATTTTACTATACTACAGGGTTTTTGTGTGAATCACCATATGTTTCAAATTGTGATTCTCTGAATAGTATTGTTGTTTGAAAGTATTTTGTTGCTCCACAGTGCTCTCCTACTCTCTTGCTCCAAGTATGTCTCTCGTGCAAATCCATGCCTGAAAAATTTTGCAAAAATAATGAAATAATGAATGGCTTTTACTATTTAAAGAACTTAATATGAAATTAGATTTCCGAAAATCATTTTCCACTCATTTTTAAGTTTACTGCTTCTTTTTCACTTTAAAAAAATAAATTTGTGCTTTTTTCCCCTGATATTCGGTGCATTTGTTAACTAACAGCACCGGTGCGTCTGGTAATAAAACCGCACCGGTGTGGTTAATAGTACATTACCACCGATAACAATAACTCCTTTTTTAAGGCACCGAAATTACTTTTTGATATATACACCAAAATTTATTATTGATTTTTCTCAAATGCAAGGATAAAATCTCATAATTATATCAAATGGATAATTCTTCAAAATCCATCTTGTTCCATAATATTTCTCAAATTTCATCGTGGAGTTCTCCCTATCCATCTCCAAACATAATTACTTTAGATTTTATTTATATTTTCATTATCTAATTGAATTTTTTTTTATCCATGTCAATCAGCTGAATAAAATTAATGTATACAAATTTTCAGGTTCATGAAGATTCAGAATCGAGTTTAGATGCACAAAATATTCAAACAATTCCAAAAAGTCGGACGCTCTTATTAGGAGCATCATACCGCAAGGCACAGTTGGTAGCTAAAAATGGACAATCGCTTCACTCTGCCAATTGTAACATGCCATCTTATAGCCACAATCCTAGGACAATGATGGTAATAATTGTTTGGTATAATCTAATTATTTCCGTCAAACCAATTAATCATGCATTGACATGCTTACTAATTGATATCATCAATTTGTACTAATCATGTTCAAATATACTTTTTTGAAATTATTAGAATTCTAGTGATGATGAGCTACCTACCTACCATCTTCCGTTGCACACCACGACAATGTAAAATCGAGAGAAGGCTAAATTAAGAAAAAAAACTCAGAGAGGAACGATACCAAGAATGGTTGAATCAACCTCCTATTCAATTTCCACTACGTCTGTATTCACCAATTAGGAATGACTACATCAATAGTAGTTCTTCACAAGTTGGAAATGGAGGCAATCAAATAGAGGTTCGTATGGACGATTACTTAAGGAATACGACTGCCATGGAGACAATTTTGTTAGATGCATTCCATAACGATGATAAGCTAGGGGATGATGCTCATATCATTGATACCTTTTTTGAAAGCCTTAAATTTGCTTCCACCACCCCTCTCTTTCAACCTGGCGGTCAGTCAAAGTCTACCCAGTTGGGGACAATGATGTTACGGTACAACTTGAAAGCAAAGTTTGGCTTGTTGAATGCATGTTTCTCGAAAATTTTGTGGTAATTGACCATCAAGTCCCTTATAATTTGAGAAACATTGTCACACAATCAACATTAAAAATGGTCAGTTTTATGAACGTTAATAATTATTTCCATTATACATTTAATATTTTCCATAACCAACTGTTGAGATTCAACAAGATGATGAGCTTAGTGAAAAGAGTCACCTTCACTTAGTGGGCCCGTAGGCTATTTTTGGCGCAAGTATATTTTTAGACTATGTCTATTTTTAGATATGATGATCATATTTCAGAAGTTGCAAGATGTTATTTGTGGATGATTGATCAAGTTGGAAAAATAGATGAAATTCTATTTTTATAATATTGGGCGAAGTCTATTTATAGATCGTTAATCTAAAAATAGATGCATGTCAATTATTATTAACTATTAATAATAATCACACTCTAAACAACAACTTATTCTCTTGGAGCACTTCAGTTCAGTGCACACATGTGGCACATCAGCTGACATAAGGAATTACGCAATTCCTAAGGGTTTACTGGAGCTAATGCATGGAGGACTAAGTTAGAACTCAAGTGGCAGAGTTATGACATAGTTTAAAGAAGTAGTTATGGAGTTGTATTCAGTTTAACTCAGTTAGACTCAGTTGAGCTAGTTGTATATAGTCTAACTGATTGATACACTAGTGAGAGTGGATTGAATTAATTAGTTAATTAATTCACAAATAATAACTCATTAATCAACTGAACAATGCATTAGTTAACTATAGTGCATGGCAATTTCAGTGGAGACCAGTGGAGAGATAGGTGAAAGGGCAAGATAGACTATCTGTTGTGACTATATTGATGCATTAATTGCATCACACACTCAGTGGAGATGCCAATGAGTATTGCGCATTCAAGTATGGAGTAATTTGAATTCATTCAAAGCTATTCTTCAGCAGAGATTGCGCAGTGGAGGCAGGCTAGCAGGTGGCAAAGATCGGTGCATGGATTTGCAAAATTGGGCCTGATTAGTGTATGACGATTGTACTATACTGAGGGCTTGTGATAAGCTTTGTATGCTTGTATGAGATTTTCATATGATCTCCATGTTACATAATATATAGTTGGGGTTTTCAGCTTCAATATTTTCTGGTTAAAAACTGTGTTATGTGCGATTGAATATTTTTGTTTATGCTTCACATGTGTGTGCAATTAATTTTTCCTCAAAAGATCAACAAGTGGAATAGATTCAGTATCTTGCATAAAGTTAAATAGTGTGAGATCAAGTGGATCTTGGACATATGCATGCTTAGTGCATATAATTGCTACATGGTATCATAGCATTGTTGATTGAAGATTGCAATTGTGAAGTGAGTTTGTGCTGGTGGACAATTCAAATTTGCTACAGAAGATTCTTGGTGTAGAAATCGAGTATACATTGATATGTCTTTCAACGGATTGAGATTGGAGTATGCCCTTGATGGGAGCTCAAATCACATTGCTTGGAAGGACAGGATGGAGGCGGTGTTAGAGGATAATGGGCTAAAGGATTTCATCGATAGCGATGTTCCTAAGTTGGGATCTAGTGATGTTGCATTGCTTGATGCATGGCAAAAGAAGACTGCAAAGACAAGGAGGATTTTGTTGGAAGGTGTGAAGGACCATATTGTGTCCATCCTTCACGGGAAAGCCACTCCATTCTTAATGTGTAAGGCTTTGACAAACATGTTCCAAAGTAGAAGTGACCAGAGGAAGTTGGCGCTTAAAGACAAGCTCAGAAAAATAAAAATGGAGAAAGGTGACAGTATTCCAAATTACCTCACGAATTTTTTCCACTGCAAGGATGAACTGGGAAGTGTGGGGGTTGTTGTTGATGAAGAATACTTGGTGAGCTTGGCTCTCCTTGGGCTTCCGAAGAGTTGGCATAGCTACGAAGACTCTATCAATGGACAGGAGAAACTATCGGGATGGGAGCGACTTTGGTCAGATCTTATGCAGGAGGAGATAAGGCGGGATACCAGGGATGGATCTTCATCGAAGAATGAATATGAAGAGAATTGCGCTTTGGATGCCAAAGCAAGGAAAGGGAATGGGAAGAAAAATCCTTCAAAATCTGATGCTAAAGGCAAGAAGCCGGATTTGTCCAAAGTGAAGTGTTTTCACTGTCACGAACATGTACATTTCGCCACTAATTGTCCACAGAAGAAGAAGAATAAGCACGCTGCTGGATCTGCAGCTGGAGAGGCCTTAGCCTCGCAATTTGAGCTGTATTTTTCCTTGATTGCATGCTTGGTTTCAAGCTGCATGGGATCGGTGTGGTATCTTGACAGTGGTGCGTCTTTCCATATGACCGGAGACAAAGAGTTGTTTAGTGACTTGGAGGAGATGAACCTCCAGATGCATATAGAGATGGGCGACGATGGTAGGTACAGTGCGACTGGCATTGGGACCATTACATTTGAGAGGGAATCCGGTAATCCATTCTTGCTGAAGAATTTCATGCATGTTCCAGGTCTGAAGAAGAACTTGGTCTCAGGCGCAATGCAGGAAGACAAGGGTTATGATGTTGTTTTCAATAAGGGAAAATCCTTCCTTCGACATAAAACAATGGGTCAAACCAAGAAGATAGGGGTTCAAATTAAGAATATCTACAAGCTGGAGGTAGATGGTTGGGCTGAAATGGTGGGCAAAGAAGAAGAAGTGGTGAGCCGGGATGAGGGCGAATTATGGCACAGGAGAATGGGCCATCTTCACCATGGAGCTTTAAATATTTTGCAATAAATTTCTACTGGACTTCCCAAGGGTACTCTTGCGCAGTCAGATCAGTGAAATGGATGTACCATGGGTAAGTTTGTGAAGACCACCTTTCATGAGAAGGAGAACCGTGCTTCGATGATCCTGGAGAGAATTCACACAGACGTGTGTGGATCATTCTCGGTTGCTTCAACAACAAAACACAGGTATTATGTGAAATTTGTTGATGATTATTCTCGTAGATGCTGGATCTTCTTCATGCAGAAAAAGATTGAAACGTTCTCAAAGTTCTGTGAGTTCAAGGCATTCGTGGAGAAGGAGTCGGGGAAGCAAGTGAAAGCTCTACAGAGCGATAATGGTGGTGAATACATCTCGGGAGAATTCAAAGACTTCTGTAGCAAAGAAGGAATTCGAAGAGAACTCATAGCGCCTCATAACCCACAGTATAATGGGGTCGCAGAGAGAAAAAACAGAATGATCGTGGGTGTTGCACGAGCGATGCTGCATGACCAGGGCCTACCGATGCACTTGTGGGCGGAAGCATGCAACACTGCGGTTTATGTGCAAAACCGTTGTCCTCATAGAGTACTTGGCATGAGTACACCTAAAGAAGCATTTTCTGGTAAGAAGCTTGATATTTCTCATTTGAAGATTTTTGGCTCACTTGTTTACATTCATGTGATGAAGGACGCCAGGAAGAAGCTGGAGCCGACTGCATAAGTTGGGATATTTGTGGGGTACACAGAAACACCCCATAACTATCTTTTGTATTTTCCAAATAGTCGGATGACTGTTGTGCGACGGGATATAAAATTCAATGAGGTGAAAGCCATGAAGTTGTCGCTTGAGAGGGAGATACACTTGCATGCGGAAGAGGAACTTGTTGTTCCCAAAGATGAGCCTCTGGATGTGGATCAGCCATAGGAGGAGATTGATGGAGTGGAGGAGTCCACTCATGCAGAACCAAACATCATACAAGGCAGAAAGCGTACCACAGAAGCTGAGAGACTGAATCTTGATGCGGCACATAATGTAGGAGTCCCTACATCACAGTGCAGACAGAGACAATCACCTAACCAATATACTAGATACATGGCTCTTATGAGAAAGTGTATTGTGATAGAGCCATCTTCTTTTGAAGAAGAAACGCAGGAGCCCACATGGGTAGATGCCATGGTGGAGGAGTATGACTCCATTGTGAGAAACAGTGCTTGGGAGATTTTTCCAAGGCCAATGGGAAAATCAGTTGTAGGATCAAGATGGATCTACAAGGTAAAGCAAGCTACTGATGGGAGTTTCGAGAAGTATAAGGCAAGATTTTTTGTCCAGGGCATCTCACAAATTGAGGGGATTGACTATGAATAAACCTTTTCACCTGTCTCATAGTATTTTTCCATACGGACCATCCTTGCTCTCTCAGCGCAGATGGGTTGGCACATTCATCATATGGATGTGAAGACTGCGTTCCTTAATGGGATCATTGAGGAAGAGGTGTACATTGAGCACCCTGAAGGATTTTATATCTTCAGCAGTGAGTCGCATGTGTGCAGGCTCAAAATAGCGTTGTATGGGCTGAAACAAGAACCCTGTGCTTGGTACACTCGAATCGACAGCTATTTCACTAGACTTGGCTTCACCAAGAGTGAGGCGGATGAAAACCTGTACCAGATTATGGTGGATGGTAAGCTTTTAATCATCGTACTTTATGTTGATGATTTAATACTAACAGGTGATGAGCAGTTGATACACTCATGCAAGGCAAATCTTGCAAAGGAGTTTGAAATGAAGGATTTGGTCCTCCTTCATTATTTCCTTGGATTGAAAATATGGCAGCGGGAAGGTGAACTGTTTGTGTCTCAAGGCAAGTATGCCCGGGAGATACTAGAGAAGTTTCACATACAAGGCTGCAAGCCTATCAACACTCCTCTTCCAGAAATTGGAAGAAAGAGGATGCTACATCTGCAGAAGTATTGGATGCCACTGTTTATCGACAGTTGGTGGGTTCGCTCATGTATTTATTCAATACAAGACCGGACATATGCTATGCGGTGAACCAGCTTTCACAAGCGATGGTTAAGCCTACGAAGATCTTTTGGAAGGCAGGAAAGCATGTCCTGAGATATCTCAGGGGCACATCTGAGTATGGTATATGGTATAGACATACGGATGAGGTGAAGTTGCATGGCTTCACGGATGCAGATTGGGCAAGAAGCCCAACAGAAATAAAGAGCACATCAAGAGGGATTTTCAGTATCGGATCTACGACAATTTCTTGGTACAGCAGGAAACAAAGATCTATGGCACTCAGTTTAGCGAAAGCGGAATACATAGCAGCAAGTTTAGCTGCATGTGAGGCTATCTAGATGAGGAAGATCCTGGTTGGTTTGTTCGGTTCACATTTAGATCCCAAGGTGATTCATTGTGATAATCAGAGTTGTATTAAACTCTTGGTTAATCCTATGTTTCATGATAGTTCTAAACATATTGATATCCGGTATCATCATATCAAATATTGTGTGCAGTGGAAGATCATGTTGCTTCAGTACATTCCTACAGAGGATCAGGATACAGATATTCTAATGAAGGCGCTCACCAGGAGCAAATTTTAATACCATAGAGGCAAGATCGGGGTGAAGGATAATCCCTATCTTGTTGAGAGGGAGTGTTGAGATTCAACAAGATGATGATCTTAGTGAAAAGAGTCGCCTTCACTAAGTGGGCCCGCAGGCTATTTTTTGCGCAAGTATATTTTTAGATTATGTCTATTTTTAGACATGATGATCATATTTCAAAAGTTGCAGGATGCTATTTGTGGATGATTGATCAATTTGGAAAAATAGATGAAATTCTGTTTTTAGAATATTGGGCGAAGTCTATTTATAGATCGTCAATCTAAAAATAGATGCATGTCGATTATTATTATCTCTTAATAATAATCAGACTCTAAACAGAAACTTATTCTCTTGGAGCACTTCAGTTCAATGAACACATGTGGCACATCAGCTGACAGAAGGAATTACACAATTCCTAAGGGTTTACTGGAGCTAATGCATGGAGGACTCAGTTAGAACTCAAGTGGCAGAGTTATGACACAGTTGGAAGAAGTAGTTATGGATTTTTATTCAGTTTAACTCAGTTAGACTCAGTTGAGCTAGTTGTATCTATTCTAATTGATTGATACACTAGTGAGAGTGGAGTGAAATAATTAGTTAATTAATTCACAAATAATAACTCTTTAATCAATTGAACAATATATCGGTTAACTAAAATGCATGGCAGTTTCAGTGGAGACCAGTGGAGAGATAGGTGAAAGGGAAAGATAGACTATCTGTTGTGACTATAGTGATGCAATGATTGCATCACACACTCAATGGAGATGCCAATGAGGATTGCGTAGTCAAGGATGGAGTAATTCGAATTCATTCAGAGCTATTCTTCAACAGATATTGCACAGTGGAGGCAGGCTAGCAGGTGGCAAAGATCGGTGCATGGATTTGCAAGATTGGGCCTGATTAGTGTATGTCGATTGTACTGTACTGAGGGCTTGTGATAAGCTTTGTATGCTTGTATGATATTGTCATATGATCTCCATGTTACATAATATATAGTTGGGGTTTTCAGCTTCAAGCTTTCCCGGTTAAAAACTGTGTTATGTGCGATTGAATATTTTTGTTTATGTTTCACATGTGTGTGCAATTAATTTTTCCACAAAAGAATAACAAGTGGAGTAGATTCAGTATCTTGCATAAATTTAAATAGTGTGAGATCAGGTGGATCTTGGACATATGCATTCTTAGTGCATATAATTTCTACACCAACTATAGTTTATTCAAAGATAATGTTCTTCTGAGTGATAATGTCTTGCCCAGTAGCTACGAAGAGGCAAATAAATTTTTGAAAATTTTGGGCGTTGAATATGTATCATACCATGCATGTCCAAATTATTATATTTTATATAGAGGATAATATGTAGACAAAGACATATGTCTGAAATGTGGGCATGACGGGTATGATAAATCAAAAAAGAAGGGTAAATCACGTGGTCCTCCTTTTAAGATATTGAGGCACATGCCTATAATCCCAAGGATTCAAAGGCTCTTCCATTGCAAATAATTAGCTATGTTGCAGGGATGGCATACGCATTAGGGTAATTTTGAGGTCTAAAATGGACCTCCTAAGGAAATTATAAAATAAAATGGGAAATAATATAATAAGATTAAATTACATCATCAAATTTTAGAGGGAAAAAAACAAAAAAACTACTTTTTCAACTCATATCCATATGGGTTTGCTCAAATTTCGTGCGGGGACAATCGTTTGATGCATAATTTGATCCAAGGAGTACCCATGTTGCATACTTTTGATGGACCCTGCTACACAAGAAATTAGAAATACATGAAAAATGTGATTGAAATCATGTTTTTCATGTATTTCTCAGTTTTCGTGTAGCAGGGTCCATCGAAAGTATGCAACATGGGTACTCCTTGGATGAGGAATTAACCCCGCTTGAAATTTGAGTAAAACGTTGGGGAGATGAGTTGAAAATACAAGTTGAAAAAATAGCTTTATTATTTGATTATATTTTAATATTTTTAGTTTTTAACCACAAAAATGATGAATCATCCCCCATGGTTGACATCATCATATTGAATACTATTTTCTCTTATAAAGTTTATTTTAGTCGTACATTTTTCTTAGGAGGCCCATTTTAGACCTCAAAATTTCTCTAATGTCACACATAAGTGAGTTGGGAGTTATGTGAATCCCAAAAAATTCAATAGCCATGAAGCATATAGAGGATACATGGCCCGAAAAAATTGAGAATGAAGTACGAAGTCTATGACTCAGCGTAGCTATGGATGGCGTCAACCCATATTCCCTCCAGAACACCAACTATTCTGTTTGGCCTGTAGTAGTGATCAATAACAATATCCCCCCATGGTTGTTCGTGAAGAATTAACATCTTATGTTGGCTCTCATAGTCCCTAGTAGAATACAAGTGAAGAATATGGATGTCTACTTACAACTATCGGTAGATGAATTGAATGAATTATGGGATGGGATAAATGTATACGATGAATCAAGATCCATGGCAGCAGAGAGGAGTTTTATGTTGTATGGCATATGTTATTACACGACACATGATTATCCAGGCTTAGGAGTTTGCTTTGGTAAATTACATGTTTATTGATTTGTTTATATACGTAACAATATTCTTTCGCATATTAATTATTTAATTCGTTGTAATTGTTCTGATCTTCGTGATGTTCTTTAACGTGCCATGCATATTGTATAAAATAATTTCGCAATCTTGTAACAAAAGGGTATTATGGATGTAAATGTTGTGGACCTTCTCTAAAAGCTAAATGGTCGAACAACCTACGAAAGCCAATGTATTACTGCTCCAAGGTATTCCTCCCATAAGGACACCCTTACAGAAGAGCAACATCCGCTTTCAATGGTAAACGAGAGAGAACCCAAAGGCCTCAAATAATGACACCAGCTGAATGGCTTAGATCGTATGAGAGAGAGAAGGAGAAGGAGTTCATAGAAATGTTTGATTCAAATGGGGAGCCTATGTTCGATGATCCATAATTCTTCGACAGTTATGTTCAGAAATTTCCCATTGGGATGAAAAGGAAATCTATCTTTTATAACCTCCTATATTGGGAGCATCTTAATATTACCCACTTATTAGATCCCATGCATATATTTAAAAATGTTTCATCTTCTTTATGGAGGCACATATCATCGAAACAAAGTGACACATTGGTTGTTAGGAAAGATCATATTACTTCAAAAACTAAAAAGAAACATTGGCCAAGACAATTAGAAAGTACAGGATCAGAGATTGGTCCCTCTAATTAGTATTTGAAAGAAGGTGATGTCCCATGGATTTTAAAAAAATATGATCTTTCTTTGGCAAAGGAAGTTATAATGGGTGTGAGGGTTCCATCTTCATATGGGTCTTCACTACGGCGTTGCTTCACCGTGGAAGACCATTTGTCGGGGTTGAAATTGCATGACCATTTGAATCTTCTAAGAGTACGTATAATGTCAAAGCCATGATTTTATTATTTGTTATATTAATAAACTTTATCCCATGGGATCATAAAACACAACTAATTTTTTATATTATTGCAAGTGTTTATAACTTTGCAGTGTCATTATCCTTTGTTCGTGCGTGGGTGTGTGAAACATGACTTCACTAAGACCTAGGGTGTGCCATATCTAAATTATCTGCATTTGTATGTTGGATCACGTAAATGGAGATTCATGTAGCTATCATTCCACGGTGGCATCAAGAGATAGTTGATATTGTTTGTATGTTTGAGAAGGAACTGTCGATGAGTTTCATGGACTTGTGGGTTCATCTTCTAATCCACCTAGTAGATGAGGTTGAATTAGTTGGGGTGGTTTCATGTTGTTGGATGTTCTTCTTAGAGAGTTACATGAAGAAATTGAAAGATTTTGTTTGACAAAGGGGAAAACCCGAGGGATCTATGGCAAAGGGGTACATATTGTATGAGTCTTTCTATTATGTCAGTGAGTACATCAAGCATATTGACAACACACAAGGTGCGGTGATTTGGGACGATGAAATGGATGAAGACAAAAGAGAAAGGGAGCTTCTCCAAACGAATGGAAAAAGGCGCTTGATAAAGAGTAAGCGACTTATAATTCTTTAAATTTACACAAAGTAAATATTCACGTTGAACTTCGATATAATGTATATTTTGATCTTATATGTACTATATGTCGGTTTTATTTCATCAACGAATAAATAAATTGAAGCAATCAATAAATTCGTTCTTTAAAATTCCGAAGTGACTGAACCGTGGGTTGCATTATACGAACAAAAGAGGATGAAATTGGATAGTGATAGGAAAGAATTCATACGGTTGAATGATAGAAGTGTGCCTTATCCCGATCATTTAAAAGAAAATATGACAATTATTTGCCCCAACGGTTGCATTGTTGACCAAGTTAGAGAGAAATACGGTGCAAACGGTCGTTACCTGCGTGCTGAAGAGGATGCGCTAAACATAGAGATTGGGTGCAACAACTCGATAATAATCTATTTATGTACATTTTAAACTTAATAATGCACCTTTGAAATGTAACATCTATATTTTACAATTTAACAGTTGGGTTATTAGACACATGACACTACAATTTTTTAACTTTTTTATAAGTGCATTTGTTCGAATCTATGTGGACATATGGACACCATTTTCACACAGAAAATTTCAATGATGGACACATGACACAAGACTATGGAGTGGAAGTCGAGTTTGATCAATCTAGTCGAGATAGCCACGGTGATCGAAACCTAGTACGAGGGACATTAGGTTACGTCGGAAAGATAAAAGAGATCATTGAAGTGGACTTCTCTTCTTTCCAATGTGTTATTTTTAGGTGCAAGTAGTGGGACAACTTTGATCGGAATAATGTAAAGGAAGATCGTGATAGTAGGTTGATATGTATCAACTCTAGAAATATGTGGGATGAAGCTAAGGAGCCTTACGTTTTCCCCAAACACTACAACTAGGTGTTTTTTTACCCAGATGTGTTGGATAGGGATTGGCGGTTTGTATTGAGACATGACCCTAGATCAAAACATATTTTTGAGAAAAATAGTGTTATCATGCCTAGTGAGCTCGAAGATAATGAGGGTGATCATGAGAACAGAGAGTGATATGGTACATGTGTTATTTCCTCATTTATACTATTTAATATGGGTTTTTATAAAGAAAATGACTTAACCTTATAACTAAAACTATTTTTTTCCAAACATTATAATATGTATTTTGAATTAATTGGTTTGCATTGTGTTAATGTTAAAATCATTTCACCTGAGAATTTGCAATTATGTTGATCTCGAAAGAAATGCACTGTATTAAGTTCTTTTTTTAATGTCAATTCCTAAAATAATACAACTACTTGATTGCTTTAAATGGTTTTTCACTATATCATTACTTAAGTAAATTCCCCCTATTATGTGTGTGTGTGTGTGCGCGCGTGTGTTATCTTTTCAAAATTTAAAAAAATGTATTAATGTATAATGTTATTTTTGGTATGCAAGAACATAATAAAATAATGATAATTCTAAACATGAATTTATTTGCATTATTTTCTAAACTTTATTATGTTACAAAAATTCATATTATTCTAGATTTATTATTTTACAATTATTTATATTCACACAAAATTACAAAATTACAATTTTACAATTATGGTAATTTAACAATATGTACGGTGACAATTAATTTACAATTTTAATAAAATTGAATCATGACAATACATACAATTACAATTACAATTTTACAATTTCATAATACAATTACAATTACAATTAAAATTTTACAAATATTTTACATACAATTACAATTACAATTATATTTTTACAATTTTACATACAATTACAATTGCAATCATGATACATACAATTACAAATTTACAAAATTTACAATTTTAATAAAATTGAATCATGACAGTACATACAATTACAATTATAATTTTACAATTTCACAATACAATTACAATTTTACAAATATTTTACATACAATTACAATTAAAATTACACAATTTTACAATTGCCAATACATAATATTTAATAAATATCATGATTTAATATTAAAAATAAACGTCATGATCGCGATAACCATCATGCAAACATCATATTCTAAAATACACATTCAAATTCGCTAACATCATCTAATCATTGTGATCATGATCATCTAACAAAACACAAGAATTGTATAGCATCATCATAACACAAACATCAAATATACATCTCATGTCAAATAACCGATATCACATACACATCTATCTGTAAGCACATTAAATGAACATATCTAACATGACCTAACAATATACACATCATGATTAACACCAACATGTAAATTAAGTACATCAACATGAACATAAAATAAATGCACCATATATATATATATATATATATATATATATATATATATATAATGTCAAAAATATACTACTATAATAGAAATTCATGTAAATGTCAAATATCCGGTGGTACTACATCAATACTATAACTAATACTCAAGGTCTGCTAAGTCGATGGTGTTTGCTGATCAAATGGATGTGCCTGCTCAGGAGGTGCCTGCTAATCAGATGGTGTCTGCTCAGGAGGTGCCTGTTGATCAGATGGTGCAGCCTGCTCAGTGGATGGTGCCTACTCATATGGACTTGCCTGCTCAGGATCAGGTGTTTGCTCAGATGATGGAATCTGCTCAAGGCTAGGTGCCTTCTGATATGGTTCCTACTCAAGACTAGATGTTGGTTGCTCATCTTCGGCGCAAGGTGGAGGAGGAGTTGGAGTACTAGAATGATGATCACTCCCCTCGTGATCGTGATCATGCGATGAGCTACTCTGTCGCGGATCTCCATTGCGCCTATCTCTCCTAGCTACTAGTAGCCTGCATGCTCCGAAGATATAACACATAAAGCTCATCATATCACGGGGCATGTCCCTCCAGAGCTTTGTGATCGTACGATCAGCCTAGATCTCTCTGATTGTAGCAGGACGGACTCCCTCATCAACCAGGAGTCGACATAGTCGATCGCCCAACTCCATCTTGAATCGGATGTCTGCCCTACGTCACATGCCCACGGGTATCTGCACCCAAGGATCACGCCTGTCACCCTGATCTGTGGTCTCCGCCATACCCTCGTCATGATCTACAGGATCATCCGGTGGGGGTGGAATCATATCCCCAACGAATGTGCCAATATCTACAAAATATATAGTACACAAAAATAATTAGACAATTTCATTAAACAATTTAATAAAACAAGTTAAAGAATGTGTTAGAATAAATTTTATCCTAATTAATTAAAACAATAAAAAGAAACTATATTAATTTAAAGAAAACACTAATATTACCTCTAGCATCTGGTGACTCATCCTGTGTGAAGAGGATGTTGGTACACCCTCGCCAATCCAAACTCGTGTATGGACACGGCACCATCACGAACATGTGATCATCAACATTGGCTAGCAGCTCCAGTGCATCACTAGATATCCTGGCCGGATAGTTGAACGAGACCCTCTTGGGCATCATCTAGCCCCACATCTGCATCCGTAGATGTAACATCAACCTACAAGGTTGGCGAACAAAATTAGGCCTCATCTCCAGAAACCTCTCAAAAAATAAACAAAATAACTCTGAAGCAAAAGGGAAGGTCAACCTCCCACATGCTTGAAAACGACATTTATCTAATTCTATACAAAACTGTCACAAAAAATGGCATACCATCTCACAATTCATGGCGTCTGGAATAAAGAATCAACATAAAATAAAAGAGGGCAACTAATGTGTTTCCCGCCACTAGTATAATGTGAAATGGTCGTCAGTAGTAGTGATAGACACCTCACCTCCTCTGGACCAAACAAATCAATGTGTAACTGACCACCAGACACCAGAAAATATGCAGGAGAAAGTATATTGTCCCTAATGTATCTCTGGGACTACGCCAACTAACTCCTTGTTGCATTACCGACAGGGACATCTAGGAACTGGGGAAAATCCTACCCTCTCCTAGATAGGCCAGTAATAAAATAAATGTCCTCCTCAATGGGCTCGTACCACTGGTCAAGACCGACCCAGAAAGCCTGTCAGTGAGCATCCCACCTGTAGATCAACTGTCCTAATAACCCACTGTGCCCCTTCAAGAATGTAGCCTGCTCGTAGAACTTAAGGAGGCCTACCTCCCTTAAGAGAAACTAGGTGGGTATCGTAATAAGGCGAGGGTACAAAAGTCTCTCCATCTCCCGTGGCTCCCACTGTTGTATCATGTTATAATGGTCCTCCATATGCTCTTGTTTTTTCCTTTCCTCTCTTTGTTGACGTCGTTGAATGATTCACATATTAAATACATTTTTTTTATTAAATGACAAATATATATATATATATATATATATATATATATATATATATATATATTATTGAAAAAGCATTTGGTGCGCCCAAAAAAATAGTCATGCACCGCTATCTATGCATACTAGTTTATCACGCACCGCCCACGATGTGCATGAAAAAACGTTATGCACTGTGAAAACAAAAAATATTTTGTGTGTGGTGTGTTGACGAAACTATCCGCCCCGGGGCGGTTAGTTTGGTCAATGCACCGTTCGATAGCCGTACATAATTCTCGATGCATTCTGGTAAACAACCACATTGTCGTACAGTCGTACATAGAGTGTTATTTTTAAAAATTTTAAATGGTCGGTGCGGCTGGCAACCGACATGCACCACACTATTTTAGTGTTAAAATGGTGCAATTTTTCTTAGTACAGCACAGGAACCTAGTGCAGTTTCTGTTAACACTATTTGCGGTGCGGCCTATAAATTTACAAGCAGCACCGCAAATGGTGTGAGCCAAACAGCTCAAACGCATCGTAACAAATAAAAAATAAAAAATAAAAAACGGTAATTTTAACTGAATTTGAGAAATTAATCTGCTAAAAGGTTAAATTGGTGAGAAACAAGTAGATTACTTGCACATTTGCGAGCCGAGGAGGCATCTTTGCTGAGGAATACTAAAAATCAAATTTGCCCACCATTTTGGAAAATTCGAACTCCACACAGTGAGCAATGGACAGAAGCAATGCAGGCAATGGGAGCACCAATGGTAGGGCGCCTCAAAGAAGAAAAACTCACACCGGTGTTTGAGATCTCTAGAGCACTGTAACAAGTAAAAATGAAGTTTTTTACGATTGATAAATTTTTTTAAATTAACCCTTTTTGGTGCGCTCAATTATGAGACGCACCAAGTGGTTGTATCAATGGCGCACCGCACTTCTTTACAGTGTATTGTATTACTGAGACGCACCGGGCCGGTTTGTACGGAGAGCACAGTCTCTCGGTGTGCCATTTTATAGTATGCACCGGTGCGCTAGATTACTAAGACGCAACGGGTTGTTTTGTACGGAGATCACAGTGTCTCGGTGTTCCATTTGATAGTACACATCGGTGCGCTTTATATAAAATGCACCGGTGCGTGTTATGATTATAAATGCACCGCAAAGAAAACATCCACAAAAATCTCCACCCGCCAACCTCCTCTAGTGACCTCCGCTACAAACATATATCTGGGCTATTTTTATAAGGGATTCCTCAAAAACATCTGCTAGAGGGTCTTTTCCTTGTAGTGATTGCAATATCAACACCCTTTCACACATTGTATGAATCTATCTCCAAGACATACATTACCAAGGTTCTCCTTTCCCATCATTCATATTTGGGTCTTCATAACTTTTTCATTGAGATGTTGATCACTTATCTTATCTCACGTGACTTTAGACATATCTTCTGTGAACTCTTCTTTCATCTTCTTTACATATTTCTTCCTCGAGATCTTATATACATAGTTCCTTCTTCATAGGAACCATGGGTGCTAACCACCTCATTTTATTTATGAGGCCATATAATGTTGATTCCATCTTTGTTAATATGTATAATATTTCAAGGCACATTGTATTCATACCTTCATGTATTATTCATTAAGAAGAGTCCCTTCTTCAATCATGCTCATGAGATGGAGTATTCATTCTATCTGCAACTAATTAGGATGACATGACTTTATCTATCTATTACCAAATATATGCATACCTCTTCCTTCATGTGGTCATCTAGACTTCATTTAGCAACTTTCGTTCCTTGCTTGAAGATGAAAATGTTTCAACCAACTTGACATATTGCACTCTTATGTCACCATACCTTCATCTTTTTAAAAAGTAGATTCCACACTAAGTGTCCATTGTAGACTATCTATTATACACTTGCTTCTTCTATGTAGAGGTGAAACTTTTAACAAAGATTCCAATGGAGGATCTTAATGATCCTCATTTTGCAAATGCCTCTTTCTGATGACGACGAAGTGAGACAAACTTGTATCTTCGTATCTTGATAGATGACTTGCTTTAGTCATTCAAATTGTTACTTCGGTTATCCTTCTTTTATTCCAATGAAGACACCATGATATCCTTCCTTTCTATCATGTAATATGACTGCTTCAACCATATAAACTTCTACTTCATCTATCATTCCATGCCTCTATGATGATGGCATTTATCTCTGGTATACTGCATCGTATCATGACTCTGATGATTCCTACTTTTACTTGCTAAGTTCTATGTACTTGAAAATAGATTAAATGTGTGAGAGACCTTCTAATAGTGGAGTTCTATCACTTATTCTTTCTTTGAATTCTTTTCAGGTTCTTTTACATCTTTGGTGACATGGGCTTCATTTTTTTCTCTCTTTTTTGTTGTCCTTCTTGAGTTTAGGACAATTCCTTTTGAAATGATCATATTCATTACATTCATAGCATTGGATCTTAGACGTGTTGATTTTCTTTTGAATCTTTTTCGAGACTTCCCTTTCTTCCTTTCCACAGTTTCATATGCTTGATTTTGTGTTATTTTTTGTAGCATTAGAGGCATTCTAGTCCCGAAACTTGTGGAGAGGCTAAAACATGAGATCTCCATAACCCAGAAATCATTTCTAAAAATTCCACTTAGAAGTGTCTTAATTAGATTGTTTGCCCATTTTTAATTATTTCCTAAATCTAAACTTAGGGAAAGGGGTTAATTAATCAAAATTAATTAAGATAAGGTGAGAAATTTCTAGAAAGTCACATGGATCGACTTTGATATGGTCATAGCCCTTGATTAATATTGAATCTTGGTTGTTGGTGCTCCAACAAAGGATTATAAGAAGAAGTGAATGGGTAGATGGAGAATACACTTGTGGGGTTCGATTTCCTTGGAATTTCGATTTCTAGAGAGCAGTAGAAGTTGTCGGAAATCTAGAAAATGAATCAGAAACAAAGAGGGGCAAGGAGAGTGAGTTTAGAGGAATTTTTTTCTAAATCTAAGGAGTACACTACAGGAGGCCTATTTTCTCAGTGAGGTTGCGCAATGCCAGCGCAGAAGCTTCAAAGGCAGAGTTCGATTTAGCCAAACAAAGGGTCAATTCAGTTGTTGAAGGCCAGGAATATTTCTGGAAGGTGTCAACAAGTCATTCTCAAAGGATGGATTGGGAAGACGGCTTGATCATTTGCAAATCCAAGAAGATAATACTAGTGCCTTCGTAGGGTTGACATAGAGGCTGACACAGGGATTTTGTGAAACCCATTCAGAGCCAGTGTCAGAGCTAGATCAGTGTCACGTGAGACAAAATTTGTCTCATTAATTTTTGTTGCCAGTTTTCCTCGTAGTGGATTGCTAGTTTTGGCATCCGGATTGTACTCAAAATTTCGTTGCTTCATAATAATAAAACCCCTTAGTTGTTGTATCGGCTTTCCCAAGTTGGGTTTCTCAGGGGACATTTGTCAAAAAATAATTGTGTTAAATTTTTATGTGTGTGCTAGACTTTTCTCAATTTCCAGTGATATTTTCTTCCTTAGTTAATCTATGAAGGTTGGAGTGTGATTAATTTGGCATTTTTCATAGCAAATAAATTTTTAAATTAATTAACAATTAGAAAAATAATTTACATTTGTTGCAATAGGATTTCAGTATTTGAAAATTTCACATGGTATTAAAGCGTGAATGATCAGTCGGGAAGCTCAAAGCAAAGAAGATAATTTCACTATTTAGAGGGAGTCGAAGGCCGAAATTTTCCAATGTTGCGCAGTACCTAGACAGACATATCGAATTGTTGGGAAAGGTTTCAATTTTTCAGTTGCAGGTTGGCAGAAAATTGATTTTTCCGGAATAGTGATTCCAGCCAGTAGAGTGAACAAAAACACCTCATATTTTCACAGAGCAGATTCCTTGGTTGGATGCAAATGGTTTCGCTGCAACATAATCAGCGTCAGGTGGAAGAGAAAAGCACACAAAGCAGAGGGACAATTTCTCTCAGGGGACTTTGAGTTTCAAAAGTTTAATTTTTCCAGCAACAGATTGGAAATCGTTGAGTGCATATTTCCTCACTCTAGAAGGGAGTGTGTGTAGCAGAACTAGCGCCAAGCAGAGAGAAATGGGGAGTTTTCGACAGATTCAAAGATGGCCACAGTAGGGCTTAGAGATCACAACAGATTAGAGAGAGCCTCCAACTATGTCATCTGGAAGGCTAGGATGTCCTTCGTTCTGGATAAGCATGGTCTAAAATCCTTTGCAGAGAGTGTGGCGAAAGTTCCCCAAGACCTCGATCAACAGGAGTACAAAAATAAAATGGAAAAGGAAAAGAGGATGATTTTGGATGGTGTCCAAGATCATCTAGTCTCACATGTGGAAGACAAAGGGAAACCAAGGAGATGTGGGATGCTCTGCCTGAGCTATTTCAGAGTTCTTCCAAGCAGTGGAAGATGTTTCTCCAAGAGAAGTTGAGGACTATCTTGATGCAGAAGGGAAAGAGCATAGATGCCTTTCTCACTCGGATTCGGGAAGTCCGAGATCATCTAGCAGTCGTTGGGGAGGTACCCCAACCCACAAAGCTTGTACAATTGGCATTGAATAGTGTCTCAGAGGACTGGAAGGTATTTTCCTAGAGTATCTTGCGCAGAGACACCTTGCCAAAGTGGGACAGGATGTGGTTTGATCTACAACAAGAGTTGAGGTGGGCTTTGTTAAAGAGTACCATCAACAACAACAGCAGAAAATTGTCGAGGAGTGACGAGGAGAATGTGGCCCTAGCATCTAAGGGTTCCAGTTAGGGTAAGGGGAGTAGAAGAAGAATAAGGACTTGTCAAAGATCGTGTGGTTCAGATGTGGTGAGTTCGATCACTACATCACACAGTGTCCTCTCATAAAGAAGGACAAGCCAAAGAAGCAGGACCAAGCATCAGCAGAGATTGAAAATTTGTCTTCCAATTTGGAAGAAGAGTTTTCTATGTTTGCGGCCATACCTCCAGGAGAGAGGTGGGGTGACATAGAGTTGTATTCCTAGAGAGTTGCAGACATGGGAAGGGTACATTGAGGATTCCACCTCATACGATAATTATCTTGCTACGGGAGCCCATAGTATTTAGTAGCAGGATGGATTAGTGTTAGAAATACAGTCAGATTTTGGAGTGTCAGTGACAAACTAGTAGCAGACAGGTGTTGAGGAGGGTAGTGCATAGTTGGCAGCAATGCAAAGTGTCACAATGCAGATTAAGTAGCAGTGCAGATTCCTTGGTAGATAGTGCAGAAGCTAGTAGCAGTTAGGACTCGGGAGACAGACGCATCATACTAAACACAGTTGATTCAGTATTTTGGATGCTTCTCAGTTACAGTTGTTGTAATTGCAACAGCAAGAGATGAAAGGGAGTTGCAATGCAAATTCAAAGTTGACATCAGTATGGTAGTGTCAGCAGCAAGCACATATGCAGCACCAGATTTGCGTAGTAGTTGGTGGGTAGTGGTCATACATCAGCAGCGTGACAGAGGGTGGTACAGAGACATGGTGTTGTGACATGAGGTGCAGCGCTAGAGTTGGAGAGAACACTTTCCTCGCTAAGTGAGAGTGTTAGTTTCTATAGCATCGGAGTTGTTCTAGTCTCGAAACTTTGTGGAGAGGCTAATAACACATGAGATATCCATAACCCATAAATCATTTTTGTAAATTCCACCTAGAAGTGTCTTCATTAGATTATTAGCCCATTTTTTATTATTTCCTAAGTCTAAACTTAGGAAAAGGGGTTACTTAATCATAATTAATTAAGAAAAGGTGAGAATTCTCTAGAAACTCACACGGATCGACTCTGATATGATCATATCCCTTGATTAAGATTTAATATTGGTCATTGGTGCGCCAACAATGAATTATAAGAAGTCGTCAATGGGTAGATGGAGAATACACTTGTAGGGTTCAATTTCCTTGGTTGTTTGATTTCTAAAGAGCGGCAGTAGTGACCGGAAAGCCAGAAAAGGAAGCTGGGATAGAGAGAGCAGGGACAGTGAGTCTAGAGGAATTTTTTTCCAGATCCAGAGAGTCGGTTATAGTAGGTTGAGTTTCTTAGTGAGGTTGTGTAGTCCCAACACTCAAGCTTTAGAGGCATAGTTTGATTTAGCCAGACATAGGGTCGATTTAGTTGCTGACGGCTGGGAAGATTTCTGGAAGATGTCAACGAGTCATTCTCAAAGGATAGATTAGGAAAATGGCTTGATCAGTTGCAGTTCCAAGTAGAGAATTCTAGTGCTTGCATAGGGTTGACACAAGGGTTTCGTGGAGCCCATTCAGAGCCAGTTTCAGAGTTGGATCAGGGTCGAGTGAGACAAAATTTGTCTCACTAATTTTTGTCGCTAGTTTCTCCTATAGTGGATTGCCAATTTTTGCATCCAAATTGTGCTCAGAATTTCACTTCTACATAATACTAGTAATCCTCAGCACCAGTTTTCCCATGTTGGGTTTTTCGGGGGACATTTGTCCAAAAATAATTGTGTTAAATTTTTATGTGCGCTAGAAATTTCTCAGTTTCCAGCGCTATTTTCTTCCACAGTTAATTTTTGAAGGTCGCGGTGCGATTAATGTGTTATTTTTAGTATCAAATACATTTTTTAATTAATCAACAATTATAAAAATAATTTCTAGTTGTTGTAATAGGATTTTACTATTTGAAATTTTCACAGTTTGTTCACTTGATCCAACGTTGTTCTTTGCCTTCAATTTGGATTCTTCAATTTTGTATAATGACCATAGATCATTGAATGGGGTAGTTTCACTCTTTCCATAGATACTTGATACAAAGTTTCTCCATTGATCAGGTAGTGCATTGAGCACAATGGTGGTCATTTCTCAATCGGACATAAGATATGAGGCTACCCCTTCTTCCTTTGATGCATTCATCTTGTGTAGTTTGGTTCGTAACGATATAATTTCTCCTGCAGCACTAACAGAGAACAATTCCACTAATTTTTCATAGATATCTTTCGTTGTCTTCAACTTTTCTACATAAGGAATGAGATAACCCTTGATTTAATCAATAAGGATTATTTGAGCTCTTACTTCTCCTTTCATATATTTCGATAGTTCTTGAGAGTGCTCTTGAGAAATTTTGGTGATAGAGCCTCTGACATATTCACTAACTTTGTTTTGGATCAAACCTATTCACTTCTTCCATGCAAGGTAATTCGATGGCCCAACAAGTTTGTTTTTCTCCTTGGAAAAAGAAATCATTGTAGATTGATACATAAAATAAAGAATACTTGTCAAGCGAAGATGCTTCTTTGATGATGATATTTTCTACTAGATATCTTCAATATGATATCTTTGATGATGATGTTGACTTCCACTACTTTGTTCTTGATAATTTAAGATGATGTTTTCTTTCTTGATTATCTTCTTTCTTTAAAAGATAATGCTTCTTCTTCAAGATGGGGAGAAATCATCTTCCAAGATGTTTGAGATGTGATATTTCTTCAATGTGAGGGAGATCACTACTTTTGATGATAAAAATATCTTCTTGCTTCCATGGATGTAGAATGTAGAATGTTGAGACTTCTCAAGATGCTTCAAATGTGTTAAGTCCTTATTTCCTTGAGAAGTAAGGTCATTGAGGTCTTCCTCTTCAATGTGTTGTTCCTTCTAGATGATATGGTCCTTGTGATGAGATGGATAATCCTCCTTAATGCTTCTTAGATCTCCTTGATGATCCCCTTATGCTCGGGCCTTATGTATCCTTCAATTGAATGATCTTCAAGTTTTCTTTCCTTCTTGTCACCTTAGCTTTGATATCATGCTAATAAATCTAGGGCAGCTAGATTAGGGTGATTCCTCTTACTTTGATAACTACGTGTGTTGTTCTTTGACTTAATTTGATGTATTGTAATTAACTTCTTTCATGATCATCGTTATTTTTGTATCATCATCATCATTATTATTTTTTTATTATCATCAAACAAATACCAAACTATGAAGATCAATGAGACAAGAGGACACAAAATATAGGTTGTTAGCTAGGGCCAAAACCTCTCCTCTTGAGAGGAAAACCGACAAGAATTCTTCTCTTCTTATAGAATCTTCAAATGATGAATTTCAAGACTTATGACGCAAGACAAATACCCCTCCAAGACCACGTCAGCCTCTCCTTTATGGACCTTCTCTTCCACAAAGTCAACCCAAGCCAAACACTTTTTCTTTTGCACAACTTTGACACCTGCAACAAATTTTGGCTCCTTCAATAGTTCTACAACTTTTCAGCCCTTCCTGCAATCTCTTACTTTTCACGTGAGTGGTTTAGTGGTTGAAATGATCTTCTCTCTCCTTCACTTAATCTGCGTCCTTTTCCTTAACAACTCAACTTCCTTCCTTGATCTTCTTGCTCTCAAACTTTGGCTTCTTGTGGTGGATGAAATTTGGTCTTTGCTCTAACAGAAAAATTCCCTAATTATTTTCGAACATGTGAGAGGAAGTAGCCCAAAATATTCTTCAAACACTTTTCTTTCTTGTCCTTTATCTCTTTTCTTTTTCGCTCACCTTTTAGGTCTCTTTCTAGTATTGATCAAACTTATTGGATGCACTTTCAAATGAGGTCGAGCTTCTATATATGTAGGAATTTACAGGGTAAGTTCCGTAGATCAAGAACCAAAGGTGACCGCTCACAAACCAGTACACCGGTATAATCACGTGGTTAAAACCCTTAAAGAGAGAAAAAATCCATGGCCTGAGCCAACGCGGCCACTTCGAGCAATTTATTAATATAAAAAAAAGTTGCATATGTTTCTCTCATAAACAGTTACCGGACAAATGACCGTCCATGCTCTTTAAATAGAGATCATGGACCAATCGAGTATTTAAGCCACAGATCAAGTGTCGTTAATACCGAGGTGAAAGATAATCGTCGGATCACTGCAAATCATGACCATCGGATTATAAGTTACAAATGTACATGGTAAAGAAACACACTTTACCTAACTCTACACTAGACTAAGTTATTCTTAACTATTTCCTATGTGTCGGAATATCCTAACATCCCCCCTTAAGAACAACCTGGGATAGGATTAAAGGATTTACAAAGGTGACACAAAAGGAGCCTATTTCCTATGTGTCAAAATATCCTAGCATCCCCCCTTAAGAGAAAATTGGGATAGGATTGAAGGATTTACAAAAGCGACACAATAGGAGAAGGAAGGAGGCATTAGAGCCTATCCCCCCTTAATGACAACTTTCCTAAACTCCAGGCATGGATCGAAGTTTAGTAAACTTCGCTTTTGTGAGAGCCTTCGTAAAGATATTGGCTACTTGATCATTGGTTGGACAGTACTGCACTTCAAGAACACGATCATGAATGAGCTTTCTAATGAAGTGTATGTGGATTTCAATGTGTTTCATACGTTGATGTTGAACTGGATCTTTACATAGCTGAATGGCACTCTGATTATCACACCAAAGTGTAGTTGGATGCTGCTGATGAAGACCAAATTCAAACAGGATCTAACGAAGCCACATGGCTTCCTTGTTGGCTTCAACTGCACCACGAAACTCCGCTTCTGCTGAAGAAAGAGAAATGGCACTTTGTTTCTTACAAGACCAAGTGATAGCTCTTGAACCAAGAGTGAATACATACCCTGCAGTAGACTTTCGATCATCGGGGTCACCAGCCCAATCAGAATCAGTGAAACCAATCAACAATGGAGATACTCCTGCACTGTAATGAATCCTGAACTGAACTGTACCTCGAATATATCGAAGTATTCTTTTGGTTGCTTTCCAGTGACTTTCATGAGGTTGGTGCATAAACCGAGTGACAAGACCAACGGTAAAGGAAAAGTCAAGACAAGTATGGGTTAGATACAGAAGTTTACCAACAAGTTGATGATATAAGGTAGCATCAACTTCAGGGGTAGTACAGTTGACTGAAAGCTTGACTCCAGACTGAAAGGAAGAAGGGGCTGGCTTACAGTGTTCCATGTGAAAGTGGTGTAGAAGATCACAAGCATACTTGGACTGAGAGAGGGTAATGCCTTCCTTGGATTGCAAGACTTGAAGACCAAGGAAATACCCAAGTCCTAAGTTAATAAGTCCTGTTGGTTTCAAATCTCTTTGAAGCCAGACTCTCACATGGTTATTAATACAAGGCTGGATCACTACCAAAGAAGGACAAGATCAACATAAAACAATGTGATGCAGAAGTGACCACCTACTTGCACGTTGTTGTCGAATGACACCTCAGTAGAAAAGCCATTATTATTCAAGAGAAATTGTATCCATTTTACACATTGCCTATAGAGCTTGCTCAAGACCACAGACATATTCTTATGCTGTGACAAATGCTATCAGAGACTTTTGGATAAAGCCAGGAGGTTGTTCCATGTATATTTCTTCATGCAAATTTCCATGTAAGATGGCAGATTTAACATCCATTTGATGGACTTCCCATTTAAAGGAGGCGACAAGGGAAAGAACAAGGCAGATAGAATTCATTTTGGCAACATGGGAGAAGGTTTAAGTATAGTCAATGAATTCAACTTGTGAAAATCCTTTAGCAACAAGATGAGCTTTATGTCTATCCACTTTTCCATCTAGTCCAAACTTAGTTTTGTAAACCCATCTTCATTTGACAAGTTTTCTTCCTTTTGGAAGAGGAACAAGATCCCAAGTATCGTTTGTCAATAAGGAACGATACTCTTCATTCATAGCTTCATCCCAATCTGGATGACCGGAGGCTTCTTCAAAGGTTTCTGGATCAAGTTTTTCTGGAACCCAAGTTTGGTTGCTAAATGAGGTTCTTCGAACTAACACCATGTATGGATCGTCTGGACTTTGTGGTCACCTGCCACAGAACCCGCTGCATCCCGAGTAGAGCGAACTGATCTTGGAAGATGTGGAGCTGAAGGAATTTCTTGAGGAGGTGGAGGAGGATTTTCATCCTCACTGTCATCATCCGAACTAGAAGGAATGCTGTCAAAAATAGAAGAGATAGAGAGAGAGAGAAAAGACATGTCTAATCAGCTCAGAAATAAGGAAAGACACAATTGGCTTGTAACCAGGGTTTACAGGCCGACATAGCCATCAAATTTTACATCTCTTCTAATGATTATATTTTTGGATTTTGGTTGAAGAAGTCTATATCATTTGACATCTTCAGAATATCCAACAAAAATGCATTTTTCACTCTTAGGTTCCAAGGCTTTATGTTTCACATCTGGAATATGGGCCCAAGCATCACTTCCAAAAACACGAAAGTGACTTACATCTGGTTTGATTGAGCTCCAAGCTTCTTCTGGAGTTATATTCTTTAAAGCCTTAGTAGGAGTGTGATTTACTATGTAATTTGCACAGTTAATGGCTTCTGCCCAGAAATTGAGACCAAGTCCTTTAGATTGAAGCATACAATTAGCCATTTCTTTTAAGGTGCGATTCTTCCTTTCAGCTACACCATTTTGTTATGGAGTATATGGAACGGTATGTTGCAATTGAATGCCATGCTCAGTGCAGAAATTGATAAATTTGTTGTTAACATATTCTTCGCCATTGTTTGATCTTAACTTAAGAATTTGATGTCCAAATTGTTTCTCAACAAAGGCCTTAAAGGCCAAAAACATTTTAAAAACTTCACTCTTGAGTTTTAAGAAATATACCCAAGTGCGTAAGTACTTGCAACTAGAGAAAGAAACAACAAGAAGTGGACCACATAAATCACTGTGCACAAGCTACAAAGGGGTTGAAGCGTGCAAAGAGGCACGTTTGTCAAAACTATCCCGATGATGTTTTCTGAGTACACATCCAAAGCAAATACCATCTCAGCAAGATACCATAGGATGGCACGTCACCATATTTTCCTTACATAGAGTTTGAAGAGAGCGATAGTTTAAGTGACCAAATCGCTCATGCCAAAGTTTGCTCACATCATCATTATGAGAAACAAAAACAGAGGGAAGTCATGATGACCCAAAGTTGTCAAACTTATACAACCTTGTGGAATCATCAGCAATGCCAGTAGCTAAAATATGTTTAGGATCTTTGAGGTCCTTGATTACAACATCATGAGGTGAGAATTCTATTATTTTCCCTTAACCTGAATGAGTTATCTGATAAACAGATAGAAGGTTGCATGACAAGGTAGGAACACATAGTACATCATTAAACTGAACATTATCTAGATGAATGGTTCCAGATCCTACAACACTAAGAGATCTATCATCACCAACATAAATATGTTTGGTGTTACAATCATTTAACAAAGAAAACATGGATTTATTTTTAGCCATGTGGTAAGAAGCTCCAGAATCAATGAGCCACTCATGAGAGGGAGAAGAAGAAGATACATTTAATGCATAACCAGATCTTGATGCTTTACAACCACAAGCAGAAAGTGCCATGCCTGAAGATAAAGGTGAAGAGTGCTCCAAATTGATATTGTGCTTCTTCATTGCTGCTTCGAAGGCTTCCATCTTCTTAAAACATTTGGACTCTATATGGCCATCTCGATTGCAAAAGTCGCAATGTCTATCTGTCTTCTTCCCTTTGTTTTGATTTGCCTTATTATTTTGGGGATTTGATTTTTCAGTTTGCGGCTGAAATTGCTTAGGACCCTTGTTTGGTTTATGACCATATTTTTTAGGATACTGCTTCTTGGGATTCTTTTGATATGGTTGTTGTTGGGCTGCTAAGGCTTTCTTAGAAGCGTTTCCAGCAGTGATAAGACCAAGGTGTAAAAAATTTTCTTGTTCTCTTATCAAAAAATTGCAAAAGGCATCAAAAGAGGGATTCTTGTAGGTGTTTCCTGAAGAAATGATGGCTTCTCTAGTGGAATGGAAGGCGGAAACAAATACAGAGTCTGCAGGGCCAAGCTTAGCAAGAATGCAATAGATGAAGCTACCATCGTCCTTTTTGATCTTACAACCTTCTAAAAGAATTCTAAGGGTCTTGAACTTGGACAAAAAATCTTCAATGGAGGAGAAATTATTGAGGTCCAAAGTAATTAACTCATTTTCAAGCTGGTGGGCCTTGATTTGATTTTGAATGCCAAAAACAGTTTTTAGCTTTTCCAGGGCTTCATCAGAGGTGTCAATGTCAAGGATATGAAATCGAAGATCTTGAGCAATGAACATTGGCCTATAGAAGACGAGTTGACCTCATGAAGGGAAACTTGACCTCACAAGAAGCATATATATATTGTTAGGATAAAATGCAGAGCCATGCTTGCCCCTTGGCATATTCACAATGGATGTTTTGGCCTTGAACATGCATTGCATTGGCATATGTGGATAGTCTCCCCTATTGTGTTTGCATTAGAACATTCTCATTGGAGTGTCCTACCTTTGGATTTAATTTACCAAACCACTCCCAATTCTAATGGTTACTTTGTAGCTACCAATTGATGTTCAATGGTAACATGAGTCCTACAAAATTAATACTTAGCAGAAGTGGGCACAATCATGTTCATCCTTGCCATCTTTGCTTTGGAACTTTTCCTTCTCACAAGCTTAATAGTTAGAACAAGCATTGGCTACCAACCCCTTCGCCTCTCACTACCAACTCTAGATCAAATCATCCTTTTTGGCATTTGTATCAATGGGTGTGATATTAATGTTATATTCCATTCTTATCATTATTGCATCCCTATACAAATTTGATAGAATTGTTCATGCATTGGCTTCAACATTGGGATGAAATCATGATAAGAACCAATAATTTTTTTTGGTTTTTTTGTGCCCTGATATGGGATCAATCTTAACAATTATTTGACCCTCACATCATACATCAATGCAAACTCTCCAAGCCTTTGCCTTATCTCCTTCAATTGTGTGAAAGGTGGGTTTGCATCTACATATCACACAATCTCTTTAAATCCAAAGTGATGTTGTCTCAATGAAAGAAGAGAATATGTGCATTGAGCTCTCTATATCATGTCATAGTGATGCTTCATAATGAGCTTCAAAATCAATATGCTTCTCATGCTACAAGCATTCCACATTCAAAATCGAGAGGTATATAAATGTATTGCCATCGATAATACCATCACAAGTGGGGATGTGCAAAACATCCATTGCTTTGAACTTCTTAAGGTATGAACATCTCTATCCCTCTAAATTGTCCCCGTTAGGTATATGTATGTACACTTTTTCAAAGTTCAAGGACACACATCAATATTGCCTTCATGGGTGCTTGGGAGGAAACCTAGGATCCCTCCCATTCCATTATGTATTGCATCCTTTATGTTGCTTGTATCTCCAAAGCTTTGCCTTCTCGATTAATGCTTCAATCTAACACCCAATTTCTGACCTATTGTTTGCTCCCTTTCTTTCTCTTTAACATTCTACATGTCATGTGTCTTTTGCTCACATTCCTATAAAAGTTGCCTTCAAAGTCCATATTGCCTTCACTTCTCTAGTTAGCAATGCAATGCTCTCTCTTGCTCATTCAACATGCAAAGTCTCCTTTTTCTTGAGTTGCCTTGATCATTTCTACTTGAGTTCTCTTTTTTACTTCAATTGTCTTCATCTTCAGTAGGCTTCAACATGCCTTTTTATCTTCAACTTTGATCAACTTTCATTCTCTCCTAGATCAATGCAATGTCCACCTTCACTCAATCATTTTTTTCTCTGCTAAATCAACATCATGTCTACCTCCACTCAACCAACATATAATCCAACAATGAATTATTAACCCCTTCTCAAGTGTTTGCCCTATTAAGTAACGCAACCACATACACAAACCCCGGGTCCACACATTCATGTTCACTAAACCTCACAATCAATGCACAAACCCTAGGTCCACACAATCATGTCCACTAAACAACCTCGCAATCAATGACCACAAGTAAAGCAACCACATACACAAACCCTGGGTCCACACATTCATGTTCACTAAACAACCTCACAATCAATGCACAAACCCTAGGTCCACACAATCATGTCCACTAAACAACCTCGCAATCAATGACCACTACATCCGTACTACATCCATTACCATTAGAACAATGACTTGTCATAAATATCCACTATGTACACATTGGTCACAGGGAATGTCCACTAAAAGATGTTTACCTTAAACAATAACTGCACAAGATATATGAACCCCTATGACCAAGTCAAACTTGATCATTAGGGAGGATTTATAACATGGTTACATTGGACATTCATAAGGCCGCATTCAAGGGCAAACACCCATACAGTTTGTGGAAATTTCTTAGAAGAGTTTTTGGGTCCATGCCCTGGAGGCTGGAATATTATTGCATTATCTCGAATCAACATAACCAAATGATGGGTAGCAAGTTTTCAATAATCATAGCCATTATACCAATCATCATTGCCCTGGCCTATCTGAATTAGAGGGAGAACTAGCATTAGCCATATCTCGTTGACTCAAGATACATTTCCCTATTTGCAGCCTTGCATGCAATATAAATCAGCGAACTTGCATGTTCAGTCCCTGCCGGTATATATACTCTCTTTTTATTTTACACTAAACATTCTATGCATATTTTAACTTTCATGTTTGGTCACTGTTAGCATATATATACTTCCTTACCTACACTGAATATTTGATGCAGTTCTTATTCCTCATTCAGAGTCAAAAGCCAAGTACAGGTTTGATAAATTTCCAATTAACCCATGCAGGCCAAAATAAATTCACGCATCACGGGAAACAACAATATCAATGCTAGTATGCAAGATAATTCCAGCTTCAAGTGCATTGAAACTTTAGATTATATTGTAACATTTGTACTTTAGCCACTGCCTATATGTCACTGCAGTGGAACAAGCAAATTTTTCTCATTGTGACACTTCGTATCTACTTATATCCTTTCACAACAGCTCTTACTGAATCCCTTGGCTTTTCCTAAGTTCGATTATTTTATACACCCATAATCACCCTCATGTTGGAAAGTGTAACTAGGTTTAGTCTTCATATAGACTATGTAATTATGTATTTATGTAATGAGGAAGACAAAGATAATAAAATGTATTTTTGTTAAGCTTGCTTCATGGGTTTCATGAGCAAGGATTTTAATATAGGTCAAAAGACTTTTTCTTGATGCCTTTTAGGGATTTGTCATCTTGCCTTAAATGTATAAATTAGAGTCATGTATATGAAGCAATGCTATACTTGTAAATAGTCAAAGAAACAATGTAAACACCATTGTCACCTTTTGCTGGAATACTCCTTGGAGAAGTCCGCCTCATAACAGTTGGACAAAGTCAGCTCAAAGATCAGTCATAACTATTCATACACAGGTCAGCTTAGTTACAGGTTGAGACAACTATAAATACCCAACTAAGCTGCGCAGAACAGAGACATATCATCTCACATATCTCTGCAATTTTCGGGCTTCATTACAGGAAGACAGATTCGGATCATCTTAAGTTTTCAGGAATATATTACAGTGTAAAATCTACTGTTCAGTACGGAATACATGGCAAGAAAGAGCGATAGACAGCGTATAAGGAAGGGCCTATATTACAGCAAGGATAAGGCCTGCAAGTAATGCGTAAGGGCTTCACTACAGCTCGGATATGAAGTATTATCTCAGCAATCAGAGAAAGACGGGCTCCCACAGTGAGAAGAAAGGTAAGTTTGTCCAGCAAAGGAGTACAGTGCGAAGAAGGTGGACTGTACAGCAAACAGAGAAGGCCCAGATCTGATAAAGGAAAGAAGTAGTTCACAATTAGGAACCGAGTTTCCTAGCATTGGTGCAGTACAGTGCAGAAAGAAGGATCTGTAATAAAGTGACAAGAAGAGCAGGTGACAAGGGTGTCAGAGGCATACTAAGGTCAAGGGTTTGAGTCATGGTCATGGTACTTGTCATCTGAAAGTCTATAAGAAGAATTACTTGCGGGTTTTCCTCTCCAAGTGGGAGAGGTTTTGGCGCTGGCTTGAATAGCCTAAATTTGTGTCTCTTGTGTTTCGATAATTAACTTCATGAAAGAACTAATACACTAATGAAAGAGAAGACATTAGTAAGAAGAGTAATCTCACAAGTAATTATCAAAGCAGAGAATTGAATTAAACACCGCCCTACCAAATTCTCAACACCTCATTCATCTAGCTGCAAAATACAACTGAGCTATATGACATCCTTTGCAGTTCAGAATCTTTCCACAGTCTGATTGTAGTTTCAGACACTTCCATGTGACAAAATCTAATCAAGTGAGGAAATACAAGTAAACAAACCTTCTTGAAAACTACTGTGAGGGTGTGCTTTCTAGTCAATACAAATATCTGCATCCTTATGAATCAGCATTTACCGGTGGCCTTACATGCTATCACCACACACTATAAAGTTGTGGGTGATTACAACACCATCCCCAACATCGAGGAGGTTAATGGTTGCAAATAATGGGAGAAGTTTCAACACGGCCATGACAGGTTTTCTGTTTCAATCATAGAATCGTTTTTCATTACATTTAGCAAGCCAACACAAATAAAATGGTTAAGTTAACACTACCAAACTTACGACCATTAGTTTCAGATTTCAATACCTTAAATAGTTTTCAAAATGAACTATGCAATCCGATAGTTCTCACAAATGGTACATCGTTAGGACCGTTACAGATCTCAACACTTCAAAAAATATTTTCTGGAATAGGTCAGAATTAAGCTTCATTACATCTTAAACAATTTCACTGTAGAGAGGTTATGTTCTTCATTGATAAAGGTTATACATCCAACCCAGAATAAGAATTTTTGAGCATGGAGCAAAGATTTTCCTGGTCTGTCGATATGGCTATTTCCTTGCTATTAAAACATATAATTAATATGTCCATCTACATTACGAATATGTCTCTTAAATATACAACTTGGATTTCTTGATTTCTCAAAACAAAGTAAACCCCATTAGTAAGGAATCTCAGGCATCATCAACTTCATCGTCCTCACCTTGCTCTTCATCATCTTCATCAGTGCCTTCATTGCCCTTAGCCTGCCAAAAATATAACCAATACAGGGTGTTATGGTAAATTGTTCTAATAAGCAATTGCTGAAACAAACATAATTAGTTGCCAAGTTATTTACCCTCGGTGCATAACAATAGAATCTAGATAAATATTAGTAAATCAATTAAAGAACCATGTTTTGACTTACAGGCTCTTCATCGTCATCATTGCCATCATCATCTTCATAATCTTCTCCATCTGCTTCCTGCCATTTTCATTGGAAATTCACAGAAGCTACATCAACAAATTTCCATAAATCTAGGAAAGAAAACATTTTAAAAGGAAATTATATAACTTCATCATATTCTGCACTTACATTGTTGAAGTACCTCAGGGGATTGGGCCACAAATCTTCTTTAATTATCTCGGCAATCTGATTTGTAAGAGGATGATCATAAGATTTCAATGCTATAAAAGCGAGCTTCACATGCAGAGTAAATGTTTTAAACAGTCATATACAGAGTGATAAGACTTGTAACATCAAGCAACTGCAGATAGTGTTTGTCATTTAAAGCTTCTGCAGATGGACTAATACGACTAGCAAGAGATGACAACTGCATAGGTCAAACCACAACATCCTTACCACGTGAATACTGGTCAGAAATAACATTCAAATAAATCCCAACAAGACTCACTACAGATAAAAGAACATGTAAGCAAATCAAGTTAATTTTTAAATGAACTTGGCATGTTTCCAATATCAGACATATTCTTTTTCCAAACAATGGAAAGAAGAAAGGGTGGCGCACCCACAAAATTCATGCATAAAGAAAGTTGTGGGACAGAATCAGCACATCATGTGGAATAAATGCTTGGATAGATGATTTCTGTTTAAGTTAAATGTAAATTCTACTAGTGGTCAATGATCACCAATTGAGCTGCTAAAGCACAATGACCAAAATGTACAATGGGAAAGGCCAGAACATCTTCAAAAACTAGTATGAATAAAATGTAAGATTTACAAGAAATACTGTGAAGTCGAAGAAAGACCCAAAGGGTGAAAAGGGTGAGGAACCAGAGGTGGGCACCAAAATAAAAGCCCTATAACAATAGCATCCAAGAACAGAAAATGGTTGGTGCTGACAATTTGTGCTTACAACTGGTTGAGGTTTTCAAAGGCGATAGCCAAAACCTAGCCACTGTTGAAAAACTAGGGCACCCTCTATACAGAATTACTTATGATATTTATTAGTTTAATCTTCTTCATCTGATATTTTCCATCATAAAGCAATTACAATGAGGAGCTCAACAGTAAAATAAAAATGCCATAAGGATCATAAACAGACAGACACTTACAATGGGAAAACCCACATGGGGGAAAAACCCAGCAATCCTTTCCTTATAAAATCAATTCAACAAGAGAGACATCAAAGTCATAGACAGACTGACCAGAAAGATGACATGACAGGAAATCCATCACAATGCCAAGTCAAACCTCCTTCAAGATTCTTCCAAGCCAAACCCATTCTGAAATAGAGTCTGCAATGTGACCTATCTTCTCCATAGAAGCTCGGACTTCATCACAAAAATGTGCACAGAAAAAATCGGCCCAGAATAAAAATATGTGCGAGCTGCAAAAGGATAATATTCACACATGCGAGGTCCGTTTCTCTTCATCCTTGACTCGGTTAGCTTGCTTTTAACTTCAGCATCCTTTCTTCGCTTGGGATTAGATAAACTTCTTGTATGTAACGTTGATTTTTACATAGTCTTCTTAACTGATAATTAAATTTGATTTTTACATATTCTCATTAATTAATTACATCATTCAATAATTACACAGAAGACATCAACCATATAGCAAGTACAATCATTAAGAGACAGCCACACAAAGAACACAGCTTTTTACCATAGGAAAACCCAGCCAACCTTTTCCTTGGAGAATCAATGCAACAAGAGATACATCAAAGTCAACTAACCAGACCAACCACCAAAGACCAAGCCAGCCGTTTCATAGTTCTGTCCACAAGGACCTCTGCAACAAGGTCTCCAAGAGAGACTCGAGGTGTCCTGCAAGTCTGCCTCACAACGTGTACAATCACGTCCTCTATATCAGCCTCAAGCTCAGATGATGCCACAGAATATATGCTTCAGGAACCTTACACTTTTACCTCAGAAAGTCTTGCACTTATGTCTCAGAAATCTCGCACTTGTGCCTCAGAAAAACTTGCACTTGTGCATCAGAAAAAATCATACAACGTCTGCCTATTTTTAGTGGTTTGTCCATGTGAAGGGGCGTGACTCTTGGGCAGGCTGACTTGCCATTTGAGGGCCGACTTGGTCTTTGTGAAGGTAAAATTCAAATTCAAAATTTTTCATTTTCCTGCTCTTTGTAGAGCCTTATAATAATCTTCCTTTGAATACAAAATAATCCTTTTTCTTGCAAGCATGAAAAACATGCTTCATATAATTGTCTTTTACAAATATAATTCATTTCATCTTTTACAAGTACAAAAGAACATTATGAAGACCACCATAGCTACAAAATTCAACACTCCCTCTTAGCTAGGGAGGTATTCATAATGACTATCCAAATGTTCTTTGCATACATGATCTCTCTAAGGAAAGGTTCAATTCATCGATAGCATCATCATCTAGGTCAACACCCTTGAACTACATCAGCATCGTCATCAATCTGTACCAAAACCCAGGTTATATCTCTTAACCAATGGTACTCACTAGTTACCATGATCCGGTGAGCACCTTACCTCATGGTAGTCTGACCAGTTCAGTTTTTCCATCACCCATCGTCAAACCCTAGGGAAACCCATTTCCCAAATCCAAAGGCCTCACTCTAGGCCATGATGCTAAAGAGGTACCCACTCCATGAGTGTTTGGATCTCAGGGACCATTCTATCTAGAATGTTTGTCCCTCATGTTATCACATCAATGCTCCCTCATTGACAGAGGGATTAAGAAAAGAACAAGATTAAGATAAGCATCATCATCAGTGTTATAATCACCAACATCAATAATGTTTCACCATCAAACAACTATAGACATATTCTAGGTCACTCTAGAAGGAGATCCAAGCATGATGCTAGGAGTCTCCTGCTCACTCCAGAAAGAGATTTGAGCGGCCTCTAGGACTATTCTCCAACAAAGGTCAAAGTGAGACAGGAAGAATGTCAATCCGTCGGACCATTCTTCAACCAAGGTCTATGCACTTGACACAGGGATAACCGCCCTAATCAGGTCAGTACATGACATAGGAAGAATGTCAGTCCATAATAATATCTAATTTGCCAAACCATTCTTCAGAAAAGGTCATAATGACACAGGGAGAACTCCAACCAAGGTCAAGATGACACGGGGAGAATATCGGACCATTCTCCAACCAAGGTCATGAAGACACAGGGAGAATGTCGGACCATTCTCCAACTAAGGTCATGAAGACACAGGGAGAATGTCCATGAAGTCTCAACAGCTCTCCCTCTCAATGAGAGAGGTAATCTCCACAAACCCAAGCTCGTCCCTGAAGTACGTAAACTTCCCTCTAGAAAGAGGCATCATAAGAATATCACCTATCTGCTTATCAGTGGAGATGTACTAGAGCTTCACAACTCCCTTCAACATCATGTCTCAAATGAAGTGATAAGTGCTACGACCTGTCACCATGGTCACCACCAGCATCTGAAAAATAATCCAGCACGTAGCCTCAGATGTCATACAGCTTCTCAACTTGCAAATCCAGCAAAAATACACTTGGCCTCTGCCATACGGAGTGCAACAGGTGGCTGCTTCATGCTTATCCAATTATAAGGCATTATGCTCCCCCTAAGTCCAGATCTTGTCCATCACAATATCTCTCAACAGAGAGTCTCTTTGTCACATATTTGCTCTGTTCTTCCATCTGTTGCCAAGGCTTTGGCAGCCTTCATTATGTACCTGGAATCCTCATTAAGAGGCCACGGAACAACAGTTACAATCAAGCAAAGAATTCAAGGATAAGAGACTATCTAGCAATAACAGTAAAAAAGAAGAGAGATGAAAAGTACTTATCTTTGAGAAGAATATCATCTCTGTCTAGATCTTTAGATTCCTTGCATCTGTCTCTATCTTCAGTGGAAACGTTCAATCCTATAAAACCTAGGATTTTTCTTGTTCAAATCTTGTTGCTAGCTAGGGCTTACAAACCCTAGGGCCTAGACGCTAAATAACCAAATGTATAACCCTAGAATGTTCTATACACATCCCATCATTGTCATCAGTAAATTAAGGATGTCCAATGATGATCCAAGAGCCTTTGCTTTCTTATAATCAGTGTAATGTGCAAGGAGTGAATCCAGGTACTCATGCAAGCAACATCTATCAATTTATTTAAGAACTTCCATTATATCATTTATGACTTTGTCCTGTTGCAAATATTTTGACCGTGTCAAAAGAGAGGCTAAGGGAATCGGCCTCTTTTACAAGGATCCTTTTCCTCATCTAGAACTCAGTCATAATATATGTCTTGTCACAAGCACATATAATGCCTCTTTCCATGACCTGCTTCTAAACATAATGCAACATTTTTCAAGTGAACAAACAAGTTAGTTACAAACATTTGATTTGTCTTGCCCAGATTATAATGGTATCATATAATTTTATTTTCAGGGATATGTATCATATACCTGAGACTCCTTGTAAATGAAGACAATCCTTCAATTATCATGATTGACCTTGAAGGTTTCTCTGAGTATACTTTACAGTCTCTTCACTATTCCATGATACACTCAAATGTAGCATTACTAACAGTTTCAATGAGAACCACAAGTCTAACTACAGATCTCTTTTAAATAGACTCATACCTGGTCCTTAAACCAGAAATTCTGAATGTGACCTGCTGGTACATACCTTGCAGACATTATTGCAATCTGAATCTCTAGCTTCCTAGTCCTCAGAAGCTCAGGCCTGTGCCACAGGAGCCACAGGAAATTCATTCACTTTCCTCAGGAGATGCAACAGAAGACTTGGCTTCTTGAGATTTTTGGACCCTCTAAGAACAGAATTATAAGTCACTTAGAATTAGACAATATTGTATTCATAAAACACATTCACACTTGTCAATAATATAAGATATTGACTCAGTCTTCTAAATTTAAAGAGTGCCATATTTTGCAGATACCATTATGACATAGTGAGATCAACTTGCTTCATTGAATTAGAAGTCATTAGATTCAAAGAACACAGACTTGTGACTAGACCTAGATTAGGTTGTTGCTGACAAATCTATTTGAGATATAAAAATAAACTGATACATACCTTGAGCGTCAAGCTACATACTGAATCTCATATTCGACCCTAATGATTTCTTCCAAAGCTATTTGGATTACGCAATAATACATATCATATCTATAGAGATACGTGCCAGGTCAATTCTCTTCCATTTTCTTACAGATATCAAGTTGGCTTCTTACTTAGCATTTTGACTATGTCTCATCTCCTTTTATTTAAGGGCATAAATCTAACATCAGATAGACATCTCTTCCCAACCACAAGATATCTGAGATTGTAATCAGATCAGTGATAAGACAACCAGCAAGATGTCATATCATGCTCTTCCATTTGTCCACAACAAGTCCTTGAATAGCTCTTAGACTCAGATTGTCACCACAGGTTAGGATCAACACCACAGACTAGGATCAGATCAGTACCATAACTTGGATCAAACACTCGGATCATCATCTCAGATTGTGTACATCAGAAGCTCGGGCCTGTGCCACAGGAGCCACATGAGATACCACAGAAGACTCGGCTTCCTCAGATTTTTGGACCCTCTTAGGACAGAATTACAAGTCTGAATCGATTCGGATGAAATTCATCTTGGCCTATTCAAAAGCCTGAGGTCTTTGATGCAAGATGAGAACTTCAATCTTCAAGGGAATTAGGGCATCCTTCATCACTTGCTTGGATTAGGGCTTCCATTTTCCTCAAGATCAGGGCTGTTCTTTTACCCAACGCTCTGATGACATGTTGATTTTTACATAGTTGTCTAAACTGATAATTATCTTTGGTGATTATGATCTCTTCACATTCTAATTTATTTTAATTATATCATTAAATAATTACACAGAAGACATATACCATATAGCAAGTAGAATCATAAAGAGACAGTCACACAAAGAATAAAAAGCTTTTTACCCTGGGAAAACCCTCAATGGGGAAAATCCCAACCTACCTTTTCCTTAGAGAATCAATGCAACAAGAGATACATCAAAGTCAACTAACCCGACCAACCACCAAAGACCAAGCCATATTTTTCATAGTTATGTCCACAAGGATCTCTGCAACAAGGTCTCCAAGAGAGACTCAAGGTGTCCTGCAACTCTGCCTCAGAACATGCACAATCACGTCCTCTACCTCAGCCTCAAGCTCGGATGATGCCACAGAATGTATGCTTCAGTAACCTCACTTTTACCTCAGAAAATATCTCAATTATGACTCAGAAATCTCACACTTGTGCCTTAGAAATTCTCGCACTTGTGCCTCAGAACAGATCATATGAAGTCTGCAATTGATGGAGACGAATTGGCTCTATTTATAGTGATTTGTCCATATGAAGGGGTGTTGAGAATTTGGTAGGGCTAGGATTAATTCAAATTTTCTTCTTGATAATTACTTGTGAGCTTACTTCCTTTACTTATGTCTTCTCTTCTTAGCTTATTATGTATTTCATCAAATTAATTACCAAAACACAAGAAACACAAATTTAGGCTCTTCAAGCCAGGGCCAAAACCTCTCCCTCTTGGAGAGGAAAATTGTTATGAATAAATGATATAAATATAAATAATGACGATAATTGTAATGATAATTAGTTAATTAGTAATACTAATTAGTATTGAAGAGGCATGTCTAAATGGGACATGACATTCCGTGAAGAGGCACTTGTCTAGGTATATAAGCGGGCTTCATTTCTAACATTCAAATCAATCATTCTTCATACATTTTAATATAATATTTGTATCCTCAATGGATATTTCCATATTCCAAGTCTTCTGGAGTATTTAACGAGAAGTATGAACTTTGTTCACTTCATTTGGTATCAGAGCAATTCGATCCTCTGGCTGCTCACCGTTGCATAGAGCCACGCTCTCTGATCCAGGTCCTTGACATAAGTATTGGGGAGTATACTTTTATCTCGCAATTCACCATTAAAACCTTATTTTGCAACGATAGTGATATAATTCTAGGTTCGCTTTGGATGGAATCACTAGGGTCCTTTATCCTAAATACGAAAAAGAAGTTTTTGACATTCTCCCACAAAAAGAAAAAAATAACGCTATAGGACATTAACTTGAAGCTAAATTCAGTGATGCCTGAAGACATACAAGAAATTTCAAAAATAACTCTTCAAAGAAAGTAAAAAGGCGATACAAAATATGCAAAGAGAAGTTGACAAAATTACTATTGAAAAAAATGAAGAAGTTTCGCGATTAAAAGGCCATAGCGAAAAATTACTAACACAAATAAAGAAGCATAAGAAGGACAAGAAGTCATTAAAAAACAAGGTACAACAACTTATCGAGAAGGAAGCATCAAATGTAGAAATTCAAGTTGATGAAAGACATCAAATAATGATCGAGTCAATAACACAATTCAAGAAGAGGACAAACTAGTTGAAGTAAAAAGGTACTCAGAAGTTTCGAGTGAAGATCCAGAAATTAACCATTCAACGTCCATAGCTAAAGGAAATCAGGTACTTCAAATAAATCAAGGAGACGACATAAACAAGACAAGGGAAAATCAAATCACTAGAATTCCTTATTGACATCCAAATCACGAGATTAGACAAATCAATCAAGCCAGTGCAATCCACTCATGTGATAACAATTCATCACAAGTTGTGAGTCACCGCAAAATTCCACAGAAGATTGATATGGGATGGTCTGATCCTTCTCAGTGCGACAATTTTGTTTGTCACTTAGAGGATCATATCAACTTGTATCTACTATCGACAAGGATGACTACCCCGAGACGAGAAGACATTCCAAGCTTTGAGGACAAAGCATTTTGAGGAGGAAGGCAATGTTATGAATAAAATGATATAAATATAAATAATGACAATAATTGTAATGATGATTAGTTAATTAGTAATTAGTATTGAAGAGGCGTGTCTTAATGGGACATGACCTTCCGTGACGAGGCACCTGCCTAGGTATAGAAGCAAGCCTCATTTGTAACATTCAAATCAATCATTCTTCATACATTTTAATATAATATTTGTATCCTCAATGGATATTTTCATATTCCAAGTCTTCTGGAGTATTTAACGAGAAGTACGAACTTTGTTCACTTCAAAAACCCACAAGAAATTCTTCTTATAAACTTTCAGTTGATAAGTACTATGACCATGACTTAGACCCTTGACCTATGTATGCCTCCAAGACCTTGTCACTTCTTCTTCAATGAATCCTTGAGTTGATCCTTCTTTCTTGCACCTTCCTTTTGCACCTTTCAGCACCAAGACTAGAGATCTCGGTCTCTACTTGTATTCTTCCTTCTCCAACTGTATGAGATCCTTGCTTGATATCAGCACTGTGCCATAAACTGTCTTACCTTGAGCCTTCACTTTAACCTTGTTGACTTTGCATACTTGTCTTGATTCCTTCCAATGAACAGTCCACCCTATACTATGATGATAACATTCCTTGTTTCCCTTGGGCATCAAGTGTTTAGAAAGAAGACTCACACTGATAGTTATCTTCACGCGGATTCCTACCATCATCTAGCTCAAAAATTTGGTGTTCTCAATACTTCGGTTCTGAGGGCCCTCAGGATATTTGATTTCAAGCACCTTAGCAATGAGATCAATCACTTGAAATTTGTGTTTAAGGGTATTGGATATAAAGAAAGAGATATTAAGAAAGCCATAAGAAGAGCTGAGGATTCAGTCCTTCTCGCAAGCATCAGGAGCATCTGAATAGGAATGGTAGGGTTTTCCTACCATACATCCAAGGTGTTACAGAGAAAATCGCTAGGGTTTTAGGAAAGAAGGACATAGTCATGCAATTTACGACCGCAGGAACAATAAGACAGAATATAAAGTCAATTAAAGATAACATCAATCAAGGGCAACTTAAAGGAGTTTATAAGATCGACTGTTCATGTGGAAAAAGTTATATTGGGGAAACTGGACAATCCTTGCAGATAAGATTAAAAGAGCACGTTGTCAATATTAAAAATGTAAGATCTCGTACCTAAGCCCTTGCAGAGTACTCCTCAAAAACAAAACATCACGTATGTTTAGAAGACGCCAAAACCATCACCAGAGAAGGGCAATACCACAAATGGAAAATCAGAGAGGCCCTTGAGATTATGAAGCATCCTGATAATCTCAATAGGGATGGAGGCAACGAAACCAGTGACAGTTGGCTTCCTATGATCAAAAAAATTTGTTCCTCCAATCCGCCCTCAAAGGTTCAGTATTTCAGGTAATATTCCTCTTCTTCTTCTTCTCCTATTTTTTGGTTATAACATCATTAAGATTTAAGCTACCTTTACCTAAATTTCATTTATAGCTAAGTATCAATAAAATTAATTATTAATTGTTAACCAATATTCATTATTGGATAATAATTAGCAATTATTTGATATTTATTTATAGATATTTATCTAGTAATTAATTAATAATTATTATTAAATTTTTAATTAATTAACAGTGTTACACGGGGTCTCGCCCCCCCACCTAGGGGTCTAGATTCCTCGCCCCCTCGCGCTCCGGGGTCTTGGGGACGTCTAGGGGACGTTTCCCTCACGCCCCCTCACACCCCCCTTCACGTCCCCTCACGCCCCTTTTAGTTTATGGTTTCGTGTTAAAATTTGGTGTGCCACTTAGCATGTTTGAGAATCCAAGTGATTCTGATTCAGATGGTGACATGGTTGATCCTGATATATTCATGCAGAAGTTGGATGCAGAGACTAGTGGGGCATTACCTTGAGCATTTATGCTCATTTATCATTATGATGATATCATTTGATATTCATATGTTATGTTTTATGTATTATGTTTCAGACATAACTTATTTGCTTTTAAGTTTTATGTTTCAGACTTGAGTTGTAAACTCTATTTTGATTCTTGACATAATATGTCATATGATATCTTAAACTTTATTTTCATTGTACATTGTTAGTAGTTACATTAATAATTATATAGTTACAAACTTACATGCATGATTATATGATGTATGTTTTAACTTTTAACTTTTAAATTTGTTTCAGTTATATGATTCATCATTCATGGATTTGTAATTTTATCATTTATGATTTATCTTTCATGATGCAAGTGTACGATGACTGTATATACATTCCTTGCAAAAATATAGTTACATTATAAATATTATATAATTTTTATGACCCCGACGTCCCCCCACGTTTCTTGAAAATTGGTAGGGAGCTTTTGCGTAGGCCGCTCCCGCGCTCCCTCGCTCCCACCTCCAAGGGACTTGGTGGAACATTGTTAATTAATAATTATTATTAATTAATTAATTAACATATAGTATTAATAATTAATTAATAGTTATCATTAATAAATAATTTTAAATTATAATTAATTAATTCAAAAATTAAAATTAGATTTCATAATATAAACTAATCTGGAAAATTTATTTCATTCAGTGTCTACTTCTGAAATAAATTCTGTAGATCTAGAAATAGTTGAAAGTCAGCCTACAGCGCGTTGGGCTTTGCTTTCCATAAGTCCGACTAGTGTATATTCTGATTTATTTGTTTTTCATTTAAAAGCCATAACCAGAGTCACGGTAAAGGAATGTCTCAGCGAAATCCAAGAAAATGCTGAGTCTATTCAGACCATATCTCTTTTAAATCCCAAAAAGCTACAAGAAGAAGCCAAAAGACATGGCACATCTTATTTGCATCTTGGTTGTGTAAGGGTGGGGATCAATGCTTTGACCCACAGAGGGTTGAACACATATTGTTTAGCAACCATTAGAGACCTTTCCCACAATAAATACACAGACTCATTTATTGGTGGGATAGTTGCCCCATTATCCAATGGTTCTGTTTGGTTTGATTGACATCCAAACTTTTCAGTATATGTATATGATGAACATATCAAAGACATCCTTCAGTTACAAATCAAAACATCTAGTTTTGCTATGAAGAAGAAAAGAACTAATATTTCTGTTCATACCAGAGGATGTTTTAGACACACCAACACCCTCTATCCTGTTGTCCTTCATACACCAAGCAAAGAATCCAAGTCCAGCACATTGGTCATAACAAATGCTCATAATCAAAAAATTGAGCATCAAACTATAAAATGGGAAGATCTTAGTTTTCCTAAAAATTGGGTGGTAGATCTTCCTAACACACCCAAAATACAGAGTATAACCACAGCTCAGATATAAGAAATTCCCTCACCAGCTGTGTTATCTTTTCCAAGAAGGTCTACCATTGATCATAGAAGGCTCCATGATGCTGATTCTTTAAGAAAATACTTGGGCCACAAGTCTTCAAAATTTTGTGTCGACCGTGTTGATTGTCGACCCTCATCTTCCTCATCATCTATAAATAATTTCTCAACATGTATTCATGCAGATTTATTTGAGTTAGCTCAGTTACTTTATTTTCCTTCTTTAAAAGTCAAATGTCCAGCTTGTAAACACCTAGTCTATTTAGAAGCTCTTGCAAATCTGGTCACCCACCAAAATCACAATGTCCAAACTGGAGAAGATCCCCCATCCTCTGCAGTAAATACTTGTCCAAATCCCAAATGTGCAGATATATCATTTTCTCATGACACAATGATGGTTATCCATGAGCTACCCTCTTTGGAAAATGAAGATCCCCGTCTTACTGAAATGTTCAGTAAAATGCGTCCACCTGTTATGCCTAGATATGGGTTGGGATATCTAGAGTAGCTTGACAATCTGATTCCAAATTTCAGATTTGAAAATCCTACTCCCCTAGATTGTAAAATGCCTTCAAAACCAGAGATGTATACATTTTTTGATATAATGGAAGGGTGTCCTAAACACAAAATTGACACTCAATGGATGAAAAATATGCTAAATTGAGATCTGTAACCTCATCCTAAGGCTAGAGAATTTAATTATATCACTACTACAGAACAAAAAACTGCACTTTCCTTAGAATGGAAAGACTACATGGAGGTAACAAATTCATGGATCTCATTTTATGCTTGGACAAAGCTAAAAGATCCACCTACTGTATATATCGCAAATGCAGAAAGATCATCTACACAAAGAAATTCGTGGACAGCTTGTGATGGTAGCAAGCTTGAAACCACTTCTACTTTTCCTCCTTATAAAGAGATCCTGGTAGGGGAAGTAGGGAGCTCAGCAAAAGCTATTACCCTTGTTCTTAAGGATGATTATGCTCTTGGCATTGACGACAAAATACAAAAAGTCAGTGAGCAAATAAATTGGACAAACACTGCTTTAAAAGGGTTAGAAATGAATGCTGCAAAAACCCAAGAACAAAAGGAATGTTTCAACTCTTTGGAAGTAGCTGTAAAAAGTGTGAATCAAAGTCTAAATGATGTCATTTTTTTTGTCTTTGTCTTAAAAGGCTTTGGGAGGGAGTCTGCTGAAGGAATAACAGATAGGGTGAGGTTTGAATCATTAACCTCACAGAATATCATACAAGAACTTTCAGAGAAATTTGACAAATTATCTATTGCTCCCAAAGAAAAAGAAATTCCAAAATCAATGTTGTTTACCCACCATATACCCATCCAACATCCAAAGGCACCAATAGAAAATTTACGTTCTTATTCCCAAAAGAACAGAAGACTATCAAATATCCTCAGCCTACTGGAGAACTTTCTCTACTTTTCCCAAAAGATGAAGCAAGTGATGTATTCCATAATGAAGATGGCACACCCCAAAACAATATGATTGGAGCACTAACATCTTTCATTCTTGAACACTGGTGCATTCTTATGAACCTTAAATGTAAGAAGATGTCTCAGTATGAAGATTTCCACAGAGACTAGACACCGAGAATATATGAAGTCAAAAAAAGCCAAAGTTCTTCGTGGAAACAAGTATATTTAGCTGCACTCCCTTCCAAGTTTGTGAAATATATCTAGCACCAGGAGATATTCTCCCAATCTTTTGAAACTGATACATGGGGAGAAATTTATTATAATATAAAAAAAGCATTGATTGGTTTGTGTACAGGATTAAAGGTAAACAAGTCATTACAAAAACTGTCAAGACTTCCTGACAGTAAATCAATCTGCAATAAATATGGGTTGTCCATTGATGATCCTATTGTATAGAAGAGAAAGACCAGAAAACATTAGAAAAAAAACCCAAAAAAGACCTCATAGAGAACACCCCAAGAAAACTAAGAAGTATTCTCAGAGGAGATACTATAGAATTGTGCCAAGATCACACTATTATGAGCCTAGGGATATACATTTAAAATCCCAGAAAAACAACACAATTACTTGTTGGCTTTGTGGACAAAAAGGACATGCTACAAATAAATGTCCACAGGCAAATGAATCAAGGGCCAACAGAGGCAAAAAGTCTCAAGAGTTTGCCAAAAGAAAGGGGAAGAAAATGGTCACATTCCAATGCACAAGGTGTGGTTCAAGTTACCATAAGACAAAAAATTGTTTCAATATCACTTTCAAAGAGGAAGTACATCTGATGAAACAAAACTGTTGCAGTTCATCCTCAACAACGAGAAGCAGCCAAACAAACACAGACATTGAATACTCTGATGAACAAATCAATGCATACATCAGAGAATGTGATTGCACAGATTCAGAAGACTGTCATTGTAATCTTTCGAAAGACATCTCTGACTCAGGCTCAAAAAGTGAAGAACCAAACTCAAGAAAGTTGTCGCAAAAAGAAAAAGTGTGCATGGCGCATACAATTGATGATGAACAAGCAAAAGTCTTGACTAGCATCAAAATGCTTGAAGAAGGAGAACTGAAAGAAAAGCTCCTCGAAGTCATTCTACAGACTATGCACAAAAATCAGGGAAGCACCTCTAAAGCTACTTCATCTAAAGCTTTATTAGTAGATGCTTCCTATGAGAAAAATAGGAAATCATTCCAAAGAGATCAACAGTCTGCAAAACCAAGGTCTATGACTCTTGGAGAAAAATGCTCCCTGGTTTTCAGGGAGCGTTTTAGGGAGTGTTTAGGGAGCGTTTTTTTAAGGAAGGGAACGTTTTAGGGAGTGTTTTTTTTTAGAGAGGGAGCATTTTCGAAAGCGTTTTTAAGGGAGGGAGCATTTTCGGGAGCGTTTTTTTTGCTTAAAGCCATGGTCCTAAATGAAATTACTTGCTCTCCATCTGCTTAAATCATCCATTTGCCAACCTAACTATATTGTCAATATAATTTGTGTATCAACTATTTTTTCACATATCATGATATAATTCCATTTGGTAATGGCCATTATTTTATTGTAAACCAAGGAAAGGTATATCCTTTAACAATCTTGAGACAAAATTTCCTACCATAAAGTGGAATGGATTTTGTTAAAACTAGTTGAAAAGCATACATCATATTCGTTTTATGCAAAGATCAACTGTCAAGATATGAGTAAAGGTTAATTTTCATTAAGGAATAAAAACAAAAGCTTAGCTTTAAGACTCATTGTGTTGTAGTTATTATAAGCAGAATATATGACCCTTTGAAACTCAGTATTTAATTCAACAACAATTTCTCTCCAGTGTAAAAAGGGCCAAAATATTATGAAATCATTCTTTGTACTATTGTTAATGCCTTACACCTACTCCTTTCTCACATTGAAACCAAGTTGACAGTCCTTTGCAATCAAGATATGCCATCTTATTGGAGACAGTGATGGATGATCAAAATATTTGTTGATGTTTTATCAATGCCTCTACCCTTTTAGGTCATGGCCATATTGCTTGCATGAGATGGGGGCTTGTGTATTTTCCATCTACTATTTCTTAGAGATTTTACGACATTAATGGCAAAGTGGGCAACAAATTGATGAAAATGCATTTGCTTAAACTTTGGATAATTCATGATATGCCTTCTAGGTTGAATTTCCCATTTCCCTAAAAGAAATTAATTTATTCCTTAGCAACACATTCTACGTGTTCTCCACCTGTTGGACATGTCGAATACCTAAGCAGTCAGCGAAAGTGCAGATCCCATTCTCCCCCTGGGGACTCATTTACGGCTCTAAGATTAACTCTATTATATTTTATTAGGCAAGATCCCATTGTTTTCTTAAGCGGCCATCACATAAAAAAGCATGTGGCTTTATGCACAATGATATCAAAATCAAAGCCCCAGTTTAAGCTGCCTAATGTGACCCCAACATTACAGTATCTTATCGTATCTTTTAAGATGATATTCTGTTAGAAGTGTTCCAAAAACTAGATGTATCATGTGATTTTCTCAATACGTGTTCATTGTTTATTAATACGCCATCGTTTTTAAGATTTTTGAATCTTTAAACCCATCTAGATTTCTATGGTTGACAATTTGCACATTATTTCATCCAAGACACACCATAGGTTAGAGCTTTTTCATTTTCTTCTGGGTTACATCTTGGGAATTTAAGTAAATATTTTATTGGATCATTATCTTTAAGTGTATGTCTAATATAAAGTATCTTCTCTTCAATCTTACATCTTTACAAATACCCTTTAACGTTTCTAGAGAAATTATTCTTCATTCTTACATCTTTACAAATACGCTTTAACATTTCTAGAGAAATTATTCACATTTTTTTAATTATATTTTCTGAGGGAAGACAATGTCAACAAGCATTAAGGCCAAGCCTTAGAAGACCACCAACGTTACCACGAACTGCTCAAATTTAAAAAATTAGACATTTCTCGTGGCAAGAGGCCAAGCAATAATAGATAAAATAGATTTGCTAGTCTTTTCTAGTTTCTAGTAGTTTTTAACTTTTTATAACAGTTGAAACTTGACTCTTTCATATTTATTTTGATATTTTTTGTAAAAAATATATGACAATTTAAGTTTGAAGTTGGAAATTATAAGTTTATAACTCATTATGAATTATGAATATGATGCTTCATGAAATTTGAAAGTTGTTTCATTTCATTTCACTTTATAACATTTCATTTCATGTTAAATATTCTTTGTTATAAATGTTACACTTAGCTTACAAGTACAACTATGGTGATCAATGAATCGATGATGATAAATGTTATATATTGAATTTTGAAAGCTTGAAACTTTAAGATTGATGAATCATGAGACTCAAGAGTCAATATGTTGAATGTTTCTAACTTCTAGATTAGAAACATAACTTCTAGAAGATTGATGTTATATGGTTCAATCTATGTTTTTTATGTTTTTTATGTCTAATTCATCATTCTACATGCTTTTGTTGGCATATATGCATCAAAATATAAAATATATATATATATATATATATATATATATATATATTATAAAAAAACGCTCCCAGACCGGGAGCTTCTGAAAATGGTGCTCCCGCTCCCAAGTAACCTTAATGTGAAGCATAAAAGTATTAAGCAACTGTTATGTTTGTATGTAGACTTAGTGTGTATAAGGTAAGTAAAGTGATTGTATTGATATTATAATATGAATGGTGTGGTTACATTCCCTCAGACAGTGTGCCTAAATAGGCATTGACTAGTCACGAGCGCTGATTGGACATGTCTTTTGACAATGTCACTTCATAATTAATTTTATTAATGTTAATTTACTAATTAGATTAATTAATTACTAATTTATCATATTATGAATTATTTATTCATAACATTTCCACCCCCTTTAGGGATGCTTTGTCCTCAAAGCACAACCAAGAGGGTCTTCTCTAGATGAACATATTTGCGATGGAGTTGCATCCTTTCGTTGAATGGTGCCTTCTTCGTGAGTACTTGTACCTTCCTTGGGGCTAGAAGTGTTAACACCTTTTAATTTATAACATCATCTTTGCCAGTTAAACTCGATGAATTGTTCTTCAAGGTTTGTTGTATAGCTCCCTAGTTGTGTTAACCATTTTGCATCCAAAACTATATACATTCCTTCGAGTGGTTGTTATGCAGGAAAATCCTCTCTGTAGACAGAGACGATCCCTTTAGCCCTAGGATGGGTCTAGTAACAACAGGGAACAATTAGAAGCCTACTTTCCTATGTTGTAAATGCATGCAGATCATGAATAGATCACCTACCTTGGTCTGATGCTATTCCTCGCTTGAATCCTTTAATCCTTCATGCTTAGTAGTCAGATCTTCACCGTCACCGGCGCTTGGTTACCTACACAAGGGATCAAACGACAACAAGAGTGAAAGCATAACATATATCTTGCATATACAATCTGCTTAGTTGATCAAGGAGAACTAAGAATCCAATCACAAATTAAAGACGAGAATGGAAAGCACGAATCAATTGTACTATATTAAAATAGAGAAGGGGAGTTACAACCTGCACCTTGATGTCGCAGCTCTCCTTCAATGGGTCTGAATCTAGGCACGTCTCCAAAGCGCTCGTTTCAACTTGATGTGAAGGGAAAAAGGTCTCAACTCTCGCTCGATACCTATAGCAACAAATATCTCTCTGTTGTTCTTTAATCTCCGTTCTAACTAGCAAACCTATGGGAGAATGTCCATTTTATAACAAAGGAGGAGAGAGCATGGATCCACTTAAGGTGGGGAAATGGGTTATCCCTTTGGGTGGTTCCACTTTTGTAGGAACAAAGAGCCCAAAGGGAGAAGCTCGGCTCTATCCTCAAGAACAAACAACTAGCTCTCTGCCACGAAGCTTCTAGATCTTGAAGCTTCACGTCAATTTTTAAAAAACTTTCCGGAAGAGGATCAGCACAGGTATGATCCTCATTCCAGCGTCGATCGACGCTGCCCTATACCAAAAACAGAGCCATCGGCACAAGTGGGACACGCAGAGGTCGTGCCGCTCCTGGATAATCATGTTTTCAAGGAGCTACTTCAGGAATGGTCAATAGAGAATTTACTCACTGAGTCACTATGCTGGAAGGGATATGATGGCACATTTTCATGATGGAAAATGGACACAGGGGTCACTGTTAGGGGTCTCCAAGATCAAGAACGGGGAGTACAAGGACAATGAAAAAATTTTGTGTAACAGATGCCCCCTAAATCATGAAGCCCAAATGAGAGTGAGGGGTGAAATGCTTTACGAGAACGTGCCAAGATCAAAACACCATTGTCGAAAAACCTGCGCAAACAAGCACAGGTTATGGCGACTCCACAGTGGAATCGCCAATTTGTTATGCAGGAAAATCCTCTCTACAGATAGAGACGATCCCTCTAGCCCTAGGATGGCTCTAGTAACAACAGGGAACAATTAGAAGCCTACTTTCCTAGGTTGTAAGTGCATGCAGATCGTGAATAGATCACCTACCTCGGTCTGATGCTATTCCTCGCTTGAATCCTTTAATCCTTCATGCTTCGTAGTCAGATCTTCGCCATCACCGGCGCTTGATTACCTGCACAAGGGATCAAACAACAACAAGCGTGAAAGCATAACATATATCTTGCATATACAATCTGCTTAGTTGATCAAGGAGAACTAAGAATCCAATCACACATTAAAGACGAGAATGCAAATCACGAATCAATTGTATTATATTAAAATAGAGAGGGGGGGTTACAACTTGCACCTTGATGTCGCGGCTCACCTTCGACAAGTCTGGATCCAGGCATGTCTCCAAAGCGCTCGTTTCAACTTGATGTGAAGGGCAAAAGGTCTCAACTCTCGCTCGATACCTATAGCAACAAATCTCTCTCTGTTGTTCTTCTATCTCTATTCTAACTAGTAGACCTATGGGAGAATGTCCATTTTATAACAAAGGAGGAGGGAGCATGGATCCACTTAAGGTGGCGAAATGGGTTATCCCTTTGGGTGGTTCCACTTTTGTAGGAACAAAGAGCCCGAAGGGAGAAGCTCAGCTCTATCCTCAGGAACAAAGTCACACAACCAGCTCTCTGCCACGAAGCTTCTAGATCTCAAATTTTCACTTCCATTTCTAAAAAACTTTCCAGAAGAGGATCGACATGGGTATGATCCTCATTCCAGCGACGATTATCGTTGCCCTAGACCAAAAAGAGAGCCATCAGCACAAGTGAGACACGCAGAGGGCGCGCCACTCCAGATAATCATGTTTTCAACTAGCTGCTTCAGGAATGGTCAACAAATAGTTTACTCATTACGTTGGAAGGGATATGATGGCACATTTTCATGATGGAAAATAGACACAGGGGTCACTGTTAGGGGTCTCCAGGATCAGGAACGGGGAGTACAAGGACAGTGACAAATTGTTGTGTAATAGTGGTGGGGCAAATAGATCTGTTTGTAGTTCTAGTTCTTGTATTTGGATTGAAACATTACAACATTCTCTTATTTCTTTGAACTTTTTCCCAGTAGCGACAAATATGGTGATGTCCTTAATTGGGCATATACACAAATCAAGTTGTTTAGCAAGATCAATGTTTATACCGTGTTGAGTCCCGAATTTGTCTCTTTTCCATACACTTTTCCATATCTCTTTCACTCACCTAAACCTCCAAAATTGTCAATATCATGTGCAAAAAGGGTATCTAACATGGTTTTTAATTATGTTTGTGTGTTTTCTATTTGATTTAGATTTTGTTCATACAGCTGCGGAAACTTGTCACTTTCCGCAGCCACTGCAACTTTCCGTAGCTATTTTGTGGAAATCAATGTTACAGGTGTCAACGAAGGAAACGAGCCACATGGGCAGGCTAGGAATGACAAGGACATGGTTCGTGTCCTATTGGTTCAATGAAATTTGTCAAGGAAAGCCGCGGTCAAAGCCATCCACGTGGAAGTCAACTGTGGAGTTCTATGTCGGTTGGACTCTGTTTCGTGGCATAGAAACATCCATACGGCCGTTTCCAAGCTTACGGAGGTTAATTGACATCTGTGCAAAGTTCTGGAGTTGAATTTAAGCGCCCACCTTCCATAGATCCGTTTTCCAACATGGCCATACTCCCAAATCCGTGGCCTTAGTGGTCTACGTGCTGGCTGCTATCATAAACTTCAGGAGACAGTTACATTTTATTGCTTTATAAAGAGCGTTTGCATACGCACGTAGAGTTAGTGAATGTGAGTTGATAGTTGTTAGTTGTTAAGTTGATGTGCGTACTCTATTATGTGGTGATTACGCTGCCTTGAGCCGTAATACCACCAGCCTGTAATGACTTTCTTTTTAATGTGAAGAACTCTGTTTCATAACTTAATTCGTGTTTGAAGATCATACCGGAGCTGCGTAGAGGGCCCCTGCTCAGCCGAGGTTCTGTGTATTAATGTATATATTTTTCATTTCATTTCTTTAAGCAGTCATTGTATCATAACCCATTACATGTTCATATCTCATAGTTGTTTTATTTCTGTTCATACATTTCTGTAATTTCCATTGCATTCTTGTCTTTTATGTTTTTATGATTGTTAAGACACTGATCAGTTTTCTTGTGCAGGTTTTAGGTAGACACCCCGGGGCATTTTCATAGTATTTTCGCTAATGATATGAAACTGATATTATTCTGCTGCTAGTTTTCTTTCACAGTCTTTGTTTAACTTCAGTTTTGTTTTGTGCATTTCAATTTTGTTTATCTGATTCAATAGTTAAAATTAGACATATTAAGCTACTCATAGTGTCTTCAGCTACCTCCGAAAGCCACAGCTGGACTGATGGTGAGGGGCTGCATGATGAGATGTGTAGTTTAGTATTAGTTTCCTTTCTGCAAAATTAGATATATTAAGCTGCTCATAGCGTCTTCATTTTCCTCCGAAAGCCACAGCTGGACTGATGGTGAGGGGCTGCATGATGAAGTGTGTAGTTTAGTATTAGTTTCTTTTCCGCAAACTTAAATATATTGAATCATGTATGACATTTTCAATTGCCTCCGAAAGCCACAGCTGGACTGATGGCGAGGGATTGAATCATGTGTGTATGGTTTAGTATTAGTTTACTTTCTGCAAATTAAATATCAGTTACACAAGTTTTTTATGATTACTTCCGCAAGTCATAGCTGGTCTAATGATGAAGGGTCAGAAAATGAATTGATGTAATCTGGTTTAGATTTCTTTCATTGCAATTTTGAATTTCCATAAGCATAGTTTCTTTTGTGTTCAATTGGCAGCAAGAATAGTTTAGTTTTCATATTCACTAGTTTCTTGTTTTGATTCATTAGATTAACAACACTTTCCATTTCAGCAGTTTACTTTCTTTTGTCATTGTAATTTCAATTTGCTTTTGAAGTTTCGAGATTGGTAAATCATTATAGGGGAATATCATTTCCTTGAACAATTATAACCAAGCTTGTTTCTCACTTTAGAATTTCCATTTTCACCTTAGAAAGACCATAAACGACAAAAAGATAAGAAAGAGGTTATCTTGCACATATAGTGCGCCGCACTTCATCAGCTTACGATTCCCGGATTGACAATTAAATGCAACAATTTAGGACACACTAAATTGACCAAACATTTTTGCGCCGTTGCCGGGGAAGTGTAACTAGGTAGCCAATTTCTTAAAAAAAAAAAACACATAAAATCATAAAAGAAGGGAAAACTTGATAACTTCTTGAAGTATGCTATCCTCTTGCACCTAGTGTGATCTGGAGGATCAGAAAAGAGAGTTATTGGTTTAGTAATTTCTTAAGTATGCTCTCTTCTTGCACCTAGTGTGATCTGGAAGATCAGAAAGAGAATTATTAGCCCAACTTTTGTTAAAAAAAAAAACTAAAAAAAATGACATGCATAGAGCAAGAGATTCTAGGGGAAGGTTTATAGCTAAAGCCAAGAGTTCGATTTTTACAACTCCATCTTCTTCAAGGCATAGACCAGATTCACCATCATCTACCCCTAGCCTTAAGATTTTTGGAAGCCAAAGAACGGCTGAATTAGAGGATTCTCCTACACCACCTACTAAAGTCTACTTAGAAAACAAGGAAACTTTCTCTCATCCTTCCTTGATAGAAGAACTAGAGGACTATAAGGACTCTAAAGAAGCTATCATGGCAGAAGAAGTAATAAATAGAGGTGGAGGTAGAGGAGGAGGAGATAATGAAGATAACAATGGTGAAGGAAATAATGGTAGAAATAGGGACGATTTTCTTGGATTCCCTATAGTTGATGAGGAAACTCATGCAACAATGAAAAATATTTCACCATCCGTTCTCCCTAACTTTTATGGATTACGAAGTGAAGATCCTGAAACATTTCTGTTTGAGTTTGAAGTAGTGTGCCGAACTTATGACTATATGGAAGATTCTCAAAAACTCAAACTATTTCCTTCAACCTTGAAGGGATCCGCTTTGAAATGGTTCATGGGATTAGCCACTCAATCTATCAGGACTTGGAATGATATGAAACAAAAATTTTTGGATAGATACTTGGATTATTGTATGCCCACTAATCACAAGGATGAGGTATTCAAAATGATGCAAAAAGAAGATGAAAATTTGGAAGACTTAATTGAAAGATTTCAATACAACTTGAAAAGAGCAAAGATGAGCAACTTAGATAATGAAACCTTGAAAGCCCTCCCATTAAAAGCCATTAGAGATGAATGGATAGACATTTTAAACATGATGGGTAAAGGAGACATTTCTCAACTCCCATTTCATGATATAACAGAACTATGTATCCAATTCTCAAGGGGAAGATCTAAAACCGGAAAAGGGCCTAGGGATTCTTCTCTTATTAGGGCTAACAAATCTGCAACTGGATCAGTAAGTAGGGCAGAGATTGGTAATATGCTTGATGAGTTTAAAACTGATATCTTAGGGGGTCTTAGTGAACAACTAGACACCCTTAAAATCCAAAACAAGCAGAAAGCAGAAACAGATGCTTTAACCATCTTTTGTCCGAAATGTAGAAAGAAACATGCTTTAAGGGAATGTCCCTTGGATGCAAAAGTTGTAGAAACATGTATGATTTGCTCAAAAAATCATGAAATCAAGGATTGTCCTTCAATCCCTGGACTCAAAGCTGTTTTTCAAGAAGATCCAAATTCAATAGAATCTCTCTGTTTTGTCGCAAGGAGACCTTGGCAGGGACAACAATCTCAAGGGTTTAATAACCCTACGAATCTTCAAACCCCACCAAATTGGACTCCTTGGCAACAACCTTGGCCCCAACATCAAAACTCATATCAGCCATGGGTACAAGGAATGCAAAATCCTTATGGGAGATTTGCTCAATTTTATCAATATCCTCCATCTTTTCAAAACCAACAAGCTCCACAATTTCCAAGCCAAAATCCACAACAACTTTCATCGCCATTTCCACAACATCAACCTTCTCAACAAAATACAAATCCTCAACTCATGCTCCCATACCAACAGAAGACAAATCAACTTCCAGCTCAGCCATTGCCAAATCCTAACAATAAGAATCCTCAAACTACTTATATGGTAGAAGGACAACAATTTCCTACCTATATGATTGTTCCTCTCAACGATGTACAACTCAGATCTGGTAGAGTCTTAGAAAAACCTTCTATATACATTCAAGAGCAAGATACCTCTGAAGAGGACTCTCTTCAAGTCAATAAGGGTTCTGAGGAAGAATCTCTTCAAAATTCAAAAATTCAAAAAGAAAAAGAAAAGCTAACATCCACAACTCCTATAGTTGAGCAACCTGTATCTTCATCTACACCTCCTTTTCCGGAAAGACTACAAATTGATAATGGGGTGGAAAAACAAATCTTGTTGCCTAACTATGACTTTCTAGATGAATTGAAGAATGTTTGTATCAAGATTCCATTGCTACAAGCCATTCGAGAAATTCCTATTCTAGAAAAAACCATAAAGGAGTTGAGTTTCAAAAGACCAGGAAGAAAGCTAAAGGACACAAGAAGAATCCACCTGGTAGGAAAGATTGCAGACATTATGATGGGAAAAATTACCATGCAGAAGTATGTAGATCCCGGAAGTCCAATTGTCAAGACACATATAAATGGGATAGAAATTCCAAACACATTGATTGACTTAGGGGCTGCTATCAACATTATGAGTAGACAGACTATGGAACAGTTTAAACTTCCTAACCTTCTTTTTACACCTACTTTATTGCAACTTGCAGATCGATCGGTTATTAAACCAGATGGTGTATTAGAAGATATTTCAGTCTCCTTAGATTCTTGGGAATATCCAATAGACTTTATGATTTTGACTCCCAAAAGTAATCTAGGAGGACATCCAATTATCTTAGGAAGACCTTGGCTGGCCACAGCTGATGCTTTTATTAGTTGTAGATCCGGAGACATGTACATTTCTAATGGTAATTCGACAAAGAAATTCAATTTGTATCCTCCCGCAAGAGCAATTACAGAAATAGGAGATAATGAATGGGTCGATGATGAGAACACTATACAACCTGTCTTTACCATTTCTGAAATTAGTGAGGATAGTCAAATTCTGAACACATTAGAAAATTTTGAGATATCTTCAGAATATGACCCCACACAATTTCAGTTGGAATCTCACATAGAATATTTATCATCAAGACAAATGTCTCTTTACTCTATGGAAGAGTTTGGTAATTCTGCTATTGAGATTTTTCCAGAAAAGACATTGAATATCAACAAACATCCGGAGAAGTCACAACAAGAAGAACTAACCAGAATCTTGCAAAAACATTCTACTGCATTTGCATGGGAGTATACTGACATGAAGGGTATTGATCCTAAGACTTGCATCCATCATATCTATATTGAGGAAAACAATAGACCAATCAGACAACCTCAAAGAAGGATGAATCCAAATCTTAGGGAGATAGTGAAAGAAGAGCTCCAAAAACTTCTCAATGTAAAATTCATTTATCCAATTTCAGATAGCCGATGGGTTTCTCCTTTGGTTATAGTACCTAAAAAGAATGGTAAATTGAGAGTATGCATTGATTACAGGGAGTTGAACAAAGCAACTTTGAAGGATCACTTTCCTTTGCCTTTTATTGATCAGGTATTAGATACATTAGCAGGTAAAAAGTATTTTTCATTTTTGGATGGTTTTAGTGGCTATAATCAAATTCAGGTAGCACCTGAAGATCAAGATAAGACCACATTTACTTGTCCATGGGGAACTTTTGCCTACCGAGTGCTTCCTTTTGGGTTATGTAATGCACCAAAAACATTCCAAAGAGCAGTACTAGGAATTTTTTCTGATCTAATCCATGATTGTGTAGAGGTTTATATGGATGATTTTACAGTTTATGGTAATTCATTTGAAGAGGCATTAGAAAATTTGAAAAAATTTCTCATAAGATGTAAAGAAACAAACCTTTCATTAAGCCATGAAAAATGCTTTATGATGTTTACTGAAGGGATTGTTTTAGGACATCATATTTTAGGAGATGGAATTAAAGTTGATAGATCAAAAGTTGAAGTCATCTCCAAGTTGCCTATTCCAAATTGTCAAAAAGATGTTAGAAGTTTTCTAGGATTTACTGGTTACTATAGAAGATTTATAGAAAACTTCACTAAAATAGCATCTCCACTCTTCAAATTGCTTACAAAAGACCGTGAATTTAAATGGGATCCTGATTGTCAATCAGCCTTTGAAACTTTGAAAACAAGAATATCTGAAGCACCTATCTTGAGAGGACCAAATTGGAAACTCCCTTTCCATATTTCTACGGATGCTTCAGATACAGCTCTAGGAGCCGTGTTGGGTCAAAAAGATTTAGTTCCTTATGCCATTTATTACACCAGTAAAAATTTGACTCCCACAGAGTTGAACTATACTGTGACTGAAAAAGAGTTTTTAGCTGTTGTTCATGCACTTAATAAGTTTAGACATTACATAACAGGCTATGAAACTTTTATTCATACTGACCATTCTGCAATTAGATATTTAATGAACAAACCTGTTACTAATGGCAGAGTGACAAGATGGCTCTTACTTTTGCAAGAATTCAATATTACTGTGTTGGATAGACCAGGAAAACAGAATACAGTAGCTGATTTCTTGTCTAGAATTCAAAATACTAAAGAAGATTCTCCTGTAGAAGATAAGTTTCCTGATGAATATTTGTTTGCAGTAACTATTAAGACCCCTTTGGTATGCAGATATTGCTAACTATTTGGTTACAGGGAAACTACCTTCACATTTATTTCCAAGAGAAAAACGAAAAATTATTCAGGAGAGTTCAAGATATTCATGGATTTCTAACGAATTGTTTAAAACAGGGCCAGATCTTGTGATCAGAAGATGTGTCAGGGAAGATGAAATGCCTCATATTCTTAAGGCATGTCATGATGAACCATGCGGCGGACACTTTGCGGACAAAAGGACGGCCTATAAAATCCTTTCCTTGGGATATTATTGGCCTTCCCTCTTCAAAGATGCAAAACAATATGTCAAAAGGTGTGATAGCCGCCAAAGAGTAGGGAAACCTACCCTTTCAAATGAAATGCCATTGCAAACACAGGTACTCATTGAACCCTTTGAAAAATGGGCTTTAGATTTCATTGGACCTATTAATCCACCATCTAAGCAAAAGAAGTATATGTTGGTTTGCACTGATTATGTTACTAAATGGGTAGAAGCTAAAGCATTAGTATCTGCTACTGAAAATTCAGTTGTTCATTTTCTTTATGAGGATATTTTTACTCGCTTTGGTGTTCCAAGAGAAATTGTAACAGATCAAGGGAGCCAATTCACATCAAACTTGGTGGAGAAGTTGATGGAAGAATACAAAATCAAGCACAGAAAATCTACTCCTTACCATCCACAAGCAAATGGTCAAGTGGAGTCCACAAACAAAGTTCTTGAAAGTATCATCAACAAAACTGTTCATCTACATAGAAGAGATTGGGCAGAAAGGCTTCCAGAAGCCTTGTGGGCCTACAGAACTACATGGAGGAATACAACAGGACATTCTCCCTATGAACTTGTTTATGGGAAAGAAGTCTTGTTCTCCATTGAGTTCCAAGTCAAGACCTTCAAGATAGCAGTTCAGTTGGGAATGGACTTATCAGAAGCTCAAAAGCATAGAATGGAGCAATTGAATGAGCTAGATGAGATCAGACAAGAAGCAATTCTAAAAACTGATCTAGTTCAATATCAAAGAACTAAGTGGCATGACAAATATATCAAAGAGAAGAAGTTTCAAGAAGGAGATTGGGCATTGTTATTTGACTCCAAGTTCAAAGACTTTCAAGGAAAATTTCAGACTCATTGGCTTGGGCCATATGAGATTGACAAGGTCTTTAACAATGGAGCTGTAAGAATCAAGACCATTGATGAGTTTCAAACTCCTCTTTTAGTGAATGGCCATAGATTGAAAGTTTATCATAAGCCACTCTCTAAGGAGGATTTTGTCAAGTTGTTTCAAGAAAGTTCTGCAATCAGGCTGGTACAGAAGAATCCTTCTTCTCTACCAAGCTAGTTTTTGTTTTTCAAGTTAAAAAAAAAAGAGAAAAAAAAAAAGAAAAAAAAAAGAGAAAAAAAAAAAGAAAAAAAAAATGGTATAAGCCTGAAAACCAATCATCGATTGGCAGTCTTATACATAAAATATGGGGTGAAAATCAGGGACACCTGACACTCTATATTTTCCAAAAAAAAAATTCTGTCTTTTATTTCATTTTATCTCACCACCCACTCCATTTCATTTCACTTCATTTCATTTCATTTCACTTCATTCCACTTCATCTCATCCATTCCATCAATAAAATATTTTTATGACCATTTCCATCTGGTCATTTGTCATTTGTTCATTTCTATTTCAGCCAAGTAATAACTGTGTCAGTTTCCGCAGCTGACATCTGTTTCCGCAGCTGACTCCAGTTTCCGCAGCCAGAAGCAGATTCCGCAGCTGCTACTACTCTGTTTTCAAAAAGAATGTACAGTTAGTTGTTGTTTTCATAAAACCATGAAATAAAATGCAGGAGAGGATCAATGGGACATTCAAGACACTAATGAAGATCAATCAGTTGAAGACCAAGGGCAAAAGCAAGGATTCCAAAGGTATGAATAAATTTTATTTCAAATAGTATAAAAGACACATTTTTATGTAATTTTAAACTATGAGCTCTACCCATAACGCGCAATGATTCTATTGACAGTCCGTAACCCTCCACGATCTCTATGTTATCCTCTTGCATTTATTCACAAACGACTTCATTATTGAAATTCCGACTCTTACTCATGTTCAAATAGCCCACCGAAGATAATGATACGTATTTGAGTTGACAAAGGACTCTTACAAGCCGCATAACTCCATAATCATTGATTGAAACGTGTTCATATTTACGACACAGCCACCAAAAATTCAAAATGCGGCCGAATGCATTACACTTTGTTAACTTCTTTGTCGTTTCTCTGTCGTGTTACAAAACCTCACTCTACTCATTCTCATTCCCTGTTTCACTCCATTCCGTTCCTTTTATTCACTCTCATTCCCGTATATTCACCCACAGTCTTATTCCATTTTGTGTATGGTGCTCATTTCCGTTTTTTGATAACATCCCCACAGCATTGTGCTCGACTCCGTATATTCCATCGTTCCACTTCCGCTTAAAACCCTCACAGAGGCAAGCTGTGAAGCACAGAGAAGTAAAATGGGAAAATTATTAAGGGCAGAGCCGGAAGGACCGAAGTTCATAGAGGGATTTCCACAAGCAAAAGAGATGTTGAGAAAAGCTAAATGGCTGCGTTTTATTCAGAAATTCCGAGGTTACCACAGAGAAGTTACCAAAGCGTTTGAAAGATCATTTGATGGCTCGGAAGCAGAAGTGGGAGACCTCAAGTTTTTGGTTAATGAAGCATCAATAGCAGCAGCCACAGAGCTTCTTCAGGAAGGAGAACGTTGGTTCAAAAACAAAAGTATCAGTGATGAGGCATGGAGAACAATCCTCCGAAATCAAGGTATGGATATCACTGTTTTCAAAAGAGGAATTCCAGTGCATGCAATAAAAGATGAATGGGCCACTTTATTACTCATTGTTCAGAAATTTATCACATGTGAAGGCCGCTTTGGCTCAATGTACATGTATCATACTAGGATATTGATGAATTTCCTTGAAAACCAAACTCTCAATCTTCCTTATTTCCTATTCAATAGCTTGAAGAAAATGGCTGTGATTGTGCAAAAACACCTAGGAGATGTAGAGCCTCATTTATATCATCATGGGCTTATAAAAATTTTGATTGAAAAGGAACTAAAAGAAAGAGAAGATACTTGGGAACAATTTTTAGTAAGAAACTTCTTTGAAGAACCTCAGGAAATTCCTGAAGGTAATCCAATTAGAAGGAGTAGAAGAAAGAAAATGGATGTTGAAACCCAAGTTGCTCCTACACAGGAAGTTCCCACAGCTAGCACATCAAAAAGAAGTAGAAGGAAAAGAACAGTAGATGAAATCCAAGATACTTCTACTATTACTATGAAGAAAAATGATAGGGAAGAGAGATTGGTAAAAAGGAAGAAGAAGGAAATCAAAATTAAGAAGCCAATAATATCAAAAGGGAAAGAAATTGTTGAGGTTGTCCATAAAACCTCTTCTTCTGAAAAAGAAGATCACCAAATTCTGTCTGAGAGATTAATTTTTCTTCAAAAACAGTCATCTCTATCTAAGAAGGCAAAAACAGGAAAACAAGAACAAAAGGGTAGTGTACCACAACATGTGAGGAGAAGTAGCAGGCTTAAGGGAAAACTGAGAAAAACACAAATTAAAGGTCCTCATTTCATTGATTTGGATGAAGAGACATCTGAACAGTCTCCAACTGACCATAGTCCATTTCAGTCAGTTAGTGAACCTGACTCCTTTCACTCCCAATCAGACAATGAGCGTACTCCATCTTATTCTCAGCAAAATATTGATGAAAGTTCTCCTCAGCCAAATTTTGAACATAATTCTCCTTTGCAGCATTTTGAGGACAGTCCAATGAAAAAGACACCGGAAGTAGACCCCAAACAGCAGGAGGTCTATGACTATATAGAATCCCTGGAGAAGGCAGCCACAGGCCCAAGTACCTCTTCTATTCAGCCTCATACATTGCAGGATGACTTGGTTCAGTCATTAAAACAGGAGATTTTTGAGCTTGAGCTTTTGAATCGGCATATCAAAAATGAAAATGAAACACTCAAAGAGCAAGGCAAACCGGACAAGATTATCCATGACAATACTATGTTACATTTGGGTATTTGGCAAAAGAAAAATAAGAAGCTAAAAAGGAAATGCCAAAAATTGAGCAGAGCACTTGTGAATATCAAATTCAGGTGCCTCATGAAGAAACCCAGAATGATGGTAGTACCAAAGAAGAAGAGAAGGGGGTTAGATGTGTTGGCTGAAGTATCAAGGCACATGAATTGAACAGAGAGTGTCAAAATTTTGGTTGCATGAGGACATGCAACACCTTCACAGTGGGGGTATGTTGAGTCCCGAATTTGTCTCTTTTCCATACACTTTTCCATATCTCTTTCACTCACCTAAACCTCCAAAATTTTCAATATCATGTGCAAAAGGGTATCTAACATGGTTTTTAATTATGTTTGTGTGTTTTCTATTTGATTTAGATTTTGTTCATACAGCTGCGGAAACTTGTCACTTTCCGCAGCCGCTGCAACTTTCCGCAGCTATTTTGTGGAAATCAATGTTACAGGTGTCAACGAAGGAAACGAGCCACAAGGGCAGGCTAGGAATGACAAGGACATGGTTCGTGTCCTATTGGTTCAATGAAATTCGTCAAGGAAAGCCGCGGTCAAAGCCATCCACGTGGAAGTCAACCGTGGAGTTCTATGTCGGCTGGACTCTGTTTCGTGGCATAGAAACATCCATACGGCCGTTTCCCAAGCTTGTGGAAGTTAATTGACATCTGTGCAAAGTTCTGGAGTTGAATTTAAGCGCCCACCTTCCATAGATCCGTTTCCCAACATGGCCATACTCCTAAATCCGTGGCCTTAGTGGTCTACGTGCTGGCTGCTATCATAAACTTCAGGAAACAGTTACATTTTATTGTTTTATAAAGAGCGTTTGCATACGCACGTAGAGTTAGTGAATGTGAGTTGATAGTTGTTAGTTGTTAAGTTGATGTGCATACTCTGTTATGTGGTGATTACGCTGCCTTGAGCCGTAATACCACCAGCCTGTAATGACTTTCTTTTTAATGTGAAAAACTCTGTTTCATAACTTAATTCGTGTTTGAAGATCATACCAGAGTTGCGTAGAGGGCCCCTGCTCAGCCGAGGTTCTGTGTATTAATGTATATATTTTTCATTTCATTTCTTTAAGTAATCATTGTATCATAACCCATTACATGTTCATATTTCATAGTTGTTTTATTTCTGTTCATACATTTCTGTAATTTCCATTGCATTCCCGTCTTTTATGTTTTTATGATTGTTAAGACACTGATCAGTTTTCTTGTGCAGGTTTTAGGTAGACAGCCCGGGGCATTTTTATAGTATTTTTGCTAATGATATGAAACTGATATTATTCTGCTGCTAGTTTTCTTTCACAGTCTTTGTTTAACTTCAGTTTTGTTTTGTGCATTTCAGTTTTGTTTATCTGATTCAATAGTTAAAATTAGACATATTAAGCTACTCATAGTGTCCTCAGCTACCTCCGAAAGCCACAGCTGGACTGATGGTGAGGGGCCGCATGATGAGATGTGTAGTTTAGTATTAGTTTCCTTTCTGCAAAATTAGATATATTAAGCTGCTCATAGCGTCTTCAGTTTCCTCCGAAAGCCACAGCTGGACTGATGGTGAGGGGCTGCATGATGAAGTGTGTAGTTTAGTATTAGTTTTTTTTCCGCAAACTTAAATATATTGAATCATGTATGACATCTTCAATTGCCTCCGAAAGCCACAGCTGGACTGATGGCGAGGGATTGAATCATGTGTGTATGGTTTAGTATTAGTTTACTTTCTGCGAATTAAATATCAGTTACACAAGTTGTTTATGATTACTTCCGCAAGTCATAGCCGGTCTAATGATGAAGGGTCAGAAAATGAATTGATGTAATCTGATTTAGATTTATTTCATTGCAATTTTGAATTTCCATAAGCGTAGTTTCTTTTGTGTTCAGTTGGCAGCAAGAATAGTTTAGTTTTCATGTTCACTAGTTTCTTGTTTTGATTCATTAGATTAGCAGCACTTTCCATTTCAGCAGTTTACTTTCTTTTGTCATTGTAATTTCAATTTGCTTTTAAAGTTTCGAGATTGGTAAATCATTATAGGGGATATCACTTCCTTGAACAATTATAACCAAGCTTGCTTTTCACTTTAGAATTTCCATTTCACCTTAGAAAGACCATAAACGACAAAAAGTTAAGAAAGAGGTTATCTTGCACATATAGTGCGCCGCACTTCATCACCTTACGATTCCCGGAT